>CM063510.1:64514308-64554308 GCA_032207245.1 Pardosa pseudoannulata | reverse complement strand
AATTTCCATTCGCCTGATCTTAAAAGTTATTTTAGTATTCTTCTTTGAGATTTGGTATTCAAATTAAGATTATAGGATATTGATAGTGATGCCCTCTGGTCGGTTAATACTGAGCTTTTCAGGTCACGTGACACCACCCCTCCCCTTTACCATAGTTCCTCATATGAATTTTTCCGCCTTTTTTTTTAAATATTGTTATTTCAGAATTTAATGCCAAGCGTACACAGGAAAAAAATGGGTTGGGGGGAAACCAACGTTAAGACGAGAATTTTCCATCTGTCTTTTCAGCTGGACTCGTTGAATTTGATGACATTTCCAAAGATGAATTCTGACTTTAAAGGGGTTTTAGTTTCTACTTTTATGATTTTTCTTCATATCTCGAATCTATCTCTTTTTTATTTCTACTCTCAACCGGATTTTCCATTAAGCATTGTAAATACGAAGAGATTTCAGGTTTCGAGAAATGTTTTTCGGGGGAAGATTATACTTTTGGGGATTGATTTTTTTTAAATGGTGCATGATAAATGCCACAAAATGTAAGCAGATATTTCCATTTCTGAAACGTATCCTTCTCTAATTGTTTTTCTATCGTATCATTAAAAGTCACAGAATTTATTGTGTTTTTTTATATCACGTAATACGCGAATTTGAATCCGTATAGTTACAGTTAATACTACAATAATGTTACAGTAATGCTAAAATTTTTTATACGGACCATTTATACAAATAAACATGATTTGTCCTGGACTTGTCAAAACTTTTACTCAGATCCTGTAAATCTAAAATGAAATGTCAGCATTAAAACCTCTCCCTTCTTTTCTGTCACGTGGTATCACCTTTATAATGTAACAATACCTTTAAACGGATATTATCAATGTCCAAAAGACTTTAAGCGGAAACATAAGTGTTTGTTTAGTGAAATTTCCAATAAAATCCCATGTATAATTTATTTATAACTTATATAGACTTTTAAAGCTTTTTTTCTGATATATGTTAATAACTGAAGGGCTACATAATATTTATTGTTATTTAAAAAAACGAAAGATTAGAATTACCATCTGTACAAATTAATAAATATTTATGATACCAATCAGTAAAATAATCAAATGTTACTGTTGCTATAATCAGTGTTATCCGTTGTTCATCTATAAATTCCAGGAATTCTACCACGGGCTGCAAAGTAATTAACTCAAGGGTTAACTAACTTTGATAAAGATCAAATTACCATTAAGTTTAAATTTTATCCTGTATGCAAGTTAGAAACTGCTGAAAAGATACAAAACATCAACATTTATAATCTGTACTTCTGTTCGGCTGCATTTGATGTTATACCCATAGTGATACCTTTTCAACGTATATTTTTTTCTAAATTATACTTTATTGAAACCAACGTTAAGACGAGAATTTTCCATATGTCTTTTCAGCTGGACTCGTTGAATTTGATGACATTTCCAAAGTTGAATTCTGACTTTAAAGGGGTTTTAGTTTCTACTTTTATGATTTTTCTTCATATCTCGAATCTATCTCTTTTTTATTTCTACTTCCAACCGGATTTTCCATTAAGCATTGTAAATACGAAGAGATTTCAGGTTTCGAGAAATGTTTTTCGGGGGAAGATTATACTTTTGGGGATTGATTTTTTTTAAATGGTGCATGATAAATGCCACAAAATGTAAGCAGATATTTCCATTTCTGAAACGTATCCTTCTCTAATTGTTTTTCTATCGTATCATTAAAAGTCACGGAATTTATCGTGTTTTTTATATCACGTAATATGCAAATTTAAATCCGTATGGTTACAGTTTGATTAATGCTAAAATTTTTATGCTGACACATTTCTACAAACAAGCATGATTTGTACTGGACTCGTCAAAATTGTCACCCAAATCCTATGAAAGCAAGCAGAAATGTCGGTATTGTAACATCACGGGATCCTCGGGTAGCGTGTAGGTGTCGAAGTGGTTATGACACGACGTACTGCTTAGAAACAATAACAACGTTTATTCTTGATTAAAATGAAGTACGTACAAATTTTCCAAATAGAAATCACAGGACTCAGGCAAGATAGTGTGGACCTAAAAATCCCAGGTTCAAGGCGAACCTAAAAAACAATGCGGACAGGTGCCAACAGATACCGTTGTACAGGGGTAAAACTAAGTCTCCTTGAGTGCCACACACAGCTGGAGAAAATCTCTCCAAAAAAAGAAAAAAAAAGCCACAAGTCGAACTTCTTCTCATTTTTCTGTCCTGATGATTCTCCGACGAAACACTAGTGCCACTCGACGCCACCTTTTGAATCTTCCCATTAGCTTTTTCTTTCCGCGTTGCCGTCCTGGTATCCTCTGATTGGTTCCTTCGGTGGCGCCTCACAGTATGACATTTCGTTTTCCCGTCCGACCTTCTAATTTATCTCGGACATCTCAAGGCGTAGTCGAAGCGAAAATCCTTTGTAGTGTAGTGTCAAAAAACCAGACAGAGTGTTGACCTACCCAGGGCTTTAAGAAGACCTCTTTCTGAAGCCAATGGGGTGTAGCTATGTCACAGTATTAAAACCTCTTCAGTTTTTCCTGTCACGTGATATCTGTTATAATGTTGGCAATACCTTTTGACGTATATTATCAATGTCCAAAAGACGTTAGACAGAAATATATCAGTGTATGTGTTTAATGAAATTTCCATGAAAATCATATTTATAGTTTATATAGATTTTTGAAGCATTTTGCTGACTTATATTAACCCCTTAATAAAAAGTTTTTTTTAAAGGCCAGCCAAAAAAATAAATTTTTTAGTGTAAAAACACAATTTAGAACATTGTCTTGCCAAGAAAATTACAAACTACAAAAAACAATCAAAAATTTTATTGCAATTTTGGATTTTGATATCATTGCAGAAAATAGTCGAATATTGTAATATTACACACACATTGACTTTTTTTTATTTATTATTATTATTATTATTATTATTATTATTATTATTATTTCAGAATAAACATTATTATCCGAAAAATACTGATTTATACTTTTAAAACGTAATTAATAACAATACTAGTATTTCTAAAATTAATCAAAATGTTCTTTTGTGTGATATAGTTCGAAACATGGTGCAACACATATTGAAACTATTGCACTGTGTGTTGTGTTGTAAGAGTTGCTATCTATTTTAGCACAACACACAGCGCAATATCTACAAAAGTAGAACGCCACTCGAATTATCTCGAGTGTTCAGAGTTTGGCCAGTTTAGCACGATCGAGTTAACTCAAACGAGCACGTTAAGGGGTTAATAATTGAAAGGCTACTTAACATACATTGTTGTTTTATAAAGACCCAAAAAATTAGAATTTCCATCTGTACAAATTAATAAATAAATAGTTATAATACGAATCAGTAAAATAATCAAATGTTACTTTTTCTATAATCAGTGTGATCCGTGTTTCCCCTATAAATTCCAGGAATTCTACCACATGCTGCACAGTAACCGAGGTCAACTCATGCGTTAGCCAACCCTGATTAAAATCAAATTACCATCAAGATCAAATTTTAACCCGTATGCAAGTTAGAAACTGTTTTTTTATTATCGATAGAACATGAACTGTTCAACAGCTACACTGATCTGAAAAGGTACAAAACATCAATATTTACAATCTCTACTATGTTCAGCTGGATTTGATGTTATTCCCAAAGATGTACTTTTTCAACGTACTATATTTTTTCTTAGTTATACATTAGGGACGGAATCTGTTAATGTGTGATAAATAAACCCAATAAGTTAGTAGTGATTTTTCTTTATAAAACTTATAATTCTCTCAGTATTTTCATATCGTGCATTAATAGTTGAAATTGTTTTCACATAATATATAACTTCAGATTTTATTTTTATTCTTATTATTTATTCTACTTTATTCCAAGAATGTTAGCCATTTATATATATACATGTGTGTGTTATATTTCTCTCTCCCTCCCTCTCTCTCGCTCTCTCTCTCTCTCTCTATATATATATATATATATATATATATATATATATATATATATATATATATATATATATATATACACGCGTACACGCACACCCACACACCTATCTTAGAATATACTTAGAATAATCCTAAATATATAGTTGTTTATATAGAGAGATAGATTGATAGGAAGATGGAGTACCGTTGATACTAAAAGCTTCGAAATTCTAAATTTGTTTTACGAATTGTTTCCGTTTTCGAAATCGTGTGATTTTTAAAACTTAAATATATTTTTGACAAGATTAAAGTATTTCGAGGTATTTATAAATGTATGTACATATACATATATATATACATATACATATATATATATATACATATACATATATATATAATATGCGTGTAAGCATGTATAAATGCATACTAAAAAAATATGATATAACAAAAATAGCAAAGTAATATGAAAATAAGAAATTTTAATTTTAAATAAATTGATCGGGAGTATTTTTTTAATATTCAATCGTTTTGTATGTTTTAAATATTTTTTACATGCTACAGTACTTCACCAGTACATTTGCTTATGTAAATATATAACTGTCACTGAGTGCATACATGCACGTTTATACAAATCCACGTTTTATCTAAATTCACCAAACACCCAACTTAAATTTTTTGTATCAATGGAAAAAATAATATTCCAGTAATTTAAAATCTTCCTCACTCTTTTAAGTGATATCGCTATTTGAAGATGGATAGAATCTTTAATATTTTCTCTCAAATACCGAACTTTCATTAAAATAAAATATCTATCCTTTATTACAATTTGAAGATGTTTTCATATTTCGCAGAGCAAAACCACGAGCTATTCAACAACTACTCTCATTCGAAAATTCCCGATACTCTAAATGTGATTGCACAAAATTTGCGTCTCTCAACAAAACCGCAAATCCCTGCGATGCACAATAGTGCTACAACGATTGAATGAGCAATTTAATATGAACAAGGTTGGCTCTCCTCTAAGCTTGCATCATCTGTCAATATTACTGTGTCATATTAAGCCGCCCCGGTATTAGCGCAATAAGTTCGTCCGTATTAGGAGAGACGTATTAGCATGCGATGGACTGACTACCAGAAACTGGACCGCGTATTAAGCGTCCAGAGTATACATAATTTTGCAACGTAATGCTTGTATTACGGGAGTCGTGAGTCATGTAATTTTCCCGAGCACGTGACATAGATGAGCGTCGGGGGAACAATTGTTAAAGCGGTTAGGAGTTCCAAAACGTTCTTACGGGCAGTCGTTTTGCGTCAAGTGATGAGACACTTGGACAAGGGTCAGTATGTAAAAGGGAAGACGGATGTTGGATTTCGTAGCAGTTTTGAACAGTGTCCGGCATATTGTTTTATAGTGCACTTGAAAAACAAATGAGCATATAAGCTCGGGAGTTCGAATGCTACGTGATTTAAAGCCAAAGGTTTATGAGAAAATGAATTTTCCTTAGAATTGAATGTTTTGTGAGAGATGTGATCGAAAATTTCTTACTAAATGAATATTTGGTTTCTGCCCTGTTCATGTGGTTTTAATAGTAAATTATATTACCGTTTAATCATAATATTTCAATTGTATATATGTTTAATGTATTCTTCAGATATTCTTCATATATGAGATACCAGTACAATGGTTAAAAATGTATAAGAATGCTTTTCTAGAATACAATATGCTATAGAATATTCTAGAGGTACCAAAAACTTTAATATCAAGGTATTATGAATTATATGTTTCCTTCCTATTCACTTCATTCTAAAATACGGGGGAAACTGAAAAGAAATTTTGTACTTTAATATTGTAATAATGCATTGGAATTTTAAATAGAATTTTTATAAAATATAAAGCAGTATTCAAGAAAAATATTCTTGGAATACATAACTCATATAGTTATTATAAATCTAATGATTAAATTATTAATATTTCTAACAAAACAGTAGTATTGAAAAATATATCAATAGTACCACTTCTTTAATCATATGATAAACAGCTTGTTACACTATATTTAGTCATGTATATTGCACATGCGGGTATCATGAACACCCTTCTTTTACAAGAAAACAATTTTCTAAAAAAAATATGTGTATTATTTTGTTCATATGATAAATTTGGCATGCAAGTAACTTTCCAGATTGTCGAAATAGTTTTCAGAGTTTCTTTTTACTTATTGGGATTAGGAGTTTTCTTTCAGACGACTCTTTTAATTTTTAATCCCAACAACTAAGGAATCTTAACTCTGAATGGACATTCTCAAAACTGGATAATTTCCAGAACCCTGGCAACATGTTCACATGATAAATTTGACATGAAAGTGACTTTCCAGATTGTAAACAAATTTCTACAGAGAATAAATGAATATTCCTCCAAATCGTTTTCTAAATCTTTTTTCAGACGAATCTTTTAACTTTTAATCCCAACAACTGAGGAATCTTAACTCTGAATGGACATTCTTGTAACTGGATAATCTTCAGAACCCTGGCAGCATATACGAGAATTTGTTGAGATTTGCTAATCGTCTCTAAATTTAACAAATAGTCTTATGATCTAATTTGGAGAATTGTGGTAAATTTTTGGCTGCACTATGGCCAATAAGACAATGCCCTACTTTCTAAAGCAAATTTTGAAAGGCTAAAAGCTTCCATGGTTTTGAATATTAGCTGCTGACATTTGCAGAATAGTGATCTAGTTGATTGAAATTCCATAAGGTGATAAGTGGTATTTGATGAAGAGAACATCTCTGACTAAAGCAAATAAAAACAGACGCCAAAAATGTGTTAACATTATGAATTTATTTTATCATGATTTGCAACAGTTATCAATAATATTCTTTTTCCCTTGTACACAGATCAATGAAAGCTTTGATGTCTTACTAGTCTTTGACCTTTGCGCCGAACTCTGGCCGATTGGTTAGCGCGTTGACTGTCGGTACCGGAGTTCGTGGGTTCGAATCCCACTATGGCATGGATGTTCGTAGCCGTTCGGAATCGGCTTTAAGCAGTAGGTCTCGGTCTCATTAGCCCCCGTGTGCAAAACAGTAGACCGTAGCGCTCCAAAACAAACAAACCCAGTCTTTAACCACACGTGGTTTCAGCTTCGTAGGTAGAAAACTCACAATTCTTCTCAATGTTGTCTGAAGATCTGAATAAAAAACATTCCTCGCTTTTGGAGATTAGTCGGATCGAACCAAATTCCCTTTATTCCGTCAATAAGAAAAAGTAGATTGTAAACCTACTCGGTTAAATCTCTCTTTGTGAAATTTCAAAACTGGAAACATATCACATAAACTTCAGTCGGATTGAAAAGCGCGAAGTATAGTGCTGTAAAACAGAAATATCCCCAGTTAAATAAAGTCGAAGTATTATTTCTGTTGAGTTAAAATATCCCCGTTTTAATGACTGGTTTACATACTTGTCTATGTATGACATGTAATTATCTGAAGCAAAATATTTTTCTGTGTATAACTCGCATCTAAAGTGTTGTTCTAAATGAATGAAAACAGTGCCCGCTGTGTAAACTTAAATACAGCATATCTAACAAACGTACTGGTTTTGCTTAGCTTCGTTAAACGTCTATTTCGCATATTATGTAAAGAAATCTATCTGTGTAACTGAAAAATAATTAAGAAATTTATTCATTGACCCTATTAATTGGTATAATCTTCGATGTAGGGATTTTTCTGTTTCTTATCCCTAAAGCCTCTTTATCCATACATCTTGAATCGTCGATTATGTGAATTTAAATACAGTATATCCAAAAAACCCACTGGTTTTGCTTAGCTTCGTTAAACGCCTATTCCGCATATTACGTAAAGAAATCTATTTGTGGAACTAAAAAACACTTAAGAAATTTATTCAATGATCCCTATTAGTTGGTATAATCTTCTATGTAGGGAATTTTTTCTGTTTATTATCCCTCAAGTCTCTTAATCCAAACGCCTTGAATCGATACCTATGTAAACTTAAATACAGTATATCTAACAAACCCACTGGTTTTGCTTAGCTTTGTTAAACGTCTATTCCGCATATTACGTAAAGAAATCTATCTGTTGAACTATAAAAAAAGCAATAAATTTATTCAATGACCCCTATTAATTGGTATAATCTTTGATGTAGGGAATTTTTCTGTGTATTATCCCTAACGTGTTTTTATCCAAACGACTTGAATAGTCACCTATGTAAACTTAAATACAATATATCTAACAAACCCACTGGTTTTTCTTAGCTTCGTTAAACACCTATTCCGCATATTATGTAAAGAAATCTAACTGTGAAACTAAAAAACAATTAAGAAATTTATTCAATGACCCCTATTAATTGGTATAATCTTCTATGTAGGGTTTTTTCTGTTTATTATCTTTAAAGTCTTTTTATCCAAACGCCTTGAATCGTTGCCTATGTAAACTTAAATACAGTATATCTAACAAAACCACTGGTTTTGCTTAGCTTTGTTAAACGTCTATTCCGCATATTACGTAATGAAATCTATCTGTTGAACTAAAAATAAAAAGCAATAAATTTATTCAATGACCCCTATTAATTGGTATAATCTTCGATGTAGGGAATTTTTCTGTTTATTATCTCTAAAGTGTTTTTATCCAAACGCCTTCAATCCGTAAGAAATGCTGCGGCGTAATATAATTGCATGTTAATAAGCCAGTTTCCGAAGAATTACGTTTTATCTCTCCCTTATATGTTTATAACATTATTGATACGTTCGGGAAAATTCAGTAATTTTGAAGGAAAACTACTTAAAGGAGTTTCGCATGCATAAATTACGAGCTAATTAACGGTAGAAACATTAAAGGGTGATTAACTACTGTAACTTCCTAACGAACGGTGCCATCTTTATGTTCCGTTAAAAGCCGTGGAATTTTTTTAAATTTTGTTGTTCTTCGCGAAACAGCAATTTATAACAGTTTAAAATACGATGTAGGGCAAGGCAGTTAATCGAAATAATTCTTTTGTAAGGTCATATGAAAATGACGCTACTCATGTTGTAAAATACCTTTTCACTTTATCATTTAGGAAAATTTGTGTTTTTATCAGAAGCCTTGCGGTTTAAGAACACGTTAGCCGTGTATTTAACTAGCTGCGAGTTGAGATGCTGTACATTAAATATAATTTAAAGCTAATACGTTAATTATACGATAAGCTGTTATATATTACTGTATGTTATAGAGAGTTAAGTTACTAAATATTAACTTCCTTCGTAGTTTACAGCGTTGATGCTACAATATGCTGTGATATATTAGTAAACAATGGAAGTTTAACTTTCAGCGTAATTTAATGTTGATACGCTATTGTACGCGAAGTTATTATATATTTACTTATGATAAAGTGAACTATAGTTTCTAGAATATGATTTGAAGGGAGTCTGTGTTGTATATTATAAATGTATATAAAACAAGACTTATCTATCTCATTCGGCTGTTAATTATTAATAATAATTAACAGCCGAATGAGATAGATAAGTCTTGTTTTTACTGTCTGAGTTCGTGACTCGAATACCAATTTTGACATCGATATTTGCAGTCATTCTAAATAGACTTTAATCAGAAGTTCTTATCTGAAGCTACAAAACTTTTGCTACAAAAACTGACGTAGATCTCAACATTATAAAAACCATATCAACACAGCAGAGATAAAATTATTTATTAAAGTGTTCATCTTTTGTATGGACTGAATGACGGCCGAATGGTTAGGGCGCTGATCTTCGGTACCGAAGTTCGGGGTTTGGAATCCCACTGTGGCATGGATGTTCGTAGCCACTCGGAATCGGCTTTAAGCAGTAAGTCTGTCTCATTATCCCTCGTATTGTACTAAGGCAGATCATAGTGCTCCAAACAAAACCATCTTGTGTATTGATGTTATGTTTAGGCTTTTTGTACTAATTTTAAGGTATTTTTTATAAAATATGCTGTACATCTTATATATATATATATATATATATATATATATATATATATATATATATATATATATATATATATATATATATATACATATATATATGTATATATGTATATATATATATGTATATATATATATATATATATATATATATATATATGTAATGAGACTGACTTCTCGATGGGGTGTTGCAGTCATGGCCATAAAAATGATACCGTTTCAGCTATAGACTTTTATTAAGACAACTTTGAAGGACGGGTTCCCACTTCATCATAGGGACAAACTGAAGGGTCAGCTAGCATAAAGTTCTATTTACAAGACCATTAACACCTGGGTCAACATCTGTGGGAAAATATCTCTAGGAAAATCTGTCTCCGTTAGCGTGTATCTCCTTTTTATTTGGAAATTTCCTAAATTGTCCGCTAGGGCCATGTAGGTTTATAATTGGCCAGGCCCCTTCTCTGAGGGCGTAACCTGTAGCCCCAGTGGTCAATTTAGGTTAGGGGTTAAAAAGGGGAATGGAAAATGACGCGGGAATTTTTACCCTTGATTCAAGTCTTGAAAACCCCTGAGAATTTTCCTTACAATGCAACACCCCATCGAGAAGTCAGTCTCATTACATATATATATATATATATATATATATATATATATATATATATATATATATATCACATCGAATGCCGTAACTTAATATATAATAATAACCAAATTGGCTTCGATTTATTTTGCTGGTAAGAATACCGCTGTTTCCATGGATGTTAGAAACCTGTATCCAATACTTGGTTTCGCTCAATAATTCCCTTATGTAGAAAAATTTTGCAAAACACTCTTATTAACCCCTTCCGATAAAATGACGAGTCTAGCTCGTCATTGGTTTTTCATTCCATACCGCACGCCAAACGCTGGCCGATTGGTTAGGGCGCTGATCGTCGGTACCAGAGTTCGTGGGTTCGAATCCCACTATGGCATGGATGTTCGTAGCCGTTCGGAATCGGCTTTAAACAGTAGGTCCCGGTCTCATTAGCCCTCGTGTGCAAAAGAGTAGACCGTAGCGCTCCAAACCAAACCAAACCATTCCATACCGCACAATGACGAGCTACACTCGTCATGCGACTAAAGTTACTGATAAATATGATAATTAATTTAGTTTAAAATTTCTAGTGTACTGAATTTAGCAACACTTTTGTTACTTGTGGAAATCCCAGGTCACTATTACATATTATTTATTTAAAGTTTCTTGGTACAAGTCACTGCCAAATTGATGAGTCAGAATAAAAGAAAACCTACTAAGAAATGCCGTGTGTGTTACAAGAATCAAATTAGAAGTGAGAATCCCTGGCGATGTAAACAATTCAGAATTCCTTTGCACTTTGTTTTGAAAAGTACCACTAGCTTGAAGACTATTATCTTAATTTTACAGTTTCTGATACTTAACACTATGTAAAAAGGGGATTTTAATTAAGAATATGTAATAATTGTAAAATAAAACAAGTTTTTTAAATAAAAAAATAAATAGTTACTTCACGCACAGTTTTTCATTATTAAATCGTACTGGAAGGGGTTAATAAATTGTATTAGGTAAAGAATTTTACTAAAAATAAGGAAACTTTTATAAAACTTGTGTATAAGTTTCACGTTTTCTGTAAAGATTGCTAACATTTATTAACATTTGTGAATTTTTACTATTTGATGGTTGGCAAAGATAATATTGCCAAATTTATAGTATTAAAAAAAATATTTTATTAATAAGAGAACCAGCCCGGTATTATTTTTGGAAAATCTTTCAAATTCAACATGTGTTATTCAAACCAGAAAATTTTGAAAGTTATTCAGATGATTAGCCTATAGCCCGTCATATGACGGGATTTGTAAAATTATTAAATTTCCAGCATTGAAAAGTACCTTATGAAATAGGTAAAGAAAAAGGTTTGATTTTTTTTTTGGCTGAGAATTATCTGGTACACTCTTAAAAATTTGCTTATCTTCATACTGCTCTAGAGTCGCCCGATACTGTGAATGCAGTCTAGAATCATATTGATTTCATTTAGTCAAACCCTGTGGTTATGTATAAAAAACAAACAAACTTCTTAATTTTCAACGATGTATTACTTAAAAGCTAGATATTTATTAGTCCGTGAAATAGACTCCTAGACTTCTATGAAAGAAATTCTTGTTAATACCGGTGATAAAATTTTCATTGCAACAAAAATTAACCGATGATTAAATTTAAAATGATCACACATCTACCTAATCTATTATTTAGCCAAATATAAAAAGAAATTAATTACTAAGTTCAGTGACAAAATGCATGAGAATAATGCGGACGATATTTAAATAATTTAAAATAAGAAAGGATTAAATGAGATATTTAAAGGAATGATGTCATAATGCTAGAAAAAATGTGTTTTTTACCTATTTATTATGTGACAAATTTAATCCCCTTCTCGTAACTGGGGAAAATAGCGATACATATAATGTCATTAAACGCTCGAAAAGGGGGGGAAGGGGGATTACGAACGATCCAATATGGATGTCTCTGTCCATTCCTAGTTCAAGTACTTTATAAATTCGAGGATAGATGGACAGATAACTTAGGCTATTATTATATAGGGAATTGTAGCATATCTTTTTACGGCATAACACTTGACCGGGTGTACGTCTTTGGTTTATACGAAACCCCCCCCCACCAAAAAAAAAAATAGAATGTGATTATAATATAAAAGAAACGGATTGTTAGGAGAATAAAAGGATAAATAAGTAATATGTGGCTCTATTGTACTTCAAATTTTATCTGAAATTAAAGTATCTCAAAAGTATTTTCAAAAGACCAGTTGATTCACCTATATAGGTAAAAACAGGTCTAAACCTGGACAAGAAGAGGCTAGAAGTATTATAGTTGAATTAATTAAATACTAATAAATGTTGTTTTTTCATGAGATGAATAAAAATTTCAAGAAAAATGCAATTTTTTTTGCTACTACTTCAGAAAATGTTCTTCCACTAAATTGGGACTTAGCTCTTTAGAAATAGAATTCTAGAAATATTTTTTCTTCGAAATTTTAGAAAATTCCCTATTGTTATATTTCGTAAAAATGTCACAACAGAAAAGAAAAAAAATGTCGTAAATAACTGATTTCACCAGAATAAGGTACGAAATCAAAATGTCTAAATTCATTGTCACTTGCCGTTACTAAAATTCCAGTTACTCAGAATTCGAACTTCAAAAAAAGTCAACAGAAAAATATTGTGTAGATATGAAGATTTCAAATTGAAATTGTTAACGTACAATTTTTAAATGTTAAAACGTTTATTGGATTTTCTTATGTTATTGATCCAAAGAATGCATTCAATTCTTGGCAAATATAACAAAAATTTCTATTAAAAAAAAAAGGAATTTGATTAAATTATATTCTGGAATAGCTCTTAAAATTTGATATCTCTGTAGAAAATACATACGGGATTGGGATACCAGTGTAAGCTATATCAGTTTATGATAAAAAAAAAATAGGTTTTTAAACTAAAAATAAATAATTGTATAGCTTCTAAGAGACACAACTAAAGTAGAGGCAAATACATACATATATATATATATATATATATATATATATATATATATATATATATATATATATACATACATATATACATACATATATATATATACATATATATATATATATATAAAATGTAAAATTATATAAAATAATCAAAAGCATTCTCTATCAGTAAAAATACTTCGATATAGGTTTTTTTAAGTATTAAAAACATTTTCTAGATATTTAATTTTTTGAATATTTCTTACTTTTATGAACTTTTTATATCACGTTGACAGTAATTAAAAACTTCTTATATATACATGTGGTACCTAACACAACATAACTTTAGGGCACGCGTATTATAAATTATAAACATTTTTCTCGTATTTGTATCTAATTTGTACATCCGAATTTATCATTTGTTCATTCTCTTCTATATTCAAAGATAATTTTGTTATCCAAAACAACAATGTTGTTTCAGTAGAGCTGCCAGTGCTGCCATCATGCGGTGACCTTTCAGTACCTTTACTTAGGTTGCGGCTATAATCGTCATGGCTCCAACGGACTCTAGACACTAAGTTATCTGACGATGCTGGCTCTAACAGCAAAAATATTTTAAAAAATGACAGTTTATTGACTCAAAAAAGCGATATTTTTGTGTGAATCAAAGTATTTTTGGAAGTTCTACACGAAATGTTAGAACAGAATCAAATAAAAATAAATAACAAAAATTATTATAATTTTATAATTACTTTGTTTTTGGTGGGGTATACGAACAGGTGGAAAACGACATTTAACCTAAACTTTTTCCAAAACATGACACTAGGCTTATACTTGTACGCTGATAAATGCACATGTGTGCCGCTATAGCCGTACTATCTAAAAACGACCGTTTCGTTTTGGACAGCTATTGCCGTCATGACGCATAGTGAACTTCGCTTTGACGGCTATTAACGCAAGTGTCCTTCACCATGTTAAAATTCTTACGTAAGGAGCACTAGAGAGGCATTGCCTCTGATAGGCAGACACAGATTCGGACGACTTTAGCTTAGAAAAAGAAGATAATACTAAATTTACTGTATACCGAGAAGTAATAAACGTTAAAATTTCTAAATTATTTTATTTTCTAAATAATTTTTCTAAAAATGGACATTAAAAGCTTTGTTACGACTGCATATTAATAAGTCGATATCTTTATATTGCACTGTTGTACATTGGCAATATTATTGAGATTATCCACTGCATAGAATTCGGGTTTCAATCAAAAATGAAGGGGCAGAGTTAGATTACAATATTCCTAAACATACATTTTCAACACTCTAGAGTTAAGCGTTTTAAACTTATGTTAGAGACAGATATACGTACTCAAACTAACTAGTAAAAACTAATTCCTTGATGTTCAAAAAGAATTTTTAAATTTCTTTATACTTTAGACATTTTTAATTTCTTTACCCAAAGATAATTTTGAAACTTTTCAAAATCAATTTACACTTGTTTAACATGAATATTTCCATGTATTCTTCTATAGTATATGTACTAAAATTATAATCTTTTAAGTAACTTAATAAAGTTTATTTAAGTGTAAGTTAGATAAAGTGCTAAAAGTATGATTTAAAATAATATAAACTTTCATATTTTTTTATACTATGTTTATTGCACTTAATCTATTTTTTATTTGCTATATACCTTTCTTTTTAAAATTAGTTTACATTTTTTAAATGCTATATTTTCCCGTTTCTAGGAGTAAGAGCTATGCTTGCAAATTAAAAAGTAGTTTACATTTTATTTGTTGTGTGCTTAGAAGCAGTTTTAGCATAATCTATTTAAGATAATCAGTTATTACGTACTAGAGAAATATGCAGCAACTTCACTCTGATTATTTTTAATCAATATTGATGGGATTTATTTATATATTTTTAAAAGTAACTTGATTCTCATCAGCCAAACGATGTCCAAATGGTACGACGCAGCTCTTCGGTACTGGGCTTGAAATCCTTTGGTTGCATTCTTAGTCAGAGTCGTTCGTAGTTGGCTTTAACGAGTCTGTTCCGGTCTCAGTAGCCCTCGTGTAGCAAAACAGCAGACTGTAGCGCCTCCAAAACAAAAACAAAAGCATGATTTCCTGCAAAACTTACAGTAATTCCGAAAAACAAAAATCAAGAATAAATCAACAGTTCAAGTACTTTATTTGTAATAAGATATTACATTAATATATTACTTCATTTTTTAAGTTTCACTTTTGTAAAAAAAATTTATTACTAGTTTAACACTAAATATACCGTATAACGAGTCAAATGACCCATAAGGTTTATGTAAAAAAATGCGATGGGAAATGAATTAAAAAGTATTCTTTGTGTTTGACATACATAAAAATTGACAATATAAAATTTTGTTTAATTATAATAAAGTTTATTCGTCTATTTAGTTCCAATTTTCATATTTCATACATTTATAATCAGAAAAAATAAGGTCCGGACATTAAGGTCTGGCTATGGTAGAAATAGGTATGTATTAAGTGTTGGTATGTTTAATCTATATATATAAAAATGAATTTGTCTGTCTGTCTGTCTGTACTCGATAGACTCAAAAACCATGCATCCAATAGCCGTGAAAATTTGGGAAATTCTTAGGTATATCCTTGGGAAGGTTTTTGTAAATTTTTAACGTTCGAAATCTATTCCATCTCCCTTTTTCGAACATTTCATGTCATTATTCCAAGCATTATTTTCCCCGGTTAAGCGAAAACGATTAATTCTTTAATTTATCGCATCGTAACTAAGAAGCAATATTTCTAGCAATGTGATGTCATCCCAAGTAATTGTTTTAAACGCAGTTTTTCTTGGTTAAAAGCAGGAGATTACACTTGTCAATTTATCGCATAATAAATGGGTGGAAACGATATTTTTTTTATCATTATGACGTCATTTATTTAAATATCTCATTTATTCATTTCTTATTTTATATTATTTAAACATCGTCTGCGTGGTATCAATTCGATTTGACCTTTAAATTTAGATATAAAAAGATTAAATTTCCTTTCTGGGTGACACAAATTATAGCATTTTTATACGTGAACTAATTTTAAATTTAATTCTTGGTTAATTTTGACGTTACAAAGAAATGTTTATCAACAATATAATAGAAACATATAAATATGCTAATGACTTTAACTGCACTGTGACGAATTTAGAGAGTTACATACAAAAAAAATATTTAAGGGTAATTTATTAAGTTCACCGTAGCGAAGCACGGGGACACTTGCTATTGTTAATATAAAATCGCATATCACTTTTGAAATAAATTTGAACTTCATTTGGGTTAGTGTCTTTTTATTTTTTAAACTATTCTTCTCATTTGAATACCAGAACCCCCCTTGTAGGTCATCTTGCCAGTAATTCAAAAACAAATGTACACCTCTGCAATAAAAATAACAGGCTACAGTTTCATGATTCGCGTAATTTCTCCCGGCGCGTGCGCTCTCCACGTGAAAGGGGTAAAAATCCCGGTTGCTCTCAATTTCAGCAATACGGAACCCCCAAAACTGCCCCTGCCTTTTTAAGAAAGGAAGTGCTTGGGCTCAAGAAAGATTCCGACGTCAGCTGAAAAAAATTGACCACTCACCACACATCTCACGCTCCAATTTTTTTCCCCACCTATCCATTTTTAGTGTCGACGTTCGGGTACGTGGCCATAGAAAACCAATGCATTCCCTCATACGACTGAACGCATAAAATTGAAATCTGATCAGAATATTCAAAAAGGTGCAATCGCGAGCTTTTTGCTGCAGTCTTCGAAATGGAATGAGAGGGGGAGGGGTTGCAGAGGGCAGGCGAGGGAGGGGGAGGCATCGAACACCCCACGTTCTATTCCTTTATACTTTCTTCGGCTATTTTCCGACACATTTCTCCAAACAAAATCGCTCTATGCTAGCCTTTTCTTCTTCCTCTATAAAAAGAACCGTTCCACGTGCCGTTTTCTTTCATCTAGTGTTATCCCAAGGTAGAGAAGTGTTTCCTTTCTTTTTTTTTCTTTTATGAAGAATATAGAGAAAAAAAAAGTTGGGAGGTGGGTGAAGAGGGAATTTCATGACTGGTGTTGTGTATGCTTTAGCTCATATTTATGCAACTGAAGAAAAATAGCCATTTGTAAAGGAAGACAGATTTTCAGATTGCCTTTTTCCTTGGTATTCTCGGGGACCTTCACAGTTGTTGAAAGGAGAGGAATGCCTCCTCAGTCAACTTTCTCACTTGCACTCTCGTATCAACTTAGAGGAGCATCATAGCGGAAAGCGAAGAAATTTATTCACTTTCTGAGTATACATAGGGTACATATACTGAGTACGTATAAGCGGTAAAGAAGTTATTGAAATGTAAATATATGCACTTGTTGTAGGACTACCTTATAATCGCATATACGCTGGTGTATAGAACGGAATTGAAATTTCATGTCAGTCAAAACGCATTTGAATCCATTATTAGCCGAGATAAAATATCTTCGTAATTTTTACGAATTTTTCTAAAGAACTTTTAGAAATACAGAAGCTAAGAGTAAATATGCACATAATAAAACAAAAATTTTGCTTAAAAATATAGGTAATCATACTCACGTTTCACCTAACCCAACAGAAATGCAACATAAGTTTAACACTTTGCACTCGAGGGCTCCTGAGCGGAGCTATTTAAAATTTGTCTTCCGTACCAATGACTTATACCAGGCTTACTGAGATAACAAAAGGAATAAGACACCAGATACAAATGAGCAAAGACTTACCCTTTTACAGACTCTTTATTTCATAATTCTTTTTTTTTGATGAAGAACAATATGGTGACGCAAATAAAACAAATTAAGTATCAATATGGAGTCTGCATATACTACTGGAAATGTTAGAGCAACTGCCTTCCTCTGATGACGCTATCTGTTCAGGTAAGAAAAATGATGGAGCACTTCCTACCTCTGAGGAAATTATCCGTTCGCCTAGTCTTGGTCTTCTTTTTCTCTGAAGGGGCCTTCAAATCTACCGAGAAAAATACAATGACTACTGTTGTCAAGGCTAAAGACGACTCACCCGCGGTAGCAACACCTCTTGTCCAATGGGGTAGAAGGGAGTGTCACTGACATCGCTTTCTTCCTTCGGTCAGTCTCCCGAACTGGCGTTCGACGGCTCCGCTACGGAGACAAAGCAAAATAATTAGTTTTTACAATTTGTTTTTGTTATGTTAAAAACTGAAATTTTTTTTCATTGTAGCGGAGCCCTCGAGTTTGAAGACAAATTTTAAATGGCTTTGCTCCGGAGCCCTCGAGTGCAAAGCGTTAATATATGAAATGGAATGACCCTTTACTAAATAGTGTAATTTATGGACGATAATTTTGTGGATGAAACCTATGCCTCTAGACAAGATGTTGAGGGCTGTGGGTTTGTGAAATCACCACTAAATGACTCTTCACGGGAAATTTTTTCTCCTGTGAGCGTAGCCTCTTAAGAGCAACGGAAAGCATTTTCCGTTTTTCAGTTTAGCAAGACTAAATAAATTGAAATAGTGAAAGGTACTATTCGCCTACGTTTTAAGATGATTACGATTATCACTAAGTAGGTCCAGGTGTCATTTCCCCTCGTGTAGCAAAACTGTAGGTCGTAGTAATCGAAGTCAAGCAAACAACCACAAGCATAAAGAAGCAAAGGGGCTCTGTCAATGTAATGGCCTTGTATAATTTGTGGGATAAATTTAGTCATATACTTAAAGCTATATATTAAGGGGGCAAACTTTTTTCATCAAGAACCAAAGTTACCTACTTGAAAATCTTGGTAGCAGCGCCTAAACATTTTAATAGAAAACAATTCAGGATTATATTGTGTTTATTTTGATAGTTTTTACATATTAATCAAAAATATTTATTCACTCTTTTCTCCTACAAAGTGAAGGAATTTGTAATGTAGAAATAATTTTTTTATAATCAGGTCGATAATCAGAAATTGAACTTCTTATTAATTCTTTTAGATGCTGGCTGTTCAGATCTGAACGGGACTTCGATTTAATAAATTTCAGTGCAGTGTACAATGCTACATCGCATGTTGATCCAAAAGTCGACAGTAAATAAAATACTTTTTTTTAAATTTCTGACTTAATTTTTAGTATATATTTCTAAAAGTCATAATTGATTTTTCCGATTTATGGTACATTTGGAGACTTTGATCTTCTTATATCTGTATTAACTCTAATTCTCCTTTTGCCTTTTCAGTGGTAAATATATATCTAATGTACCCATTGTTATTCCCATTGATTTAAAATAAGACAAACGTTTTCATTTGTTAGTTGAGCCATAATAAACTTCTTGAAGAGCCACATTCGGCTAGCGAGCTAAGATTTGGCCATTGTTGTATATGTTACCGTAAGTAGGTATATAGAACATTTATAATGCTATTAAAGGAACTTTAATACTTTGTAACTTATAACATTTTGTTCCATTACATATGGATGTTTTTATTAAAATAAATTACAGTTCAAAATCGGTTCATTCTTTTTTATGTTATCTGTATAATTTTAATGTGGTATTTCACAAGATTACATTTCTGGCCTTAATTATGCTGTCTTTTGTACTTACTGCAATATAGGAAAGAGTTATTTTAATTATTATAGACTAAATCCATTCCTACACAAAGAATAAGGTGACAATAAACAGGATTTACACTACATGGTTTCAAACCTCACTAATGGCAAAAATGTGTTGAACTGTTTGAAATCAACTTCAGGCATTAGGTCCCGGTCTTATTACTCATAGTGTGATAAAATATTAAATTAATAGGTCTACAGTAAACTAAATACTTACCCAGAGTGTCAAAGGAAGAAAATAGTTTACAACATGCACTACTCGTTACAGGTCTTTCTAAAGACCTAAATTCTTAAAATTTATGAGCTACAATTCAGGAAAATTTATATAAATGCTCCTCCACCAAGAATTGAAAATTTACCAATTTAACTTCCAAACTTCACAAATAAGAGAGCAATTGTAATTTTTCTCGTTTTCAAAAAATCACATTCATTTCAAAAAATCCCACTGTCAATATTGAATAAAGTAACCTAAAATTCATAATTAACATTAAATAATTAAATATTAAATCTCTTTTAAGTGATGGTATAAATTTTACATATTTACGGGATATTTTTATTACACTTAGAGATTTTTTAATTTTTTTTCTTGTGTGACAGAAATATTTGCGCGATATCTACTTACATATATATAAAAGTTATATAAAAGCGTAAATACGTACATATTTATATTTTCTTATAAGAAAGAATAAATAATAGATAAATCGAAAATAGTAACACTCTAATATATAAGAAGTAAAACCATGTGATAGTTTCGCAACTACAAAAGGAATGTTTCACTCACTACAAAACAAGGAACTGATTGGCAGATATAAATTAGAGAATAGGCATATATTACTTTTAGTTTTGTTAAGTAGTCTTTTCCCTCTTGGAATATGTCTATTTTCTTCTAGAAAAAAAAAGCTTCTATATCAACAAAACTGTTGTCTTATACGTTATTCAGTTTATTCTCCCATTTTAGATTCTTTGCGTTATTATTTTGTTTATACATACTGGTATAAATATTTAAATGTATTAAATATTCATAGATGCATATAAACATTTTGTCCTCCTTTTTTAGATTACATAGATAAAATGTAAAGCAAAGGATTCGAGGTAAATGAAAAACTCCGGAAGTTGATAAATAGGAAATAAATCAAGTAAGTTTTCGTATGAAATACTGAAGGCAGAGAAAGACGGCTGTACTGAAAATAAATATCGGGGACAAAATATTTCAAGGTGTGAGAAGGCCATGTGGTCAGCATAGGTTGAGGGGGGTATCTAGATTTGAGCTCCGGCAGGTGCAGAAACTCCCTCTTTGGTATATTCGGAGAACAGGCAGGGTAATTATGTGGATTTGTATGTCCTCTAACCAAATCGTTGGCAGACGAGGGAAGGATACAGAAGAAGATCCCATACTTTTATAACTATTTTTCAAAGATATAAATATATAACACGTTAAAACTAATCCGCCAGTCACATAAGGCAGTTAGAAAGATTATCCCCTATTATTTTTAATTGCCCGGGCTTAATGAGCAATGAGAAGCCTAATTAACTTGAAGTCGTGGCTCCATTGAAGAAAACAACGATACTACTTTATTTAAGGTTAGGTAAAAGACATGTTTCTCCGTCAGGAGTAGAGTGTTAAATGATACATGGAAACACTTTTTTATTACAAAATTGGACACCATAGCTAGATGAAGCGGAAAATATTCCCGAGAAAGAGAAATTTAGTCAGCACTATTAACCCTTCGAAAGAAACTTAGATCATTGGAAAAGTGAATAATTTGTCTGGTACAGCTGGGAAATGTGGCGAGTAGACTGAAAATTAGCAATTACTTCAGAGTTAGCTTTGGGAAATGGGTAGAAAGAATTTTAAGTTAACGTATTCTATTTTACTAAGATATTAGGTGTTTGGGAAGATAGATATGACACAATGAGAAGGGGAAAAGGAGAATTTTAAAGAGATATTCTAAGTGTTTTAATATTGTTATATATATATATATATATATATATATATATAATATATATATATTATATATATAATGTATGTATAATATATATGTATGTATATGTATATATTATGTATATGTATATATGTATGTATATGGATAAATTTTATATGTCTATATAATTATATGTATATATGTAGATATGTATATATGTATGATAGATTATGTATGTTAAGATTTGATATATTATTTTAAGATATATCTTCATATATGTATATATATGATTATGTATATATATGTATATATATTTATATATGTATATGAAGTAAAAGAAATATATAGATATTTTATATGTATATATATGAAATTATATATGTAGATTAAATATATTTTATGTATATATATGTATATTTATATATGATATATATAGATAGATATATATAATATGTATATAAAATTTAAAATATTATATGAAATATATATATTAATTTTATATATGTATATATATAAAAAATATGTATAATATTATATTATATATATATCTATATATATATATATATATATATATATAAGAATTTTATCTCTAATATCCCCATTCTGATAGCTCTGTAGTTAACAAACATATTGCATCCTGATTACCAAGGCAACATAGCATCTCTTAAGATTTCTTAAGGATTTTTTAAACTTATCCTTCACAACCTTTCAGAGTCCATCCATTGTTTAAGGATACCGCTACGAGCTTCTTTTATAAGTCCAAATGCTCAATAATCCATAGAAAGCCAGTCATATAATTTTCATATGATGTATTTAAAGGGAATATTTTCAAATCTGATTTCACTGTTTATTGTAATATAGAGCAGTACAGTAATCGATAAGTCTTGTAGCCTTATCCTAATGGAACTTAAAGTAGTCAAAATTATTTAACAAAATGATGAAAAATTTCTAATTTTAAAATATGTGTTAAAACGTATTTTTAAAGAAATCAGAGTTTAATTTTTAAAAGACCCAATGCACATTAATCCATAGGAGGCACGCCAGGGAATTTAAATGGAATGTATTTTAAGAAAATAGCTTCAATTCAGGTTTAACTGATTTGTTTTCAACAATTTGAGCAACAGGATTTAAGGATAAGTCTTGCAACCTTATTCTGGTGGAACACAACGTAGTGAAAAATATTTGGATAAAGAGATGGAAAAATTCTTTTTTGAAAATAGGTGTTGAAACATATTTCTCACAGAAATCAGATGTAATTTCGACATTTTTTTACTCTCCTTATTATTAGTTTTCCTGCGTAAGGGAAACCAACAATAACCATAAAAGGAAGTGCGATCAATTATAATGGATTATTACTGCTTTCACCTGTCAAATAATTATCATACAGAAATTTGAACATATTCTTACACTGAGAAATACTCTCAGCATTAGGCGGTGAAAACAATTTTAATTTATATTGATTAGCTTCAAATCAGATTTTATAATTTTGCTCACAATTTCTGCAGATATATTTAGATTTTGCCCTAGCTCTTTGGGAGATTGAAAATTCGTTTGAAATAGGTGATGTAGCTTTAGATTTAATAACAAGTGTATGTACCTTTGTTTGGTATGGAATTTTACTTTTTTCTCGTCATATTTAAACTTTGGAGTTTCTTTAATTCTTATTAATTATGTAACTTATTTTACATGTAAAAATATTAAAACCACGCATTTCAAATCCTTTTAATAATGATCGAATAAGATTATTTTTCTTCGGAAAACACAATATAACCTTCGAGTCATTGTTTCATTTACACTGAAATTTTCTAATATAGACTTATTTTTATGCTGTCGGTGATATCTAAACCCTACTTCAGTCATGTTTTTATTTTAACATTTAGTTTTAAATTATTTTAAAAAGTTAAAACTTTTATAAAACTGTGCAAAGAGCTTGTATAAGGAGTCCAGAAGAAAAAAAAATTCTTCCTCCAAGAAAAATTTAAATGAAAGGAATACTGCAGTGTGTCACCATGAATAGTTTACACCACCTGTTAGAATAAGTGTGTTGCAAATTAATAAAATTATATATCTGAATAAATATGACTACTGGTCACTGAAAATCTTTTCATTACAAAAATACAGTTAAGGTAGATTAAACCTCAATTTTATTAAAACAAATATTAATTTATTTCCATGTTTACTTTTCTAGCAACATATTAAATAAAATACATCTTTTAAGATAAATTTTTCATATCGGAAAAAAATTACAAACGTGTAACTATTGAGAAGTCAATCTGATGTCTAACTTATAAGTCAAAAAAAATTTACGCATTGGTCTGTGGAAGATAGAAAACTGACTAACATTTGCCCTAAATCTTCCATACTTTGACTAACTGACTGATAGCCAGGACTGCAACCAACCGCCAAAGGCTATTTATGGTTGAAAATCCCATGGTGGCATAGTATATCCACATCCTTCACAAAACTTTATTTAAAACATAATTTCTGTTGTTTGTCCATACTACTGTAATATTTCAAGATTTGCAAGATTCTTACAGCTATATATTCATTATACTTTGACTTTAAATCTCAAAGATACAGAAGATGAAAATGGAAAAAAAAACAGAGAATTTAATTTTAAATCCAACAACGATAAAATTATTACACTTATATATTCAGCTACATATGTGGGGAGAAAAAAATGAACAGGAATAAAAAATATATCAAAGCAAGCCTAAATATTTAATCTACAATTCATTGGAATTTTCATTACATCTGCTAACATCTGGAGAGAAATGAAGAGCACAGCTCTGTAATACAAAATGGCAGAAGGTGGAAAAACATTTGCATGATGGAAAAGGAAATGATAGAATTGAAGTAACGGCATTTGCTTGTTGCACGTTGTAACACTTTGAGTTAAGTCGCCGCATTACCCCCTCCTAGTGAACATGTTCTGCAAATCACACTGGATGCCGTTCTATGTAATATTAATTTGTTTTTCAAAGTAGGAAATAAACTCGTATTACTCTAAAATATGAATGTAGTTATTGTAAGTGAATAAAAAATTTTTAGACTCCCAATTGTTTTGTTCATATACGTTCAAATAGCTAAATCTGCTCTTTAGACATCGAATTCAATACATTCGAAACATTGAATTCAAATATAACGAAATTTTAAAAAACAACACATGTAATCCTATTTATATACTAAGCATTGATATACTGCAACAACTGAAGCTTATAATAACATTGCAACCAAGAAAAAGACAAATTATCAAAGACAATAATTTTTTTTCCTTTCTCTCTTTCTCGGGCCGTTAGAGAAATATCTCGCCGAAATTAGATTATGCCAGTCATGTTTAGGAAATGGCTTTCCACATGACGTGATCCGTCCCTGACATATTTTCCCATATTTGCAAAATACGTCTTCAAAGATTTATCATATAAATGCCTCGCATTAACTCAGATGAAGTCAAATCAAATTATTCGGAAGTTTGGCTCAGGAAAAGAACCTTCTTCAAACCCCCAACCAAGAAAAGTTACCAGTCGTATCAATTGCTGTGTTTCCATTTATATTTTCATGAATGGTCCTGTTTCTTCAACAGCAGAAACTTCATCTAGATCAGTGGTTCTCAAGCTTTTTTTATACAAAACCTATTTCTTACAGAGCAGCGGAACACTTGAATAAGTGTTATTTAGAAACTAAATGTCTATTATTTAAATTGACAAGACATAAATATAAAAACAAAAAACAAAAACAGTATAAAATGTAGATAACACTTACAAAAGGTGGAAGGAAAGCAATAAAGAATTAACGAAATGATACAAGTAAAATGATACATTGATTAAAAGTATCAATGAGATGAAGGGCTTTTGACTGTCACATATCTCTTTAAAATTTGGTTGAATTGAAGACAGTTTTATTCTCATATCCTGTTCTGCATTCACACATTTCGTTGTTTGGTTTTCATTAAGGCATGTATTGGAAAAGCCAGTTTCACAAATATAGGTCTTGCAAATCTTGACAGCGCAGACAAAGCCTTTCCTGATGACTATGGATATTCTTTTTTTCAAATGGCACCAGAATTCTGACACTGGCACTATTTTATCAAGTGGGGATATTGAACAGTTCAAAGTTAGTCCAAAAAGCTTTTCATACACTTCCGATGAAAATCAAGAAGACTTTCTGCTTATATCAAATGCAATTTTGATTCATAACTGATTTTGTTAGATTTTTGTGTTGTTCATTAGGGAAATATAGGATGGTCCATAGAATCGCTGAGAGATATAAGATGTTAGGTTGCATCCACATATTGTTTATTTTCTATTTCCGAGTTTAACTCTGAAAGATTTTTATTGTCGGAAAACAGTCAAATTAATGATTGCGAAAATTAAAGAAAAAATTTTTGGAATTTTTTTTAAACATTTTGATGGTGTATAAAATTTTGTCGAGGAATATCTGTAAGATTGTTGTGGAATCCGAGGGTTTCACGGAACACTATTACCTCTGACCTAGAGTATGTCTACAACCCTAAAAAAATCCCTCAGTAAAATAAGGGGACACTTGACATTTAAAATTTTGTTTTCGATTAAACTGTTTTAACGTGTAATGTTATTAGAAATATACTTTATAGAAAAGTGTTTACGGCTGAAAGATAAATAATTAATGTATTGAAAATATTTTTATTATTGTTTCAAAAGAAGCATTACTGAAAATATTCCATATACATCTATTTTATGTATAATGCAATTATTTTTATCCATAGAATACCTTTTAGGCCTTAGAGTTAAACTTAATTTTTATAATAAGTACTCTATATACATTTGTTTTATGTAGAAAATATAGTTATTTTTCATTCCAAAAAGATATAATTTTAATTTTATCTAAATTATTATATAATCATAAGTATAAAGTTAGGTAAGATTACAGATTATATACAGATTATATATAAGCTCTATAAATCAAGGTTTTGTTTGCTTTACAAATGGGATTAAAATAGAAGAACATAAATTGAGATAGAAATATAGAATTTTGAATCAAATTTTACCCACCTAAATGTCTACTATCTCCATAAGCAAGCATTGTTTATATTCACAGTTTCATCATGTACGTAAATCTTAAATTGATCGGAATTTCTTTTTTTATGTTGCCATCTTTTTACATCATCTATTTCTACTCTGATTAAAACACTTTCAAGTTTATCACTTTGTGTCAATATAGCGGCTCGTTAGCGAGAAATGCATTCATTCTTTGTTATATCTTTGTGTATAAGTACATCACATTTAAGAACTGAGACACTACTTTTGCGGTGAAAACAAGAACTTATCTTATTTACCGAATTTAGACTTGTCAAAAGTTCACGTCTTTTCACTTCCTTGTAAAAACTAAAAGTATTGTAATCACGATAAACTTCAGAGTTTAAGTTTTAAAGAAAATATTTAATTTGATAATGGCTGATGGACGTTTGAACATTTTAAGAGTTATGTCCATATGTAAGTACTGGAAACAATTTTAAAGAATTAAACCATAGCCTCAACTGCAGTTAAGTGAATACTTAAGTTATTTAGGAATACTGCGAAAATTAATCTTGACTTCCTAAGAAATTATAACTGAAAAATATTTTACCGTTTGCTTACATTATATCTGGTTATATCTTTTCAACTGCATAGCCATGGCTGCAAGTATTTGTATAGAAGTAAAATTCATAAAGAGGAGAATAAATATGAATATGACTGACATGAACAATCGTCTCTTTTTACAATACACACTATCAATGTATATAATAGTAGATATTCATTTAAATTTCCCTCTTATAGAAAAAGTTTAATCGTCGTTTTCCAAACCAAACATCTCTCTAATCAGTTTCCTATATATGTTGCAATAACTCATGCTTCGAATATAATAAAAAGAATTATCAGAATAATTTTCCTATTATATCTTTCTTTTTATACTTGGACCATTAGAGAAAAACTCTTATCAACTAGATTGTGCCAGTCATGTATAGGAAACACCTCTTCACATCACATGATTCGTCCTTGATTTTCTTCTTTTTACGATATTTGCACAATATATCTTCAATGATATTGTCATAAGTCCCTTATATTAACTATGGTCAAGTTAAATCAAATTACTCGGAAATATCATTGGGGAAAATAAAGCAGAAATGATACAGGGAAATTTATACTGCATATTTTAATTCTTTCTTGATTGGTCATTTATGTACATTTTAACTACATTATCTAGATCACTAGAATTTGTACAGACGTGAAATTTTCCGGAAGGATAAAACAACTACTGAATATGGTGTTTGTCTGACATAAATGTTTGTATCCCTTTAAATTGTATATTACAGTCCTACATACTTCTAGTTAGACTAAAAAATGCTATAGAGGTCGTAACCAAACCAAATCTTTTGTTTTTCTTAATCTTATTGCTTCATAAATATATTGCAGTAATTCATTGTTATAAATCATTTCAAACAATAAGAGACATTACTAAAATATATTTTCTTTTATTTTTCTTAGAACATTATAGAAATATACCTCCTCCATTTGATTATACCAGTCGTGTCTAGGAAATAGCTTTCCACATGACATGACCGGTCTCCGATTTGCCCTTTTTTTACTGTGGTTTCGAAGTATGTCTTCAAGAACTATTTCATGTAAATGTCTAGCATTAACTCATAACAAGTCAAATCAAATATTTCGGAAATATAGTAGAAACATTAAGATCCTATTTATTTCCAGATAAATTTACTGAGAAAATGTTTTGTAGGTGCTTTTATACATTTGTGATTGGAAGTGTCTCTAATACTACATCTATCTAGACACGAAGTATTTGTATAGACGTGAAATAAATAAAATTTTTGAATATACACATGGTTAGCATACATGTTTATATGCCTTTGGAATTAACTTTTAGATTTAGGTCTAAATGAGCCATCGTGTAGAGGGATAAAATTGACCATAGTGCTCTAGTTCCAACCAATCACAAATAAATCCATTTTTAACAGCACGATTTGTCAGATATGTTTCAATAACTCATGATTCAGATATTATTTCAAATAAATGAGAGAAGTCATTTTTTTTCTGTAATATTTCTTCTCCCTACACATTCAGTTGGATCAATGTCCCCAATGAATTAAGTATCCTTAAACCCCTAAAATTCAACTTAACTCCTCCTGTTGAACTTCCCCTGACAGAAATCTCTGTCCACTTCTAATAGCACGATATTTCAGATATGTGTCAGTAACTTCTTATTCAGATATTACTTTAAATAAAAAGTGAGAGAATTTACTGAAAGTCATTTTCCTGTAATATTTCTTCTCCTTACACATTCATTTGGCTCAATATCCCCAATGGATTCAATATCATTGAACCCCTAAAATTCAACTTAAGTCCCCTTGTTGAACTTCCCCAGCCAGAAATCTCTTTCCACTTCTA
The DNA here is from genome assembly GCA_032207245.1 of Pardosa pseudoannulata. Lineage (NCBI taxonomy): Eukaryota > Metazoa > Arthropoda > Arachnida > Araneae > Lycosidae > Pardosa > Pardosa pseudoannulata. The sequence continues at coordinate 64,524,910 of CM063510.1, read as the reverse complement.
ATAGCACGATATGTCATATGTTTCAGTAACTCCTGATTCAGATATTATTTCAAATAAAAAAAATGAGATAAATTACTGAAAGTCACTTTTCCTGCAATATTTCTTCTTACAGATTCATTTGTCTCACTGTCCCCAATGGACTCAGTATCATTAAACCCCTAAAATTAAACTTAACTCCCCTTGTCGAACTTCCCCTGACAGAAATCTCTCTCATCAATTAGATTATACCATTCATGTCTAGGAAAAGCTCTCCACACTACGTGATCGACATCCACTTCTTTTCCCGTATTTTGCGCAATACGTTTTCAATGATTTTATCATATAAATACCTCGCATTAGCTCGGATCAAGTCAAATCAAATTATTCGGAAATATGGTTGGGAAAAAATTCTCTTCACCACCCCCCCAGGAAAAGATGCCGGGAAAATCTTTTACTGAATGCTCCAATTCTTTCGTGATTGGTCAGATCTCTTCAAGTGTATGATCTTGACCTCGAGTATTTGTACAGACGCGGAATGTCCTGAGAGAAAGAAACAAGTATTGAATGTGGTACCTAGACATTGAATATATTTTTACTCTATGAACAATATTATGTAGTGAGTACTAAAATAATTAAAGACGAGTTGGTATCGTATATATATGGGAAATTACATATATTTACGTGTTTGTGTAAATGTACTTATATGTGTATAGTTATTATTACGTGTTAATAACTATAATTAAATTTATTACATGTGTATTTCTTTACACATACATGAACACCTAATGTATAAAATTATTTACATATAGATAGACATGAATAAAGTAATCAGTTGTTAATAGGTGCCACTTCCTTTTCAAAAAGCCAGCGATGACCGTATGGTAGAGCGCTGACTTTCAGGTACGGAGTACACAGGTTGAAATCCCGCTACTTTAATAGATGCTCGTAGCCGTTCGGAATCGGCTTTAAGCAGTAGGTCCCTGTCTCTTATTCTTTTCGGAAAATAATTTGAATAAAAATTGGATATTTTTTATATCATGGAAAATATTAAGAAAATTATAAAAAAGAATGTTAGCTCAACAATATTATAACCATGCATAAAACACCCGTAAAATTTTTTATAAATATATCATCCCTATAGCTTGACTTTAAAAAACAGGCTCTTTAAAGTATTATTTTTAGTTAAAATGTTTTAAATGACACCTTAAGAACTCGATTTAAAAAACGTTTGAAATTTTTCTACTTAAAATTTGGTCAAAATCTAAAATGAACGGAAACGCTTCTATAAATATATGATATAAAGTTTCTAAAAACATGAATATTATAAAACTAAAAAGTATATTTTTATTTCTTAGAACTTTTTTAAACTTCAGTACATATTTAAATAAGCACTAAAGAATTCATATTTTTTTAGAGATTTAAAAGTAATGTATGTATAAAGATTAGCTATTATGAAAGCTCTAGTTTTTTGTTATTAGTAACAGAAAATATATTCTTCAAAAACATTTCTCATTTTTGAAGTTTCTCACTAACATCTTTTATTTCTGATCTAGAAGCAAAATTCACTATATTGTCCTAAGAACTAAATTGTGTAAAAATATGCAATTAGTAAAAGATAAACTGAATAAATATTTAGAAAAGTGAAACTCGGCTATATTATGAAGTATTTTGTAAATAAATCAATTATCAATTGTATTATTGACTTTTATTTTATAATTTATTTTTGTTGCGTATTTTTTTTACAAGAATGTAAAAATTTCATTTATACTTTTCTGAAATATTACATTCTAACAAAATTTCTCTAATATCCCTGCTAATGTTTTGAGCATATATTTGATTGCAATCAATTCAGTCTTTTATTGGGGTTTATTAAACAGATTTTTATTTTAAGTAAACAATTTTATACTGTAAATAAACAACCATTTAATTATAAATAGACACGACAGTACAAAATAAACCTAAAGTACTTTAATTATTCATTAGATTAGATATTTTAACACACTGTGTGCGGGTACATATTGCAGCGGAATTGTACCGGGAGCGAGCGTTTTGTGCGTAAATTTAGTTATTCAGTTAAATCTCATTAGATCGAAAATTATTTAATTTTTAACCAACTTTTCGTATTTTATATTGAAATATATAAACAAATATATAAATAGAAATATATAAATAACAACCATAATATTTTTGTAAAAAAAAATATATTTTTTAGTGGATAAATTTATAATAGTATAGTAAATATGAAAAATTAAATAGAAATAGTAGCATATAGTTTTAATGTTTTCGAATTTTGTTACATTTAAATATTTTTAAAAAAATGAAAGATAAAAACATTCGGCTTCGTTTTCCTGTATATACCGTTATTTTTGTACCCACAAACAAACGATGTTGTTACAGTAACCCATACTAGTACCTGACCCGCTCTCAAGTATCAATTGTCCGAAAACGTATTAGTACGTGTCCCAGATACACTGTGTTAATATGTAAAATCATGTTTAGTAATAAAGCAAATTAACGTATTTATTAATGTGTTTATTGTTATAATTATAATAATTACAGATTAATTATAATCATTATGACAGTGAAAAACAAATTTTCTTTTTTCTTTTATTCCTAGTTTCAAATCCATTGAGATAAAAATCTGATTTTCAGCTAAATTCCGTATGACTGAAAGTCCACTATTAACTTAAAACATAGAAATATGCAATTTTATAACACAGAGCACAAATTTTATACACAGAGCATAAAATGGGGCCTCGTCGTAATTCTCGTACTGTCCCAAACATCGTATTTCTAGTCTAAGTCCAACAGCTGCATTTTCTCTAAACGTGCTTTTACGCTCAACTGCATAGGCTTGACCTCAAACCTAATGCGGTAAACAAAATCTCTAGAGTATGTGGACGACGTGAAAAAGTATCTACCGCGAAATACATTTTTACCTTGGGAACCATTGAATAGGAAACTATTGCACCCCCAATCGTATATTTCGCCAGGATAGAAACACCACAGCATAAAATAGTTTTGTTTCCTCAGAAATATATCACCTTTGTGTGAATATCTTCTTCTCTTTGTGTGCATATGTAATTATGTGGAAAAAAGTAAAGGAAATGTATGTATATTTTTTGTGGGGAGGTAATATTTTGGTAAAGTTTCTCTGCATGTAAATTTCATATAGCGTTTAATATTTGCAGGGAAAATAATTTTTGATCAAATATTTATAACTCTGTATCATAGACGCAGAGTGATGATATGAAGTATAACTTATATGTAGGGTATATTATAGAAATATTTGTTGTAGCATACGTGTATGGACTAATAGAGTTGAATCTCCAACATTGAAAAACTTTAAATATATTGCTGATAAAAATGAATATATTTACTAGTCAAGATCTTTGCATCGAATGTTCACGAATATACACTTCTTTCATAAATTTTTAACCCAACACTGAGCAATTACGTAATTATTTTCTTAAGACATTGTGTGTGGATACATTTCGCAGCGGAATTGTACAAAACGGGCGTTTTGCGCGTAAATTTAGTTATTCAGTCAAATCTGAATAGATCTAATATTTAATTCTTTAACCAACTTTTCTTATTTTATATGCCTCTGATATGTGTATTTTGCATTACTTGTATAGCACAATATTTCCCCCGAGGATTTTCTGCCAAAAAAACAAAATAAATAAATTCTTATTTTATATTGAAATATATAAACAAATATATAAATAACAATATATAAATAACAACCATAAGATTTTTGTAAAAAAGTATATTTTTAAGTGGATAAATTTATAATAGTATCATAAATATGAAAAATCAAATAGAAATAGTAGTATATAATTTTAATTTTTCCCGTGTTGTGATTATGCATTGACTGATGTGAAAACTAGTTTATACTTGTCTAAATTTTCCGGAATCTATGTAGTAGACAACAACATTCGGCTTCGTTTTCCCGTATGTACCGTTATTTTTATACCTATAAACAAACCATGTTGTTACACTAACCAGTACTAGTACGTGACCCGCATTCAAGTATCAATGGTCAGAAAACGTACTAGTACGTATCCCGCATACAAGAGACCTACAGCTTACTTAGCGTTTATTGGGAGTCGGGAATGAGCTTTGATTATTTAAGATAGCTCAAAAACTAAATAGTCCGCAATTTAGTTATTGGATGAGTGAAAATATTTTTTGGGACAGCTAAATAATGTGCCCAGTGTACAGAAAATTAGCATTTATTCTAGTTTTAGTTTTGGGAGATGTGTAAAAAGAATTTAAGTCGGCAAACTCTGACCTTTTGCGTTTGGGAAATTAGGTATTAAAGAATGAAAAGGAGTAAAAAGAGAAATTTAGATAGATATTTTAGGTACAGTATTGAGGAACTTTAAATTTATTGGGGATAAAATGGATGACTTTACAAGTCAAGGGCTTTGCATCAAATGTTCACGAATATACATTTATTTCACAAATTTGTAACCCAACACTGAGTGATCACGTTATTATTTCCTTAAGAGACCTGCAGCTGACTCAGCGTTTTTTTTTGGGGGGGGAGTCGGAAATGAGCTTCGATCATTTAAGTTAGCTCAAAAACCACATAGTCCGCAATTTAGTTATTGGATGAGTGAAACTATTTTCCTGAGACAGCTGAAAAATGTGGTCAGTCCACGGGTAATTATTATTTATTCTAGCGTTAGTTTTGGGAAATGAGTAAAAAGAATCTAAGTTGGTGAACACTCCTTTAAATCTGACATTTTACAGGTGAGAAATTGGGTATTAAAGAATGCGAATGGGTAAAAGGAAAAATTTTAGATAGATATTTTAAGTATAATATTTTTGACAGATTACATGAAAGCATGAAGAATTTTTTGAATGAAGGCATTACAATAGTTGTTTCATTCTGTATACTAATATTTTAGCGGTATCAAACATACTGAAAAAGAAAAAATAAAAACTGTTAAAGTGAATTTTTTAATGACGCGTGTTATATCTTATAAAATTTAATATATTGCTTTAATTAATTTGATTTAGGTTTACAGAATAAAAATGATAAATCTAACACGTTTGATACAAAAAATTAAATTCTAATTTACAAATTTTTAAACTTATTTCTCCGGTAAATAAATTTTGCTTTATTCCCTTTTTCTTTATATGTTTTGTCTCTAAATTAAACTTATTACTTGGTATAACAGTACAGAATAAATTTTATAAAGTTGTGCCTTATTAATGCTCTAGGACAAATTTTATTCTAAACAAAGCAGAACTTTCTATTTTATATTGAATTATAAATAGGCTGTTTCAATAGACTTTTTGAGCTCAAAATGCACTCTTTCGCTTTAAGGGATGTTATATCTTCTGAAATAAAATCAGTGTATTCTAAAAGTATCTCTTTAACCAATAATAAATTTTAAAATACTTATTAAGATTATATAAGAATTTGAGAGATATGCAACACTTGTTTCATTTGTTATAACATTGCACTTTTAATTATATTAATTAAATACAATAAGATATATAAATAATAACAGAAATTAAAACTCTTTTATATAATTATCAGTAAAATTTAAAAATATTCTAATTGATCGCTTCAGTTTTCTTTTGTCTGTATATATTCGTATTATTTAAAGGAGTAATATTGGTAAAATAATTAAAAGTTAATGACTAGTTGCTTATAATTTAATTTTAATTCTACATTTCATTTTAAACTGCATAAGGTATTCTCACATAAATAATTACTATTAGTTTAATTCATTATATAGTAATAAGTTTCCAGAATACTGTAATTTAAGCCGTATTTTAATACAATTATTTTAAATTATGTGGACTGTAATATATCATATTTTTTCCTAATGTTCCAAAGTTTGTTCTATGTTTTATATTCTAATAAATGAAGAATTATTATTTTATGAATTGATAATTAATACATGTCTTAAATGTTTCACAAAGATTTGTAAGATTTTGTAAAGTATTTTTAAACTTAACTTATAAAAAACAGATGCACTTTCAGCATACATCAAGATTCTCTTAGACGGTAGTACATCATCTTGAATACATAATATATTATTAAAATTCCTAACAAATAAATTTTGTAGTAGTATCTTTGCTAAAGTAATAAAACTCTAACATTTAGTCAGATTGTATGTTTGGTACTAGAAAATACTTTTTACAACTCCCTGGAGAACTTTAACAGACACTGAAAAGTTTCCAGAAAAATTATAAAACAATATATAAAAATATGTATAATGTATAGAAATATATATGTAAGACTATGTAAAAAAGAAGATAAAAATTGTTCTGTTTTATTTTATAAAGAATTCAGTTCTTCCATTTGGAAAATATTCCTGGTGAAAACAATTGCAGATTCCCTCATTAACCCTTAATTTGCACGCTCGACTTAACTCGAGCTGGCTAAACTGGCCTAGCCGTGCACACTCGAGATAATTCGAGCGGCGTTGTACTTTATGTTGCTATAATTTTTTACACTCGAATGCAATCGAGAATTAAAAATAACAATGTGAAAAAAAAACGATCGTTTTATTGATATTTATCATTTACATGGGATTGAAAGCTATAACACTTACTTATTCAAGTAAAAAATATTTATTTTCTGCTTATCACTTACGACTTATCTCCTCCTTTCGACAATATATTCATATTCAGATTCTAATTCGCTCATTTTTCAATGTATATTTTACTAAAATATGATGCAAAATAAAATATAATTGTTAACTATTTTATTACTAAGCTTTGGCTGTAAAGACACCCTTGACTTGAAGCTTAACTTTATATGCTATATTCTTGAGATATAAAACATAAGGGTCTCATATTTAAAACAGCTTATATTTATTTAGTCAAGCATTTTTTCATAAGAAACTGAACAATGCTTTAAAACTTTTTAATCTTTACTATACAAGAGCATTTTATAATTTAAATTTGGAGTAAATGATAATCTACGATAGTATGATATCCATAAAAATTTCTTTTTAAAGCACATTGTGGAATAAATCTAAAAACGTGATTGATATTCCTTTTCTTGAGTAATAAAACTCAAACATTTACCCAATAAATATTTGTTCCAACAAAATATTTCGCGAGACATCACTAAAGAACTATAATAGACGCTGATGTGACACCGAAAACTTTTCATACTAGAATAAAGCTAAGGAAAACATCTCCAACATTATGCTACGACTTTGTAAGGTACCAAGGAGAAAAAAATATTTTCTGATTCCTTTAAACCTCCCCCTCTAAAAATAAAACTTTTGCGACGAACATGTTCTGAAAAGAATTTCAAATTTCTGCTTACCAAAAGTAATCAAACACTATAATGATCTATCCTATCTCTGATCTCACACATTTATAGGAGCTGTGAATGAAATTCAGACACTGTATACGTGTTAAAGAAATAAGAAATGTTGATGTTCTTAAGGTTTGTAGCAATGCCTGTATAATATTTTTTTATATAGTGTATATTATGTATAGTTTATACAGTACATAGCTGTCATCTATAGTTTATAACCTTCAAAAATGACAGTGTATTTCCCAATAAGAAAAAAAGTGAATACCAGAATAACAGCTAGTAGTTATTTCCTAGTGTATCATCTATTAATATAAGTAATGATTCACATCTATAGTGTGCATATATGTGTGTATATGTGCACACACACATACATTCACACATACACATATATATATATATATCTTATATATATGTATATATCTTATATATATGTATATATATATGTATATATATATATATATATATATATATATATATATATATCTTATATATATGTATATATCTTATATATATGTATATATATATGTATATATATATATATATATATATATATATATCTTATATATATATATATATATATATATATATATATATATATATATATATATATATTATGTATAGAAATATATGTAAGACTATGTAAAAAAGAAGGTAAAAATTGTTCTGTTTTATTTTATAAAGAATTCAGTTCTTCCTTTTGGAAAATATTTTTGATGAAAACAATTGCAGATTCCTTCATTAATCCTTAATTTGCACGCTCGACTTAACTCGGGTTGGCTAAACTGGCCAAACTGTGCACACTCGAGATAATTCGAGCAGCGTTGTACTTTATGTTACTATAATTTTTCACACTCGAATGCAATCGAGAATTGAAAATAACAATGTGAAAAAAAAAGATCGTTTTATTGATATATATATATATATATATATATATATGACACGAGTGAGTGGTTAAAACTCACTGAACGGACACGTCGACGGGGGTTCGACAGCGAATTCCTGTTCGAAAACGGACCTGTCGACCCTTCACGTTCACACTCGTGTAACTCGTATCGCACACTTTTGAGGAAAAAAATATTGCAAAGCGATAATAAATGAAAGAAACTAATTTTGCGTAACGGAACTCCTTTACCTTGCAGGGAAAATAATTTAAAAGTAGCCTGACAACTTTTAAGTCGGCAACTCTAGTATGGTACGGTAAGTTCCGTCTGGAATGTACGAAAAGGGTGACTGTTTTGAAAGGGAAAAAGGTGGGGGAGGGTGGCCGGTGGATGGGTTAAGACAAGGGAGACACGTTTGTTTTCATATATAATAACTTCTTTATTATAATCGTTCTGTTCATAGCTATTCCATTTAGATATCCTTTGTTCTCATGATTTGCCACAACAAGCGTAGAGGAAGTTGTCAATCCGAGTTCTCGCTCAGAACTGTCTTTTTGGCTTTGCAACCTAAGCAAATTCCCATGTTTACTTGAGAGTAAGCTTTTTTACTCTGTATAATTCCGTTCGACAGTGTCTTTCTTCTATTACGTTATCGTTAATGAGTTCCAGCTATTTTTAATTATAATTCAGTAAATTCTTAACCCCAATTATTAAACCTGAAATTATATATATATATATATATATATATATATATGCACATGAATTCTATTAACTTGTGATTATTTATATTTGTAAATAATATCAGTCTTCATCTATATTTCATTTTGCTTGTGTATTAATATATTGTGTATATTTGGTATGAATGTATACATAAGAAATATATAAATTAAATATATTTGGTATGTATACATAAATTAATTATGCAATATCAGCCATATGGCTGATGTATGGCTCCTCATATGACTGATATTTCTTTAATTTGTTATTGCCAAGTTCTATAAAGATTTCAAAAGTGTAATAGATATATAGATATAGATATATATGTATATATGTATATAGATATATATGTATATATGTATATAGATATATAGGTATATATATATATATATATATATATATATATATATATTAGACACATACATATATAGATATAGATATATATAGATATATATAGATATATATATATAGATATATATATAGATATATATATATAGACACATACATTTGATTCAGTAATGGTAGTCAAACATTTACTCAAGTTACATTAGCTGTTACAAAATATTTCAGGAGATTTTTCCTGAAGAACTTTAATAGACACTGATGTGCCACTGAAAAGTTTCCAAACGGCAAGAAAAAATAAATAAATAAAAGGATTTAACTTTGTGAGAAAACTAACAAAAAATTTTTTAAGAAAAAGTTTTTTTTTTTTCAAGAGAGATTTTCGAAAAAAAGGTTTCAAATTTTACCTTACTAAAAGTATTTGAGCAATATAACGAACCAATTCTTACTTCAATCTCGTATTCACTTCAAGCCCTTAGAATGAACAGATTTAGTCACTGTATAAGATATCAAAGGAGTAACAGAAATGTTACTTAACATACGTAGCAATTTATTATAAGCTGTGGTGTAGTACATTGCTGTTGTTATTTCAAAGCCATTAATAACCCAAGTTTTCTTTATATCGTCTTTAATTATATTAAAATGCTTTGATTTTTAAAACATATACAAGAAAAGACAAAAATATGCTAAAATTATTTTTAAAATCAAATTAAAAGATAATGTGCTACTAAAAAAATTGCCAAATGTCCAAGAGAACGCTGCACTCTTTTGTTTCTTCTGTTTTAAATAATTTTTTCATTATAATGTGCTGATGCGTCATTGTTATTGTCCTTTACAATGTTGGCTCTGTCCAGAAAACTCAAATGGTCCTGATCGCCTAAGAGCCAATCACATTAAACTGTGATTTTAAATCGTTTTCACAAAGATTTGGAGGAAATTACAAACCACACTGTGAGTGTTGGTGAATCAGTTTTATACTTATGAAACAGCTTCTCACATTATGTATGTCTGTAAATAAATATGTATTTTTATAGCTAATGATTTTAAGCAAATCAAATTACTTCGGAAAACAAATTTTTGATTGGTAATAAGATCGTATATATTTTTCCATTCTATTTTATGAGTTGTATTTTGTAAAAATGTAACTGTATAATTAGTAATATTTTTTAAATATTACTACTAGGAGATTGTCCTGTTTACGCTGTAAATCCAAAAAATTATTAAATGATTTTAAATAAATTATAAATTGACGTTTTTTGGAAAAGTAAGGAAAAATTATTAAATGCTGACGCCACCACACATATCATCACAAATTTAATTAAGTAAATTTTAACCTCACCTGTACGGGGATTCGATCCTCAGACTTCTCGTACTGAAGCGCTTTGC
>CM063510.1:64386808-64504308 GCA_032207245.1 Pardosa pseudoannulata | reverse complement strand
AATGTAAAACATTCTTATAATTTTGAGAAGTACGTAAAAAAAAATTCACTGCAGTTTTGATTCAAAATACTAGCTTCTTCGCACCCAGTCTTCGGTCTGGGTGGTAAAATTTTCCTAATAAAGGCTTAAATCAACTACTATATATAAACAAATTTATAAAAATATTAAATTCGATTTTTCTGCAGATATTATCTTGTATAAATTTGTCGCTACAGCATTGCCGGAAACCACAGTTAAAGGAACATAAAGCGACGACACCTTACAACGCTATTTTGCTGCAAATCTGTAATTGTCACGACAATGAAGCAAACGAAAATTCTTAGACTTGCTGTAGTCTTGTTCCAAGCTTGCAGACTTGCCATGTTGAACTTACAACAAGTTTGCAGGCTTTCAAAGAAAAACTGCTGCAAGTTTGCTGCAAACTAAATTTGCTATCTGGGACTATAGATAAACAAATACATAAAAATATTAAATAAAATCGTATTCTGCAGACTGTTTACAAATATGATAGTTTTTAACAAAATACAATCCCAGTTATAGATATGTATCTGCATAGCATTGCCAGCATACCACAGCATAACAATGCTAAATTCCACGACGTTATATACTACATGAGGCAATTTTCAACATGTTATGTTTATGCATGCATGTAATATCTTTACTGCAAAAATTATTTCAAATACATTTTTAAAAAAAATTTTTATTACATACCTAATTTTAACCTTCTTTTCTTATTAAATTTATCATATTATCTATTATGATTATTATTATATAATTATTATAATTATATTGTAATATAATTATTACATAATATAATATACATATTTAAATCAACTACTATAAAAAATTATTAAAATATTAAATAAAATCATATTCTGCAGGTTATTTACAAATATAATAGTTTATTAACAAAAGACAACCCCAGTTATAAATATTTACCTGCACAGCATTGCCCGGAAATCACAGAATAATAATACTAAATTCCAATACGTTATATACTACATAAGTCAATTTTCAACATGTTATATTTATGCATACATGTAATGTCTTTGCGTTAAAAAATATTTTATATACATTTTTAAGAAATTTTCTATTTCATACCTAATTTTAACCCTTTTTTTATTATTAAATTTATTATAATATTTATTACAATTATACTTATACAATTATTGTAATATAATATAATCTTAGATATAAATAGGTAATATAATTTTATATCTTATAATAGATATAAATAGATAATATAATCATATAATATATCTTATAAGATAATTATTATAATTATCTTATTTTCTTATTTTAAATATATTAGAAAATTCTTGAAGTATTTTGAAATTTATCCAAAATACTAGGCACATCCAGAAAGTAAGTTTCCCTATTTAAAAGAATAAAAGAAACTCACACTTTCAAGGACTTATTTATAGGCAACAAGTACAGCAATGTTTCAGCTATTTTTCAACAATAGCCACCACCAGAATTGAGACACTTGTAGTATTGTGGAATAAACTTTTGTATAACTCTATCTTAGAACTCTGCTACCTGTGAATTTAACCAGCCTTCCTGTGCCAGAACACCGTGCACATCCTTTTTCCGTACCGACAGCGTCTGTTCGAATTTGGTCCTGACCAAAGATCCAGCACGATGTCTATGCATTGTGCTGCTTGGTTTCCGGGGTAAAGTGCGAAATACAAGACTCATTGCCCATGACGATCCTGTCGAGGAACTCGTCGCCGTCATCGTGATATCGAACCAGAAATATCAATGATGCTCTTAAGCGTGGAATTTTGTATTACGGGGGTCAGATTCGACTCATAGACCTGGCAGAGCTGACGATGAATTTCAATTGGCGCAATGCTTTGTGCATTTAAGATCACCTACCAAACCTTGTAGGCGGCGGGAGAAAGAATTAAGATTTTCCATTTCAAACCACTACTACCCATTGTGATGAATAGACTTGTAGTGTGGATATATTAATACGTATAGATTTTCCAAATTGCACGGAATAATTACTTTAGGGGAAACATCGGGAATCTTATTTTGATACTTAATTTTTATGTAAAAATTATATTGTTTATAGACAAGTAACATTAGTGCATACGTTTCCATAAAATTGGGAATATGAATGTTGGTATTTCATTACACTCTTTATTCATATTAAATGTTTTAAAGAAAATTATAGAGATTCCCAATAACTTAAATCTGTAACGAGTCAATATCGAAATTTTGTTGATTCCAAAAAAAAAAAAAAAAATCTCAATCTTGTTGCAAAGTTCCAGTCACTTCTACAGCAGTTTTCTGCAGATAAAACACACTTGCATTCTGATCTTCATGAAAATACTCCATTTTCGTAGGCGAAAAAGAATTCGTATATTTGTGTTTTATTCCAAACGAATGCATTTCCAGATATACTTACAATTTTTTTTCCTGGGCAGACAATATCTGAAGTACTAGCGAAGATTTATTTCTTAGCTGTACATCACGGGGGTTGTTAAAAAAAATTCGTTCTCTTTGTTTTTTGACTTCCTGCTATTTGTCATTACGTGTTTTTTATCTATTGCATAACGGTTATTTTAAGGACGAAAAGAATTGGGACGTATATATAAAAACATTAAACCTGTTTTATATTTTGAATCTATAGAGGAAAAATTTCTTATTTCTTAATATTCGATTTGACGAAATATATTATGGGTATTATTTCTATAGATTTCTATTATTTATCGTTTAAAGGTTATTTATTCCATTATTGTAAGACACCAGATGATTGTTTTTACTGCTTTTTTGCTGTGCCTATGGTTTCACAAACCCCTGCTAAAAAGGATATAAGTGATCTCTTATAATTAGATTAAATAATTTCAAAGTTATTTAGTCCTCGTGTAGCTCAAAGATTACCATAGCACTCATGATTAGTCAATCCTTAAACCAAATTAACAGCTTTTCATGTACAGTGCTAGGATATATATATATATATATATATATATATATATATAATCCAGAAATTCTAAACGGCCCGTTACAATTGAAATTATTGTTGTAGCCCCTATTGCTGGACAAGGGTAAGCCTAATCACCTAGCAGTATTAAAGTAAGATGCAGTCAGGCCACATTAAAGAGAATGGCACACAAGTCAAAGTCTAATTGAAATTTTGTTCAAAAGCTGCTAGGAAGATGCATCTTGAGGTGCTGGAACAGTGTTCGACCACATAGCGAGACAAAGGCGAAATATTTCCCAGAGAAACTGAAAGTTAGTCAGCGAATTTAACTGTTAGATTAGGGGAAACAATGAGCCATTAGCAGGTGAGAGCTGAGAATTCTTTGGAAAATGGGTTGAAAGAATATTTAGTCGAGGACACTGCTTTGATTAAAACATTTTGTACCTAGGGAAATAGATTCTAAGGGGAGACCAGGTTTTTAAAGAGATATTAAAGTGAAATACTTTTGATATATTATATGTGTTTGTATATATATATATATATATATATATATATATATATATATATATATATATATATTATATAAAACATGGCTAAAATTAAATTCAGTCTGTCACACAGAATCGGCCCCTATTATATGTACTTGACCAGGCTGGCTGGGTTAGGAGAAGCCTAAGCAACTAGATTATTGAAGTAAACAGTCGTGGCACATTGAAGAGAACGGCGAGTCCGTAAAAAAATTCAATCTTTATTTCAGGTTTGGTTTGGTTTGGAGTGTTACGGTCTACTTTTTGCAACACGAGGGCTAATGAAACCGGGACCTACAGCTTAGAGCCGATTCCGAACGGCTACGAACATCAATGCCACTGTGGGATTCGAACCCACGAACTCCGGTACCGAAGGCTAGAACCCTAACCAATCCTTCATTTCAGACCTATGAAAATAACATGTTACTATGTCAAAGGCAGAAGATAGAATGATACACGTCTTTTTCTGGTGAGATCAGAATAATGAATGCTTACAAAAACTCCTTTACTTTAAGATTCTTGAAGATTATGGGTCTTTACACTGTCGTATGTATCAGCCTATTATCCCACCAGATTCATTTTGTTATGGAATAGGGGGCAAAAACTTCTTTGAGCAGTTTTCAATTCTGTAAGACTGTATGTATTCTATGTATTTCACTATACATAGCAACCAATGATACAGCCCTTCTGCCTATTCCATGATTCGGTCTAAGATTATTATTTGAATGAAAGAATTGTTCATTTGTGAACGAATGTGTTTGAAAACACATTTTATGTACAAATGTGATTTTATTAATATGTAAATAAAAAATATCAACATTATATCAACTCCTACCCTTTCAGAATAAACCTAAAAACCAATAATCAGTTATGAATAATTTAATATAAAATTTTATGGTAATATATTAATAAACAACTGCTCTAATTAGAAGTACCACCTATTAACAGATCTAAAAAAGTTGGTTTTAATAACAAAGTTTAGATTTGGATGAAGAATATAAATCTTCAGGTTGTTATTATATTCTGCACACAAACTTTCATTAATGTAATACGATTCACTATGCAAATGGTGTTATTTATAAAATACAATTTTTAAATACTATGAGATTGATATGCTTCACATAGCCTTAAATAAAGGTCAAATAATGCACAGATACTGGGGAAGGGGGGGAATATTTAAGGTAAAAATAAACTTTTCGAAGGTGTTTTTATTAATCATGTATTCTATAACTCTAAGTTCAAACATTATCAAAATATGTTAAAACTTTAACTATTTTTAGTTGCAATTTTTTTTAAATATAAAACCATTAAACCATTTGCTCTTGTTTTAAAATGTTTAGTGCATGTTTCATTTCCATGTAGCGAAAAAAAATTCGTATTTTACTTTTGGTATTTTAGAATTAAACTGGCACAAGTCGAGAGAATAAATGGTATCTTTGACCAGAAAAAAAGATTTTTCTTCAAAAAAAATTAGATTTAAAATATTATCCAGAGTCAACATTTTTGTAAATTATGCTTTTACAAAAAATATTTCTAGTAACTTCTATTTTAAACTGTGCTGATTCCATGTTGTCAATAAGAAAAATATGTAATATACGGAAATATGAGACAATTCAAATACGTCATGATTGGAAAAACTCCGAAATGATTAAATTGTTGGAAATATTTAACCCTTGAACTAATCTATAAAATTGCCAACACTGAAAAAATTGTACTTTTACCAATCAGAGAAAAGAAACAAGTGGCATTTTTATGAATAAAAACAAAACTAGTGAAAGCAAAATAGACTTAGTCAAATACTTAGAAAGCTTGCTGAAGTGGAGCAAATGGCAAATTACTACCAAAATTTCGCATTGAAATATTTTCTTTGTTATCCGTAATTTTACTATTTTATGGCAGTGTATTAATAAATAGCTGCTGTGTACCATCTATTAACAGATCGAAAAGAGTTGGTTTTAATAACAAAGTTTAGTTTGAGATGAAGAATATGAAACTTCAGGTTATTATATTTTGCACACAAATTTTCATTAATTCAATACGATTCATTTTGCAGATGGTGTTATTTATAAAATATATTTTACTAACATTATGTGATTGATATGCTTCACATAGCCTTAAATAAAGGTCAAATAATGAACAGATACTGGGGAAGGGTAAAAAATATTTAAGGTAAAAATGAACTTTTCAAAGTTTTTTTTAATCATGTATCCTATAAGTTCAAACATTCATTATCAAAATATGTTAAAACTTTACCTATTTTTAGTTGCAATTTTTTTAAATATAAAAACATTAAACCATTTGTCCTTGTTTTAAAATGTCCAGTTCATGTTTCCTTTTTATGTAAAAAAATTCGTATGTTACTTTTGGTATTTTAGAATCAAACTGGCACAAGTCGAGAGAATAAATGGCATTTTTGAGGAGAAAAATATATTTCTTTAAAAAAAAATCAGATTTAAAATATTATCAAGAGTCGACATTTTTATAAATTATATTTTTAAGAAAGTTATTTTTAGTAACTTCTATTTTAAATTGTGCTGATT
This sequence comes from Pardosa pseudoannulata, assembly GCA_032207245.1. Taxonomy (NCBI): domain Eukaryota; kingdom Metazoa; phylum Arthropoda; class Arachnida; order Araneae; family Lycosidae; genus Pardosa; species Pardosa pseudoannulata. The sequence continues at coordinate 64,498,312 of CM063510.1, read as the reverse complement.
TTATGTTTTCAACAAGAAAAGAATGTAAAACACAGAAATATTTAACAATTCAAATACATCATGATTGGGAAACTTCGAAATGATTAAGTTAAGTTGCAAATATTTAACATTTGAACAAATCTATAAAATTGCCAAAACACTGAAAAAAATTGCACTTCTACTAATCAGAGAAAAGAAACAAATGGCATTTTTACGAATAAAAACAAAACTAGTGAAAGCAAAATAGACTTAATCAAATACGTAGAAAGCTTGCTGAAATTAAGCAAATGGCAAATTATTACCAAAATTTCGCATTGAAATATTTTCTTTGTTATCCGTAATTTTAAGATACAATCAATGTAATATTCAGCGAGGAAACACGCAACAATGCGTTTAAATTCGTAAAGTGGTCAAAAAGATTAGAGAGCACAACTTCTTACCATTTTGTTATACCGGGTACCCAAAGTCTTAATTCAAATTGCAGTGAACTTTCAATCTCCTTTATCAAAAACATTTATTGCACAAAGTACATACATACATCATACATTAAGTTTTGTATATTCATACATAATTTTGTATGCATGCATGTATAAGTACGTCATAAAAGTATCAGCGAAGCTATATGCTATTCCTTTCTATTTTGAAAATAATATTTGCAATCACAATGTCTTTTAATTTAATCTCCAATTTTTTATGGTTTATATTTGCCTAGTAAATACTGGAACATATTTAATTTACGATATAGTATTTACAAATGAAATAAAACTAAAATAATTTTGTGAAAAACCAGGAAAATAGAAAAAATATTGGAAAAGGAATTATGTCATGGCCTTTCATTTTTCTTTTACAAAATAATATATCTTGTATGACAAGAACATTAGAAAACAGTATGGCAGGATTTATAACGTACAATTTGATAATATCAAATTAATTTTACTAGCTTTTAATGTCAACTTGCTCAAGCATATTTATAATTATTCCTCTGTGAGTGATTCTAAATTTGTGCAAATCTTGAGATCAATTTTAATGGAAAGAAATGTTTTATTTTTTCCATGGATAACACTAGATCATTCAAACCACTATCTGTATTTATAATTATTCATCTGTGAGTAATTCTAAATTTGTCCCCATCTTAAGATCAATTCTAAAGTGAAGAAATGTTTTTACTCTTTCCATGGTTAACACTAGATTGTTTAAACCACCATCTTCATTTATAATTATTCATCTGTGAGTAATTCTACATTTGTCCTCATCTTGAGATCAATTCTAATGTGAAGAAATGTTCTTACTCTTTCCATGGTTAACACTAGATTGTTTAAACCATGATCTGCATTTATAACTATCCATCTGTGAGTAATTCTAAATTTGTCCACATCTCGAGATCAATTCTAATGTGAAGAAATGTTTTTACTCTTTCCTTGGTTAACGCCAGCTTGTTCAAACCATATTATGCATTTATAATTATTCCTCTGTGAGTAATTCTAAATGTGTCCTCACATTCAGATCAATTCTAATGTGAAGAAATATTTTTACTCTTTCCATGGTTAAGACGATCTTTCAGTGGAAACTAATAATGTACTTAAGTTTTAATAAGTTTAAAGTAATCGGATTTTGCAATGCATATAGTGAAAATATTTAAAGGAAGGTACACACTCCCTAGATCCCCCCCTTATAAACATATCCTTGTACATAAATGCCTCTTTCCCCCTCATATATATAACTTCAGGTTGGAGTTTGGTGATATATTTAATCTAATGTTTGAAGGGGGTATATTACACACACACACACACACACACACACACACACACACACATATATATATATATATATATATATATATATATATATATTATATATATATATATATATATATATATATATATATATATATATATATATACCATTGCAATATATTAAAAGTGAAGAACACATTTTTTATCGAGTTTAGATATTTAGTAAGTTCTGAATATTCCTATTGGAAATACAAATTTCAATGAATTGAATGATAAAAATGTACGATAATTAATTATCCTTAAACAAAACATAGGAATATAAAACATAAACCCCATTTATTTAGCTGATTTAGAACAACACAGCATATGTCGAAATTCATTTTATCTCATCAATACTTGTGGGTTTAAAAGAAAGCTTTAATTGACACTCGTGCGACTTTAAGCCAACAACGTAAGAGACGAAAAAATGTTGAAAAATAAACTTCTACCTTTTCTAGTATCGAGAGGGAAAAATCTTTTCTAACTCGTCTCGGTAAAAGAGATTTCTCATTGCAACTGACATAGTCTGTGAAAAGAATTTTAAATTACGCCTCACTAAAGTCATCGAACATTATAATGGTCTGCCTTCAATGACATGGTGTTGAAGTTTTTGAATGAGAGGCTTCAATTCAACGAACATAGGATTCATGGAAATAAAAATGGGATGGCTTACACAATATTCTTAGCAATGCAAAATGTTTACTTATGCGTGTGTATGTGCCATTCGCTTTGAATAGTTACCACTTTAAAAAAACCCAAAAAAGACGATGGGAGGGAAAAAAAATTTAGAGAAACTTTGAATAGTTTGGATTCCATTTGAATAGCTTTCAAATATAATTACGTTTGGGAAAAGAGGATTTTATATGGTATGAAGTTGAGCAATTCTTATTAAGTTTTAGCTCTAAGGCCTTAAAGGTGTGAAGAATGCCATTTAAAGAAACCGCAGCTTGGCTTAGAGTACAGCATTTTGTAAGATATTAAAACTTCAGCAAGAAATGAGCTTCCTACTCTCTAAATATATTAAATAAAAAAGTAGAGTGGTATTTCACACTTATTTTAACTCTTAAAAGATATTACTTGTTGTTGTATAAAGGGACTATTATGAATCAAAGGGACTTGTTAATAGATTAGGATTGGGTGGTGCATAGATAAAACAAGCATGATTAATATTGTTAAGTCAAAACATTTTATTACTTGAAAAATAATTTCTGATTGAATAAATGTATCACGTTTCAAGTGAGCATCTAATACTTCTATGTAATTTTAACTCTTTGAATATTATTAGTGATTGTAAAAGAACTATTGTAAATAAAAACTAATATATATATAAAAAAACTCTGATAATACATTGGGATTGGATAGGCATAAATAAGGTAAGCATGGTTAATGTTATTAGGTTAAAATATTATTTACAAAACAATTGATGACTGAATAAATGCATCACATTGCAAGCAAACGTCTGAGATAGTCTACGAAAATTTTAACTCTTGAGTAATAGAATAATTTTTATTCGAAAAGAACAATTGTAAATTAAAACTAAAATATATAAAAAACCTGATAGTAGATTAGGACTGAATGGACACAAATAAAATAAGCTTGGTTAATGTTGTTAGGTTAAATCATTGAATTACAAAAAAAAATGATGACTGAATAAACGTATCATGTTGAAAGCAAACATATGAAATTGTCTATGAAATTTTGATTCTTGAGTAATAGATTGATTAGCGATTGTAAAAGAACTATTGTGAATCAAAACTAAATTATATAAAGAACCTGATAGTAGATTAATACTGAATGAAAAAAAAAATAAAATAAGTGTGGTTACTGTTAGGTTAAAGTATTAAATTACTTCCAAAAAAAAGTAATGATTGTATAAATGTATCGCATTGCAAGCAAACGTCTGAGATAGTAATATGCACTTTTGACACTTGAGCAATAGAATGATTAGCGATTGTAAAAGAACTACTGTAAATCAAAACTAAAATATATAAAGAACCTGATAGATTAGGACTTAATGGGCACAAATAAAATAAGTGTGGTTAATGTTCTTAGGTTAAAGCATTAAATTTCTTACAAAAAAAAAAGTAATGTTTGAATAAATATATCACATTGCAAGAGCACGTCTGAGATAGTACTATTCAATTTTGACTCTTGAGTAATAGAATAATTTTTGATTGTAAAAGAACTATTGTAAATTAAAACTAAAATATATGTGAAGAACCTTCTAATAGATTCGGATTATTTATTACATGAGTAAAATAAGCATGATTAATGTTGTTAGGTTAAAACATTTAATTGCTAACAAAAGAAAGTGATGATTGAATAAAAATATCATTTTTCAAACAAACGTCTGAGATAGTACTATGAAATTTTGACTCTTTAGTAATGGAATGACTAGCGATTGTAAAAGTACTATTGTAAATCAAAACTAAAATATAAAAAAACACAAAGTAAACATGGTTAATGTTGTTAGGTTAAAAAATTAAATTATTTACAAAACAAAAATACCCGTGATGATTGAATAAATGTATCACGTTGCAAACAAATGTTCTAGATGATACTACTCAATTTTGACTCTTGAGTAATAGAATGAGTAGCAATTATAAAAGAACTATTGTAAATCAAAACTAAAACATATAAAGGACCTGTTAATACATTAGGATTAGATGGATATAAATGAGATAAGCATTGTTTTAGATTAATATTAAATTATTTACACAAACATGATTATTGAATAAATGTACCATGTCACAAGCAAACGCTTGAGATAATACTATTCAATTTTGACACTTGAGATATAGAATGACTAACGTTTGTAAAAGAACTGTTGTAAATCAAAACTAAAGTGCATACGAAGAACCAGATAATATATTAGGATTGGGTGGTACATAAGTAAAAGAAGAATGGTTGATGTTGTTAGGTTAAAACATTTAATTATTAACCAAAAAATGATGATTCAATAAATGTATCACTTGAAAGCAAACGTCTGAGATAGTATTATACAATTTTAGAGAAATAGAATGACTAGCGAATATAGATGAATTATTGTATATCAAAACTAAAATTTATAAAGAACCAGATAATACATCAGGATTGGATGTACATAAATGAGATAAGCATGGCTGTTCTTTTTAGGTTAACATGAAATTATTTACAAAAATATGATGATTGAATAAATGTACCAAGTCGCAAGCACACGTTTGAGGTAGTATAATTCAATTTTGACTCTTGAGTAATAGAATGACTAGAGATGGTAAAAGAAGTGTAAATCAAAACTAAAATATATAGGAAGAACCGGATAATATATTAGGATTGCATGGTACATAACTAAAATAAGCATGGTTAATGTTGTTAGGTTTAAACATTTAATTACTAACAAAAAAAGGGCTGATTGTAAAAAAAAATTATTGTAAATCAAAACCAAAATGTATAAAGAACCAGATAATTCATTAGGATTGGATGTACATCAGATATAAATGGTTAATGTTATTAGGTTAAAGCATTTAATTACTAAAAAAAAAGTTCTGATTAAATAAATGTATCACGTTGCAAGTGAATGCCTAGAATGGTACTGCAATTAATGGGATTTTCAACAGAGTCCAAGTGTATTGACCCAATATCAATCAATTACTAAGTAACAAGTCGATGGGAAGGAATGATAGGGGAGTCGATGAGTTTCAGAGAACAATGTCTGGAACTTTAGTTCAGATGGATTTGTCACCCACCTCTGAACTAATGACTTTCTTGAGGATGCTGTATCAGTACGTGTCCTCTGAGTTTTCGATGTAAAGAAGTGAAAGTGACATAAGTGCAGAGGCCCACCGTTGTTGAAACATCTCGTGACAGTTCCTTAGAAAAAGTTTCTGCACATAACTGTACTTACTCATTAGAAACAAAACCCTAAAGTACAGGGTTTTGTTTCAAAATATCAAGCATGAGCTTCACCTTCATTTAGATTTCTAGCTGCCAAATCAAAAACTGTCTTGCTGAATGCTTTAGAAAAACTTCTTTTGCAAAGTTACTGAAGGCCAAGCAAATTCAAAACTATGTCAAAACATTTAATTTTAGGTATTAAAATTTTAGGCTATAAATACTTTGCATAGCCTGCTTCTGCTTTTCTTTTGCCATTAATTCTTAAATATATATACACCAACTTTAAATTTTGCTTCTCAAATTATTTTCCCATTGTGAGCATTTATGTAATTATTTAAACTTTTATTATTTGTTTAACCCTTAATTTGACAAGATGTTCTTTCAAATATTTTTTTTTAATTTCTGTTATTTTCCCATGTCTGTATAAACATTAAGATCTCTGTAAAATAAACAAAAAATATATATCATTTTCCATTTTTGAGATAATGTCCACTGTGGCGAACACTGACAATTATGTTATATAGTAGTTATAAATATACATGTCCGGTGTAGCGGGCAGACTTAGTCAAATTAAGGGTTAAACATTTATCCAGCATATAATTCATATTTACCATATAATAACTGTGTGTCAATGCAGCAATCAGGTTTATTTTGTAAATCCCTTTTATTTCCGATGTTATTGCAGATGGATCATTAATTTGCGAAATAAATATTGTAAAAGTGGTTGGGAAATTAAATCTATTACAAATCAAAACGTCATTGCAAATGCAGCTCTGATCTACTTCAGTAATTGAGATTTGAAATCTCAGAATCAAAATATTCACCCTTAAAGAAAGCTGTTTGTTTGTCTAATTTTAATTTTTGATATAACTTATATGCATGAATTTTTCTTTTCTCCAAGAACGTACGGGAAATTGTTATATCATTAACAGCTGACAAATTATCATATCAAGGAAACTCTATAGAAGACCTTAACGAACTTTGCACCATATTTCATATGTTTCACCGAAGGTCTTAGTTGTTTTACATTTTCTCAACACATTTTTATTATACTTTATCAGTAAAGTATTGAAATAATTTTTTTGCAAATATTTTAATTTCAATTAGTATGCTTTTATATAGCTATTAAAACTTGTGTATTGTTTTAATTAAATTAAAGATGAATTTGTGTTTTTATCTCAATACACAAATTCGTCTATTTTGCTTCGTAAAGTTACATTTGTAACTGCCAAATCAAAATTTGTCATGCTTGAATACTTTAGCAAAATCATTTTTGCGAAGTTACTGAAGGCCAAGCAAATTCAACAATACGTCAAGACATTTAATTTTGCTTATTAAAATTTCTTCAGTTCATTTTTATTATATTTTATCTCTAAAATATTGAAACAATTATTTTGTAAAATTTTTAATTTTAATTATTATCTGACTGCGGATTTTATATAGCTCTTAAAACTTGTCTACTATTTTAATCAAATTAAAGATGAATTTGTGTATTTATCTAAATACACAAATTCATCTATTTTGTTTCAAAATAACAAGCATGCGCTTGATGTAAAGTTACAACTAAGAAATCAAAAGTTGTCATGCTGAAGCAGAATCTTTTTTGCAAAGTTACTAATATGCAAACAAATTCAAAACTATCTCTCAAAACATATAATTTTACTTATTAAAATTTCTTCAGCACATTTTTATTATACTTTATCTCTAAAGTATTGAAACAATTATTTTGTAAAATTTCAATTATCATCCGGCTGTGGATTTTATATAGCTCTTAATGCTTGTACTTTTTTAAATCAAATTAAAGATGAATTTTTGTATTTAATACTATGTAAAAGCGATAAGGTAAATACAGCTGAAATTATAATTTATAAGGTATATACAGCTGAAATGTGACTCTCCTTGGCTTCATGCTCACTATTTGTATAGCAATTTCGAGAGAATTTTTTCTAAGTGCTGTGATTTTATTGCACAGAAAACTCGCGAACTGCATGTAGTATCAAAGTATAACGGAAGCCTGGGGAGAGAATCGTCTATATCATCAGGTTTTATTACCCACACGCTGATATCGCAATCTATCTACATTTCACATAGGTATGAACGAACATGTGTAAGGGGAAAATTATCCCCTCACCCCACAAAGTATGTGCGTGCGTTGTCGCGCACATACAATCACGTGTCTATAATGACTTAATCCCTGTTTGATTTTATGACTGGGACGCCGTTTGTGATTGTATGCTTTAGCTGAGTGGGCCCTCCTAGTTTCTTGTTTGAAAAATGAGTCCGTAGGGGCCTCTCGTTCCACGTGCCCACTCTTACCCCTGCGCCGATTATTATTTGAAAATATTTCTGAAACATATCACAAATTAATGAACTTGTCGTAAAGAGGACGCCTACCCCCTCCAAAACATGCGTCATTAAGTTCCCCCTTCGTTTTCGAGGCAAACTGGCATAAGAACAAAAAGAAAGCGTGCGGCGACCTCATTTCCAAAAGAGTGTAATGGATAAAAAAAATGCTTGAAATGTCTTTTTTATCTAAGAAATAAATGGATTTCTCACAGACCAAAAAAAAATTTTTTTAATTTTTCTGAGGGTTTTACAGGAAAAAAAATTATTACATTGACTCTTTTAAAATTAGAGCTGAAACTGGGAATGTGTAATCGAATATTAAATCGATAAGTGCATATCAACAGTTTTTAAAAAAATTATGGATTAATCGATTATTTATGTACTAACAGATGTGAGATTTAAAAAAAAGATTAAAACGGAAATTAAATGAATTCAGTAAATGTAATCGCTGAGTGATGTGGAATATTAAACATACTCCTGAAACCGGCGATAAATATTAATATTTGCAACTGGCTTTGAAATAATTAATCAGATCAAGGAGTCTTGGGAGAGAATATCTCTTTGTAAATGTCACCACAAGAATTTGCGAGCAGTTGTCTGAGACAATGAACACACAGGTCTCATCACTTTCTAAAGGAGCTATATTAATTGAGTCGAAAAATTTATTTCTAGATTCAAATTGAACACTTCAAAAGCTGTCAGATTTTGAGCATATTTCCGCTTTTGTGTTAAATGGTCTCAGGACCAATAAAGATTCCAAAAATGAAAAGAAATTAACATTTTATCAGTTAAAAAAAATCTATGGGTTCCTTTATACCTGGCATTTTTGGCACACACACATAAACATGTGTATATAAATGTGTGTGTATGTTTGTGTATATGAGTATATATATATATATATTATATATATATATATATATATATATGAGTGTGTATATATCTGCATATATATATATATTATATATATATATCTGTGAGTGTATATATATATATATATATATATATATATCTGTGAGTGTATATATATATATGTATATATCTGCATACGTATGTATATATATATATATATATATATACACACACACACACACACACACACACACAGAGTAGAACCTTGATTATCCGAAGTAATTGATACCGAACTTACTTCGGATAATCGAAATTTTTCAATAATAGAGAATTCTTCAATAATCATCTAGTTTAATATGTAATATGGTCATTGGTGCAATAAGATTCGATTGTTCTGGGACTCGGTAGTCTGACTTTCCAAATTTCGAAATGGGGCATGTTTTGTTTAGAACAGGGATGTTTGAAAGTGGAGAGGAGTACACTCATATCGAGAATTCTGTTTGCAAAAAGGGGAGACTGTGTGTGTGTGTGTGTGTATGTGTATATATATATATAGGTTAGGTTTGGAGCGCTACGGTCTACTGTTTTGCACACGAGGGCTAATGAGACCGGGACCTACAGTTTAAAGCCGATTCCGAACGGCTACGAACATCCATGCCATAGTGGGATTCGAACCCACGAACTCTGGGACCGACGATCAGCGCCCTAACCAATCGGCCAGCGTTCGGCTATATATATATATATATATATATATATATATATATATATATATATATATATATATATATATATATATATATATATATATATATATATACACTATATGTATATATGTGTATGTGTTTGTATATATATACGTATGTGTATAATACATATAATAGATGTGCGTATATTTACATAGGCATATGTGTGTGTGTGTGTATATATATATATATATATATATATATATATATTAACCTAAATGAATCTAAATTACTTTTCCCATTTTCAATTCCACTTCATTATTAAGAAAATCTCAATTCAAGAGAACAATCTCAAAAAGTAAAAAATGTCATTATCCCACTTCTAAATTCCACCAAAATATGATGCTTCCGGGAAGATAATGCCAGACTCTAAGCAGTTAACGGCAGATGCGTGAAAACTAATAATGTGTTAAGAATTAATGCGTAATAAAACCTCTATCTGACCATTGTTTAATTTGTGAATGACTAGATATTAACAATGGTAGGGGACAGCAGATGGTAGAACATAAATCTTATTGTATTTTACAGCATAAAAATAGGTTAAGTTATTCGTAGCTAAGAAAACCAGTTAGAATATATATAATAAAATAAATTGCAAGGAGTTCACAATTTTTATCTTTATAAAAATATGCATGACTGTAAAATCATATTTATAGGCATACTTTAAAAAAATGAGTCAAAACTAACTGATTAGTTAGTTAGTCCAAAAGTTTAATTGGCCCTCTTAGTTATTCATAACTATCACCAAAAATTTACCCACATAACACGTAAATTCCATAAGACATCCCGCCGACGTCGTAAATGCCGATATTTGGACGTAGACGGTAATACGATGTCCTTTCGACGACCAGAAATGGATGTTATGAGGACTAGGAGTCATATAACGTCCCCAAGACAGCCGTCAAAAGACGGAAAGCCATGCCACGTTGCCAAAACAGTAGAGGTTTTATGTTAATTATCTATTCGTGAAAGCTTTCCGAATATCATTTCTGCGTAATACTAGCGTGTTTTAAACTTTTAGTTTCGTTTCATAAAAATAATCTTGGGAATTAAATGTGTTTGTAATGTAATATATAGTAGCTTTTCTGTGAGCCAAGTACAAAGAAAAATCTCTAAATATTGGATTTTTCTAATAGGATAATACGAGATTAAATCACCAAATATGGTACTGTTATACATTATAAATTATTCTGAAATAAAATAACTTATATACATGGCATCCATTTATTTCATGGATAAAACTGAAATCTAGATGCAAGCGGTTACAGATTTACACATTAATGTTGAAATCTGTTCTGTAAAATATATATTAATGAATATTTAAAATCTACGGTATTGAACTGCCTAGAGGAAAACAAATATACTGTTTTAATATCTTTGAATATATTACAGCCTGTCTTATTAGTTATATGCTATCATTTTAAGTATTATAGGATGCCTGTAGATGTTTGAATAGAAATTTACGCTAACATTTTCAGGTGTATGTATAACCACAAGCATTATGCTTAGAAAAATGAGTTTATGATACTAATTTCAATTTTTTCTTTTATTTCAGGTGAGTAAAGTTCTGTTATGTTTTTCTTTTATGAGAATTACCTCATCCGTTTTATCTGAAAAATAAAGATGGTGGTAAAATAAGTAAGTATTCTATTAACCATTTATATTTTTAAACTAAAATATTGAACAGAATATTTTTCGGAGAAGCACATTCATCAAATTCAGTATTAAATGCTGAAATTTATGTTGCTATTTAGACTAGTCGAATAATATATTCTGAAAAACAATTCACTTTCAAACATAGGTTGCTATGACTATTAACTCAAAAAAAAAAAAAAAAAAAATTTTAATATGGCATTTGTTATAAATGTAAAATTTTACTAAACTATTATATATATATATCATAACATTATATGCGGGACACGTACTAGTACTTTTTCTGATGATTGATACTTGAGCACGGGACACGTACTTGTACGTTTTCTGACGATTGGTATTTGAGCGCGGGTCACGCACTAGTAAGGGTTAGTGTAACAACATGGTTTGTTTCTGGGTACAAAAATAACGGTTTATACAGGAAAACGAAGCCGAATGGCCTTGTCTACTACATAGATTCTGGAAAAATTTAGACAAATAAAAACTAGTTTTTACACCAGTCGATGCAAAACCACAGAACGAGATGGTTGATTAAAAAATCAATTTAGATTTAAAATTAACTTTTTATTTGTCATTACGAAAATGATATATATATATATATATATGTGTGTGTGTATGTATATATGTGTATGTATGTATGTATGTGTATATGTATATGTATGTGTATATGTATATATATATATATATATATATGTGTGTGTGTGTGTGTGTGTGTGTGTGTGTGTGTGTGTGTGTGTGTGTGTATGTATGTGTGTGTGTGTGTGTGTGTGTGTGTGTGTATGTATGTGTGTGTGTATGTATGTGTGTGTATGTATGTGTATATGTGTGTGTATGTATGTGTATATGTGTGTGTATGTATGTGTATATGTGTGTGTATGTATGTGTATATGTGTGTGTATGTATGTGTATATGTGTGTGTATGTATGTGTATATGTATGTGTATATGTATATATATGTATATGTATGTATTATATGTATATGTATGTATGTGTATATATATGTATGTATATGTATATATATGTATGTATGTATATGTATGTATATATATATTTGTCAATTTATATATTTGTTTATATATTTCAATATAAAATACGAAAAGTTGGTTAAAAATTAAATAATTTTCGATGTATTGAGATTTAACCGAATAAATAAATTTACGGGCAATACTCCCGCTGTTGGTACAATTCAGCTGCGGATTGTACCCGCACACAATGTGTTAACCGTAACTAACCAAATTAAATGTAATGAAATTCTAAAATAAAATTCCGTTTTTTCTAAAATTATAACCTTAGGCGTAATGTTTTTGTTTCTACTCTAATTGTGGTAATCTTCAGTGAATTTGAGAACACTAATTTTAATTTCTACTAAACTCAACTAATTCTATACAAAACCTTTACGTAATTTAGTTTAAATTCTAGCGTCCCGTGACAAACTCTTAACACTTTCATTGAATGGCTCCCTTTCCCCCTAACTTCAAATGTAAAATGTTTTGGCGAGAGAGGTCCAAAAATATTTTTCTGAAAAAACATGATATTTTTATTTGCGAAATTTTCTACATCCTCTTAAAACTCTAATGACTTCATTTTATTTAGCATAGATACCATAATAAATTTGTAGTTTGTAAAAAACACCCGTTACACATACTCACATACTCACTTATATATGCATCTATAAATTTAGAGTGGTATAACGCTAGTTCTATTATTGAATTTTAGTTTTTGATAATAGATTCTAAAGTTAGCTTCATGCTCAATTGATTGTTATATAAAAAAGCCCGTTTATTATTTAACCCGTTAATATTAGTCATTTCTGTCAAATATATATACCTCAAATCTAAATTCTTATGAATTGCCCAATATAAAATGAATATGAAATCTAAAATTTGAATATACAATCTATTTTATTAAATTTCAATTGTCATTTCAAATGTCATTTTATTGTGATTAGAGTACTGTAAAGTGAAGCTTTATAATAGATAAAGTTACTTTTGTTTTAAGACGATGTAGCTGCCGAAAGAAAAATTTTATATGCTACACTTGAAAAATCTTAAAATGTTATTCGCATTGACAAAAAGCATTATAACATGTTTTAAAGAATATTTCAATCATTATAAGATATTTTAAAGATTATTTTAAACATAAGATAACATTTATATATATAAAAAAAACTTTCTAAACGATTGATTTCGTATAGCTTGTAATCACAGTACTGTAATGTGAAGATTTATGCAATATAAAGGTATTTTTCCTTCTAGTAGATGTACCTGGAGAAAAGATAACTTTATGTGCAAGACTTGAAAAATCTCAAAATGTCAATCTCAGTGACAAAAAGCATATGAACAATAGGATATTTTAACCCTTATAACATACCATTTATATAAAAAACTTTCTGATAACAAATTTATTTGTTATCGTTTGTAAACATAGTACTGTTATATGAAGCTTTATGATAGATAAAGATATGTGTGCTTCCAGTTGATGCAACTGCAGAAAAGGTAATTTTATGTACAAGACTTCAAAAATCTTAAAATGCCAATTTCAAGGACAAAAGCATAAGAGGAATAGGATCTTTTAAACATTATAAGATACCATTTTCAAAAGAAAATTCTGATAACAAATTAATTTGGTGTCGATTATGAACATAGTACTGTTATGTGAAGCTTTATGATAGATAAAGATATGTGTGCTTCCAGTTGATGCAACTGCAGAAAAGGTAATTTTATGTACAAGACTTCAAAAATCTTAAAATGCCAATTTCAAGGACAAAAGCATAAGAGGAATAGGATCTTTTAAACATTATAAGATACCATTTTCAAAAGAAATTTCTGATAATAAATTAATTTGGTGTCGATTATGAACATAGTACTGTTATGTGAAGCTTTATGATAGATAAAGATATGTGTGCTTCCAGTTGATGCAACTGCAGAAAAGGTAATTTTATGTACAAGACTTCAAAAATCTTAAAATGCCAATTTCAAGGACAAAAGCATAAGAGGAATAGGATCTTTTAAACATTATAAGATACCATTTATATAAAAAAATTTCCAGATAAAGATTTATTTGATATCACTCAAAAAGATAGTACTGTTATGTGAAGCTTTATGATAAAGGTATTTGTGCTTCCAGTCAATGTAACTACCAGAAAGGTAATTTTATGTGCAAGACTTGGAAAATTGTAAAATGTCAATACCAGTGACAAAAAGAATAAGAGGAAAAGGTTATTTTAAGTATTATAAGACACCATTTATATAAAAAAAACTTGCTGGTAATAGATTTACTTAGTATTGCATGTAAATGCACTATTGTCAAATGAAGCTTCATAATAGATAAAGGTGATAATGTTTTCATACGATGCACTTGGATAATTTTATGTGGTACTTTTATGACTTTATAAATCGTAAAATGTCGATTCCAGTGACAATATTATAAATTAAACCTAATACTCGGACATTTGATAGTCTGATAACAGGATTGTGATCTACTGTTTCTTAAAAGAAAAACTGGTTCCGAGGAAGAATAAAAATTCTACAAATTATTTTTTAGCTGCCCCTAATAAAGGAAGCTACGCTTTAATGAATTAGATAAAAATTTATTAAATTTACATATTATTTAAAGTTTTCTAAATGTACATGCATTTGCAACCCTCCTTAAAACCTTTTATGAGACTTCTTCAATTTTTCTATTTAGGGTCGGGCTGAACAAACTATTTCCCTACCTAATCTTGAATGTCATTTTAAGTATAGCAATTCTCAAAATTATCTTTTCTTTGATTTTTATTTACGTGAACTAGAGTATTAGATGCTTAGCACAAAACAGCTTCGCTAATAGATATTGTTTTCAACTGGTGAAATTTAATAAAACTCTTTTGATTCCAAATAAAAGCTTTTATAAGTTTTTCTTTTCAAATTTTCCTCATTAATCCTTACGCTTTAATTATACCTTATTTACTGATTGGTGATGTAGTAAAGAAGAAATTATCTTCCTCTCTGCTGTGATAAAGTTTAATGATGAAGTGAAAATCTCTTGGGACTTTACACTAAAATATAAATCAATTTATAATTTTTTTTCGAGAAGAACCCGTGAATTAAAATTTAATTACTAATACTTTCAATTTTTATCCTCAGTGAATTCATTTTTAATAACGGCTCTTTTTAAACTTGTGCTTTAAAGTTTTTAATTTCTATTTAATTAAACTCTCTAAATAAATCGTTTAGATTAAAATCTTTGTTTAGATAGTAATTGCGTATAAGAGAAAAATAATTGGAAATAATCCATTAAACATAACATTCTTTCATCTGAAATTTGAAAAATAAAATTTCTTTCGAACATTGCACAACAATATAAAGCATTTTTTCATCTTTGTTTTGAAAGTATAGGAATTGGGATGGTCAAAACATTCAATCATAAAAAATTAGCCGTTTAAATGGTAATCTCTTTGTATACGTTGTAACGGCGTGATTTAGCGGTATCGTCATCAAAGAACTTTGCTTTGAAAGGTGGACTTGTGTGAGTACAAAAGGATTGTTTTCTAAGGCACCATGAAGTCTACACGGCCGTGCACTATAGTAAAGGAACAATATGCCAGACGACACGGCACCGTCACTGACAGCTGAAAAAATGATCGTGGGAACGACAAATGATTTGCCGCTTCTCAGATGTAGCCGCT
This sequence comes from Pardosa pseudoannulata, assembly GCA_032207245.1. Taxonomy (NCBI): domain Eukaryota; kingdom Metazoa; phylum Arthropoda; class Arachnida; order Araneae; family Lycosidae; genus Pardosa; species Pardosa pseudoannulata. The sequence goes on along the minus strand of CM063510.1, from coordinate 64,482,432 downwards.
AAGAATTTCAGCGATCCTCTGACTTTGCGGCCGATGATTGCTTAACCCGGACCAATCCAGTTGGTCGAAGGTGAGGTCATCGCTAGGTGACACAATAATAAAATTGTGGGTGAGGCCCCTCTCTTAGAGGCCCCTCCCCTAGAAAGAGATGAAGAAGATTTTTGTTTTTTTGGAGAGAAGTTAGCTAGCAACCAGCTAATTCAGAGGTCGCTTTTGACCAGTCTCTCTACCGGAAAGTTTTTTTTTTTCTATAATCCCACCTTGGGATCTTTTCCTTAAGGAGTAGCCCGCATCGGCTAACTCGGTGGTCGCCTCGACCAGTCTCTCCATCGGAGAGTCTCATTTAGCGAAATCCCGTCTTGGGATAAATCTCTTGCTGAGATTGAAGCGATACTCTGTGCTTTGGGTTTCCGTATTCTAATATAATCCTCTTCAGGATTGTTGCTGTTTCTTCGAACTAACTGTGCTAGATCTTCTACCTGTACTTCAGCGAACTATCGAGGGAGCTACGAATTGTTTCTTCCGTCTAATCACCCATATTTCGGCAGAGACTGAATTTAGTTTAGGTACCCGTCTCTACTCAGGCCTAAGGGTACTAATCACTTACCTGTGATCAGAGTGTTTTTTTTTATAGTTGTGAAATGATGTATATAGCCGAAGTGTAAATAAAGCCATTAATCAAGATACATCTGATTCTTCCTTGTGTCTCCTGAAACAGGGACCGGATACATTACAACGTATTTTACACGAAATGTGGTCGCCAAAAAGTTTGTTTAAGAAACTTTAACCGTTTACCTATTATAATCTTCAAACTACAATCACAATATTTTTCTATTTCCCCCAAGATATAATGTATATTTTTGTTAACACATTATGCACAGGTACATTTCGCAGTATAATTGTACCAAGAGCGGGCGTTTTGCGCGTAAATTTAGTTAGGTTAAATCTCAATAGATCGAAAATTATTTAATTTTTTAACCAACTTTTCGTATGTTATAGTGAAATATATAAACAAATATATAAAGAAGTATATAAATAACAATCATAAGATTTTTGTAAACCAAAAATATATTTTTAGTGGATAAATTTATAACAGTATCTTAAATATGAAAAATCAAATAAAAATAGTAGTATTTTAATTTTTTAATTTATGTTATATATAAACATTTTTAATTTATAAAAAAAATGATAACATCAATGATAAAATTAATAACATAAAAACTAGTTTTTATCTGTCTAAATTTTTCCAGAATCTGTGTTGTAGACAAGAACAATCATTTTCGTTTTCCTGTATATACCGTTATTTTTGTACCTACAAACAAAACATATTGTTATACTAACCCGTTGTAGTGCGGAGCATGATCTGAAGTATTTTGTAAATAAGATTTCTGTAAACAAAAAATATATTTTTTAGTGGATAGATTTATAATAGTACCGTAAATATGAAAAAATCAAATAGAAACAGTAGTATATAGATTTAATTTTTTCCCGTTCTGTGGTTCCGCATCGACGAATGTAAAAACTAGTTTTATATTTATCTAAATTTTTCCAGAATCTATGTAGTAGTCAAGAACATTCGGCTTCGTTTTTCTGTATATACCGTTATTTTTGTACCCACAAACAAACCATGTTGTTACACTAACCCGTACTAGTATGTGGCCCACGCTCAAGCATTAATCGTCAGAATACGTACTAGTACGTGGCCCGCATACAATGTGTTAATATGCTGTGTACTTACATAAATGAGATCATAGATAATAAATCATAAAATTGCTTATTTTGCAATTGGTTATTTTCGTTTACTCAATCACATTTATCAACTACACGAAATGTAATTTCTCTCAAAGAAAACGTCTAATTCATATTTCCTAACCTCTATAGAATAGGGAAAGCAATCGTTTGAGCAGAGGTTTGAAGTAATTATTAAACTTTCTTGTTATTATGCATATTAAAATAAAAAATAATTATGGCAAAATATATAGAATTGTGTTTTTCAGTTAATTGAGGACACCATTTCCACTCTTCTTTTAACATATATTGTATCCGGGAGTACGTACTAGTACATTTTCTGACGATTGATACGTGAGCACGGGACACGTACTAGTGCGGGTTAGTGTAACAACATGGTTTGTTTGTGGGTACAAAAATAACGGTATATACAAGAAAACGAAGCAAAATGTTCTTGTCTACTACATAGATTCTGGAAGAATTTAGACAAATAAAAACTAGTTTTTACATTAGTTTTATGATTGCTCTTTTCATTTTTTATACTGTAAAAATGTTTATATATAACATAATTCGAAATAATTGAAACTATATACTACTATTTCTATTTGATTTTTCATATTTACGATACTATTATAAATTTATCCACTAAAAAATATTTTTTGTTTACAAAAATCTTATGGTTTTTATTTATATATTCTTATTTATATATTTGTTTATATATTTCAATATAAAATAGGAAAAGTTGATAAAAAAATTAAATAATTTTCGGTCTATTGAGATTTAATTGAATAACTAAATTTGCGAACAAACACCCGCTCCAGGTACAATTTCGTTGCGAAATTTACCCGCACACACTGTGTTCATATCAATAAAAAAAATGATTTTCAAGTTTTGTGTGTAACAGTAGTAAAAAGTCAAAGGTTAAAACATTCTTGAATTTCATTAATTTAATCAAAATATGTAACAATCATTAACCCTAAACGAAATATTATACACTTTTTTCTTATGATTCAAATCACTTAGAAATGGGTATATATTTATTCTTACCATCTACCTTATGTTGCAGACATGAAAAAATATTGATAATTTGATTATCACAATTTTTTTATATTATACATTGTTTGACAAATGACAATGGTTTAATTTTAACCAAACAATATAAATATCTCTTTTTTTTACTGTCATTAGACATTCTTAACACAAAATAAAATTTATGACAGGACTTTTGGATGCATTTATTATTAAAGATAACAAATTTAGTATGCGTTGTTCAGGTCATTAGCGCCTCACGCCAGGGCTCTATAAATTGATATCGATTGCGCTTTGACCATTTAGGACACAGGCTCGAAAAACGAGCTTAATATTCGAACACGTTTTTATTCTTGGGTCGGGATCAAGATCATTTATTCTGCTTGTCTTTATTAATTTTTGAATGAAACTCGAATGTTGGGCCTAAAATGACGAGCTGGGTTAAATGGGAAGAAAACAGATAAATTTCCCCTTATCCCGTTGAAATTTCGCCTTCTGTTAAACAGGAGTATTTCTCGATAGTTTATTTGAGTAACATTATATTCTTTTGCTTTTTTAAAACTTAATTTCTTCGTTTTATGAACGATTTGAACGTATGTATTTGCTTTATGGAACTAATTACATTATTAAAAGGATTTTAAACTATCCAGTGTGAAATAGTAGTTGAGCGGGATTATAGACAGTCAAAATTGCACTTATGGTCCAAAACAATATGACCACCCAAACACTTTACAAAGAACTTGCCTGGATGACGTGGAAGGCACGTGATCAGGTGGAAATGGTATTTAACTGCTGCTGGAGAGTCTGAAGAATCATTATTTCACTTACTTCTGTGTGTGAGCGGAAAGGCTGCGGATCTAATCGATTTTGATAGAGGGCAGATTGTAATGGCTCGAAGGCTAAGAACAAATATTTCCAAAACTGCACGACTCGTGGGTTGTTCGCGATCTACAGTTGTTAGTACTTATGTAAAGTGGGTGAATGACGGTGAAACCAGCAGTAGACGACATGGTGTTGGACGTCCACAAGCTATCAAAGAAAAAGGTCGTCGGAAACTGTCTCGCAGGGTGAAGCAAAACCAGAGCCAGACAGTGGCCAGATGACAACCCAATACAATGCAGGGCCAAGTAGAATAGTATCGGAGCACACTGTTGGATATGGAGCTACGTAGCAAACGTACCACTCGTGTGCCTTTGCTGACCAAGCGTCATTTCCAAATGCGCGTACGCTGAGCCCGGGAACATCGCGACTGATCCATGGATCAGTGGGAGAAAGTTGCCTGGTCAGATGAATCACGGTTTGTAATTCATCCCGCCAATGGCCGTGTCAGGATACGCAGTCTTCCAGGCAAACAGTTGCTTCCTAAATGTACAGTAGGTCATACACAGGCCGGTGGTGGCGGTATTATTCTTTGAGGGACATTCTCTTGAGCTTCTGTGGGACCCGTGGTTGTGATAGAGAAGACCATGAATGCTACAGGGTATCTAAACATCATTGCGGACCAGTTGCACCCTTATGTTACGTGTCCTTTGTTTTTCCGGATGGAAATGGAACGTTTCAACAGGACAACGCCCCGTATCACAAGGCTAAAATTGTGCTGGAGTGGTTCCAGGAACATGATGCTGAATTATGTTTAATGTCCTGGCCACCTAATTCACCGTATCTCAATCCGAGTGAACACATTTGGGATGTCATGAGACGGCAGCTCAGAGTTCAAAGACCACCAATTCGCAATATCTCGGATTTGCGTAACCGTTGCTTAAAAATCTGTTACAATCTATCTCCGGCCATTTACGAAGGACTTGTGGCATCCATGCCAAGGCGGGTTGAAGCTGCGTTGCACGCCAAAGGTGGGCCAACTCGTTATAGACAGGTGGTCGTAATGTTTTGGCTCGTGAGTGTAGTTAGCTTGAAATTCAATTGTAATTACAAAACACTTTGTAATTACAAAATTCAATCTCTTTAAAAATGTGGAACTAACTTCTTACCTTGTTTTATAGGTCCGCATGAAAGAAATAAAAATTAGGAAAAAATACATCATATTTATTTATAAGTTTAAATAAAGTCTACTTTTTGTTTTCTTTCTTTCTTTATATACTATCCTCAGCATGCTTATAAAAGCAAGAAAAAATTTAATTTTGTTTTGGGTTTTAAGATAATGTCATGATCTTGTAATAGAACCATATTTTTCAATGTAATTGGTACGGCATGTTTTTCACAGCTATCTTCATGATTTAAATCATGATTTAAATGATAGATTCATGTTTTTAAAATTGATTTCTTTATTTAGTTAATACTTTAATGTAAAGAAATAATTCTGATTCACATTAATCACTTTAGTTTTGATGTATCCTAAATTAAAATTTTATTTTGATTCTAATTTAACTAATGATTTCAATTCTTAGATAAATCAAATAAGGATTGTATGAAGCATTCTTTATTGAACTAGTTTAGGTTCATTTTTTTTCAAGTGTTAAAGAACTGCATTTTTATAAAACTGTAAAAAAATGTATATATTACGTACAATTTTGTCTGTAAATAAAAATAGGCCAGATAATAATAGCCCTTAATTGTTTAAACGTCATTGTCAACACACACGACTATCGTTAATACCTCTATATAAATCTGTAAAAATTTACTTTAATGACAGCACGTTAAAAACAGTTATTTTTATAGATTTAATAAGCTTTATTGTTTATACAAATCAAAACTATTTTTCTCATTTACTTTGTAAAACAATTAGTGTCTTTGTTCTTCAAAGCAAAAACCTCTTTTACTTTACTTATTTCATAATTGCATTTAATTTTGTTCATTAAAAATGTGTTTTCGTTATTATAAAGATTTAAAAAGAAACTTTGACAAACACCTTATTCTTTTTTTAACGATTTACTTCATTAAAATAATAAGTTATTTCCATTTTTGTGTGTTACTTAAATTTGTACTTCGAAATATGTGATTAAATTAAATTAGATGATGAGCATGCAAAAATAAAATTCAATATCTTTATATTTTTGAAGCGTTGTACACAGGAATTTATTTCACAATTTACCCGTTATTACTTTAATGTACACTTATAATAAACAAATTTAACACAATTTATGAGGAGAAAGAGGCTACAACCTCTGACAGTCGAACTTATATATTTTAATACTCATTTTTATTGATAAAAAAATATAGATATTCTAAGTTAAGATTCTCATTCAAAATAAGCATATTTTTTTCTTTCCCAATATCACATATTTTCTATCTCAGACTAAAATAAAGAGATAAATCGTTTCACATTACATTTATTTCCTTATACTAGTACATATAAACAATTTAAAAAATAGTATATTATCAAAAATAGCACTTAATTAAATCATGCACGTGTATATCAGTGAAACTTTGGGAATTAGTTATTTTACTCCTCTATTTAATCGCCAAAAAAATAGATTGCATGTCTACATAAAATATTTTCCCATTATATTGTAAACTTTCACGTACTCACACACGTGTGGAAGAAAGAGAATAAGTAAGTAAAGCAGATATATTACTAAATTTTTCAATATAGTGATAGAAATGCAGAAAATTTAAAAGCAAATTCAGTATACATAGTAACTAATGAAACTAGGAAAAAATATTTCCTAGACTCAAATTTTACAGGAGAGCATAAAAAAGATTTTCTACAGATTTGTTTGAATTGAGTTTTTTTTATTGAAAAGCTTTGTAAATATCTATGGCGTATTATTGAAGACATGGTGTCTTGTAAAATGCGAAAATACTAGAAATAAGAAGATTTACGTTCAAAAAAGCATCTTTACCTTGAAACCATGTTGGTGCATAGCTCCTTTCCCAATTCGCTTAAATCTATCAAATTTAGGAATTAAAAGTAATACTTTTATCACATAATACAAAACAAATCATACACAAATATGTATAAAATCTCAACTTTTAAAAGAAATGGTTGTAGTGCATTTTACACACACATATATGACAGTTGATAGTGCTGCCGAACGATGGCCGATTGGTTAGGGTGCTGGCCTTCCGAACCGGAGTTCGTGGGTTCGAATCCCACTATGGCATGGATGTTCGTAGCCGTTCGGAACCGGCTTTAAGCAGTCGGTCCCGGTCTCATTAGCCCTCGTGTTGCAAAAAGTAGACCGTAGCACTCCAAAACCAAAACCAAAAAAAAAAAAAACAGTTGATAGTGAGAAATGAAAAAGAAGAAAACCGTAGAACTATAAAACAAAGGTGTCATGGTTTCATCGGTAATCACAAATATCATTGAAGAAAAGGAATGGTACTGAAAGATGCGATATGCACAATAAACACATATGTTACAGTACAATACTTATCAAAAAAAATTAAATTGAAACTAGAGACACTCATACTACAGTCGTAAAAATCATGTTCACTAGACAATATGCCATTTAGTTAATCTGACGGCAAGTATTTATATTACATTAGAAAATAAAACCAGGGAGTTAATATACGAAAAAGAACATCAATAAGCGAAATATGTCTACATAAGTATTATACAAGGGTACTAAACTGCTATTCTAAAACTCAAGTATAAAATGTTACTTTAGTTAAACTACTTAAATCTATGATGACTTTTATTATAGAATAATATTGATTATATTTCATATCTTAAAACTTATGAACATATTTAATGTTATTCGTTGAATCTAAAACTATCAGTTATGTTTTTGGTGAGTCTAAAAGGATAATTTATTGTTTGTAGCACATCATTACTTTATAATATGTTTATCCTGACAAACTTTTTAGCATAGTCTATTTATTCTAAAAGGCATATTGACAATAATGTTATTAAAGATACTTATATATTATATATAAGGCAATCACTCTCTCTCTCTCTCTCTTACACACTCTCTCTATCTCTCTCACTCTTTCTCTCTCTCTCTATGTCTCTATCTCTCTCTATCTCTCTATCTATCTCTATCTCTCTCACTATCTCTCTCTCTATCTCTCTCTATCTCTCTCTCTCTCTCTCTCTCTCTCTCTATATCTCTCTATATCTCTCTATATCTCTCTCTCTCTCTCTCTCTCTCTCTCTCTCTCTCTCTCTCTCTATGTCTATGTCTCTGTGTGTATATATGTTTGTGGATCTATCCACACATATAAATATATATATACATATATGTATACATACATATATATATACATACATACACACATATATATACATAAATATATATACATATCTGTATACATATACATACTTATACATACATACATACATATACATATATATACATATACATACTTATACATACATACACATACATATATATACATACATATATATACATATACCTATATATACATACACATACATATATACATATATATATATATGTACACACACACATACTTATACATACATTTATATTTACACATAGTTATATGTGTGCTTGGATAGACACACACATATATGTATCTATCCTTAACATCGTTTATGATATAAATTGAATGACTGTAAATCCCGCACAGTATCATTACGTCTATTATCGAGACTTACAAGTATAAGTGAACTATAATTCGTTAATTAATACACTTTGCGATAAATTACAATTGATTGAACCGCACATTTCTATAACTGGGAGGCAGCGGAGAATTATTCAATCGCGTTACATATCGATTGCATCTCTGAAATAATTTCCCGATGTGAAGTATGCAACGTTGCACACACACACACACGCCGTTCACTTAAGCCATAGCAGCTATTCATTGTATTTTTCCCGAAGTATTGATTTATGGCGCAAAGTAAGTATTAAGTAAATCCTTTACGAGCAAACAAGTCATGCCCACCTCCACTCACACCATTCTCGCTCGCAAAATTCTTCCGCTTGGTAGAGCGAGTGATTGCGACCCGAGCTAAATCGATATGTTGCGGTCGCGTGCAGGGCCCCTGTTTCCGTGCCCGCCCGACCAGTTATTTTAATAATTGCTGACGTGAGCTATTCATCACATTAATGCGTAACACGTACCACTGTTTTTAAGTTTATTTCCGAGGATTTTGTATGTAAGAGGAGAAGAGGGGGGGGGGTCCTTCCACCAAAAATCGGAAATATTCGGTAATGAAGTATAAAACACATACACACAAACAGGTGAAAATAAACGAGGAGTCGCTTTTAATCTATTCCGAAATACCTGATTAGGGCATTTGCGGTTCACATTGATGAAATATCGGCTGTTTACCTTATGACGTTTAATGAAGCAATTACTGGGGAAAAGATTCTTTTTCTCTGGAAACAGAAAGATTTTCTGGATTGCTTTTTGATTTTTCAGCTCCAGTTACTTCATTCGGGTGCACTTCGGGATCCTAACTTCCACCATCAGCGGAAGAAGAGCTTGGTGTGATTTGCTCGATTGGTTCGGATCGGTATTTCGTTACCATTAATCTTCGCTTTTGACCCTCCGCGGAGTTTGATTAATTCAGCCTTTCGTTGCAAGCACTCGTCAGTTAGAAGCAAAATTTGGACAATTGTTACGGGCATTCAATTTATAATTATGTCGCGTATATCATGCGAGTTGTCAAAACCAGATTTTAATGTCAGTACCATGTGAACAATGAAACATACCATAAAGGATTAGACTTGCTGTTGCACTTCCAACAGCGTGATTCAATTAAAAGAGAGGTTATATATGTTAATTAAAAACATTGATATTTGTATTTCAACGAAATTTTAACTAATTTAGATCTCTAAAATAACTTATTTTTTAATAACAGATGGCTAACGTGTGATACACCATTACGAAAATGGAGATAATAATAGATTACTTGAGCCCGAAGTATGCACAAAGCATTGAAGCATTAAGTTTCAAGCGTATAATTTTACGGTGAGCAGTGCTTGACGTATGATAACAGATTGGGCTGTTGGTACAGCTCAGTTCTCGGAGATATTATTCATTTATCAATGACACGCTGATAATATGTTCATACATTATTATGGGAAATGTCGGTGGATTCTTGGGGCATAAAGTATTAAAGAAAAATCAAGCAATGGTTGTGAAAACTTATATATACATATGTATTTACATATATGTATATGTACGTATGTATACACATACACATACATAAATATGTATACAAATATAGTATATATATATATATATATATATATATATATATATATGTGTGTGTGTATATATATATGTGGATATATGTGGATATATATATATATATATATATATATATATATATATTATATAATAAGTGTAATAGTTTTTTGAACACTAAAAAACTTAAAATCTTATCTGTGTTGGATAAAGAACAGTTGTTAAAACACAAAAAACAGCAAATTTTGAAAATAAAGTAGATTTTATTAAAGTAATTTCTCGGAGGTGCCGCACCAAACGATGGCCGATTGGTTAGGGTGCTGACCTTCGGTACCAGAGTTCGTGGGTTCGAATCTCACTGTGGCATGGATGTTCGTTGCCTTTCGGAATCGGCTTTAAGCTGTAGGTCCCGGTCTCATTAGCTCTCGTGTTGCAAAAAGTAGACCGTAGCACTCCACTCCAAACCAAACCAAATCTCGGAGGTGCAATTCGTCACAGATTTTGTACACTGGCTTGTTTAAATATATGTGAGCACAAAGGAGTCGACCAATTACCGGTTTTAAGAGTATACCACTAACAACCGAATCTAAGTTGCTTAAGTCATTATAAGATTTATTAAGCTTAGCAGAAATTAAGGTAGAGTGCACGTGGCTTTCAAAGTTTACTAAAATTAAATGAGAAACTTTTGCATAAGGTCATTTTATCAATAAAATATCCCAGAATTTATATGATGTTTTGATATGCGTTTACATTTCTATAAAGTGTATAAATAAATGGTACCAAAATATACAATATGTTGAGGATTCGTTACGAAATATTAGCGACCGTCCGCGATTTTCAACTGTGTTACAAGTCATACGTTATTGGTATTTCAGTGTTTTTAGTATGAATTATATACATTAAATAGTTTATGTTCAAGATAAGGATTATATATATTTACCGTACTTCCTAACACGTCTCGAATTTGTTCACTGGGGGGCAATAACTTCCGTCGCAATTGATGTCTTTATCTTCTATCAATGATGCTTTATAAACAGCCTTATTACTATTTAATCCGTGTTTTTTATACCTGAGATCTTAGTGTCATATAATTAGCCTTATGAAAGTACACAGGTAATGACAACAGATTACCCTAATATTTTCTTTTAATATCCGAGTTATAAAGGAGTAATTACAGTACGTTAAGGGACAAAACTGGCCTACGAATTTCTGAAACGATGATCGTTGAGATTATTTATATCTTTAAACACATACCATGCCTTGAAGTATTCAGCACTGATACATATATATGTAATAAGACGGACTTCATAATGGGTGGTTGCACTCATGTCCCATAAAAATGACACCGTTTTAGTTAAAGACGTTTATTAAGGTAACGTTGGAGAACGGGTTCTCACTTCATCATAGGGACAGGACAAACTTGAGAGGTTAGCTAGCATGAAGTTATAAATTAAAGGCCCTTAACATCTGGATCAGCATCTCAGTCAAAATCTGTGGGGGAAAATCTCTAGGAAAATCTGCATCCGATAGCCTGCCTCTCCTTTTTGTTTGGAAATTTCCTAAATTGTCAGCTATGACAATGTAGAATTATAATTGGTTAGACCTCTTCTTTAAGGGCTTAAACTGTAGCCCCAGTAGTCAGTTTAGGTTAGGGGTTGAAAAAGGGAAAGCAACAGGACGCTGTAAATTTTGCCCTTGATTTAAGATTTGAAAACCCCTGAAAATTTTTTAGGGGTGTCTTAGGGATTTTATACAAAATGCCTACATTAGTTTCCCTGATCTAGTTTATTTTATTTTTCCTTGCAATATATATATATATATATATATATATATATATATATATATATATATATATATATATATATATTATATATATATATATATATATATATATATATATATATATATATATATATATATATATATATATAATGAATCTTAGAGCTGGTATACAATAATAGTTTAACTATAATAAAATATAATAAAGTTATTTTTTTCTTTTCAAAATTTTCCTTATCTCTACTTGGGGCGAATCATCCTCATTCGGACCCCACTTTCCTCACAGTGCGGTGTCCCTAAGACTGATGCGCCAGTGGAAAGTGTCACCTTTGCCACGACCTATTTACGGCCCTGTCAGACACCGAGGGAAACTAAGGATTATAAATCTTGTATTGCTTCCACAGAAATAAAAAAAACAGCATGAAATGATTGCCCTTGATTTACCAACCAATTACCAATTTACCAACTTAATAAATTATTGATGTTAATATTAATGGCAATTACAAAATAGTCCTGAGGTTTTTTTTTTAAATGAGACCTTATTTTCATCTCAATAAAAAATAATAATATAAATTTCCATAATCAGTTTAAAAAAAATTTCCTCCGCCCAAAATTATTTTCTTTTCGAACAATACGAAACATAAACAAGATAAATCAGAACAATTTGTCATTACATATTCCAAAAATTATATTATTTAGTTTTAAGCAATACGCTTAATATCTAATACAACATAAAAGATAGTCATTTCGATAATTTATGTTGTCAGGAAGTGGAAAATAAAAAAGCATAGTCAAAATAAAAGAATGTATTTTCTTTTCTGCGGAAAAAAAATGCAATATAAGTTTCCGTAATCCGTTCAAAAATGCCCCCCAATAATTTTTCTTTTCAAAGAGTGATTCATTCTTTAGAAACAATAAGGATCAATCTACGTAACGTAAACAATCTACTTAAATCAAGTCTGAGACGCACGCACACACACACACACACACACACACATATATATATATATATATATATATATATATATATATATATATATATATATATATATATATATATACACCGAGGTAACCTAAGGATTATAAATCTTCTATTGCTTCCACAACGATAAAAACAGCATGAAATGATTGCAATTTACTAATTTAATAAATTATTAATGTTAATATAAATGGCAATTATGAAATAATCCTGAATTTTTGTTAAAAAGAGAGCTTATTTTCATCTAAAAAAAAACAATATAAATTTCCATAATCAGTTTTTAAAAAAATTTCTTTCGCCCAAAATTATTTTCTTTTCGAACAATACGAAACATAAACAAGATAAATCAGAACAATTTGTCATTAAATATTCAAAATTATTTTTATGCAGTTTTAAGCAATACGCTTAATATCTAATACAACATAAAAGATATTCATTTCGATAAGTTATGTTGTCAGGAAGTGGAAAATAAAAAAGCATAGTCAAAATAAAAGAATGTATTTTCTTTTCCACGGAAAAAAAAATGCAATATAAGTTTCCGTAATCCGTTCAAAAATGCCCCCCAATAATTTTTCTTTTCAAAGAGTGATTCATTCTTTTCAAACAATACGGAGCGTAAACAAAAGAAAAAAGAAAAAAAAGATGTCTCGGGGAAATAAAACATTCCACACTACTTATTTCTCCAAATCCAGTAGAATTCAAACTCGAAAATTTTTGTCAACAGAATGGAGGGGGCACTTAATAATATTCTGTTTCCATGAAGATTAGAAGAGAATTGTATTCTCTTTCCCCTTCCACTCTCCCCTGTCCTCTACTGCCGATCAACTATTTAGCCCCCGGGAGCCCTAAAAGCGATCGAGTTGCGCCCCTAAAGGAGCCCCATGCTAATGCGGATGGAATTAAGTTGTCCATGCATACGAAATAATGGTTCCTAGGGTCCGATTTCTGTTCCCTTTCTCCGCAGTATGCAACTGTGCCGACAAAAGAATGGAGGCTTAGTTTACGTGGAAATTGAAATTTGGGAGTTACGGCGAAAACAGAGAGGAACGAATTGGCATTAATAAAATATAAATAAAAAAATATAGAAGGAGAATGAAAGAAACAGATTCGTCTATTGTGTACAAATTTGTGCATGGTCGTGTATTTCGGGCTTCAGGGGTTAGAGTTACCTGTAAAGAGGAGTTGTTTTTTCGGAGAGATTTTCTTCTGGGATACATGCGGTATTCAGTTTAGTAGCATGGTTCAACCTATTGTATTTATGTGTTTGAAATTATATTTATGTATTTACAGATATAGAGTTTGCTTTGCTAAACTCATAACCCCTCGGGGTCGTAATGTAATATTTTGATTAAAGTTTATGTTCGAGATTTGTATATTTAGGGAACGAAGTACGTTTTTGAAATTTGAAAGTTTCGTTATAACAGCCTTTTTTTGTTTCATCGTAAAATAAAATGTTATGCTCCTTTTAAGATGAGTTTTTTACAATCTAGTTCTATAGTTTTTACACTGCAGTAGTTAACGCTAGATTTATAATCAATTTAAATACACATTAAATTGCAATTACAAAACTAATACCTTTGACTGGTTTGGTAAATCTGCCTTAAACAATACTTAACCCCTTAATGCACAGTTTGAAAAAAACAGCCACAAAAATCTATTTTTTAATGTAAAAAACACAATTTAGAACGTTGTCTTGCCAAGGAAATTACAAATATACAAAAATAATCTAAATTTTTGTTGCAATTTTGGATTTTGATAACATTGCAAAAAATAGTCAAATATAGCTTACAATCCCATGTAAATGATAAATATCAATAAAATGATTTTTTTTTCTTTTCCATTGTTATTTTCAATTTTCGATTGCATTCAAGTGCGATTTCTTTTAATATTTTGATTAAAGTTTATGTTCGAGATTTATGTATTTAGGAAACGAAATACGTTTTTGAAATTTGAAATTTATGTTATAACAGCCTTTTTTTCGTTTCATCGTAAAATAAAATGTTCTGCTGTTTTTAAAATGAGTTTTTTTTTTACAATCTAGTTCTCTAGTTTTGACACTGCAGTAGTTAACACTATAAAAAAGCATAGTCAAAATAAAAGAATGTATTTTCTTTTCTGCGAAAAAAAAAAAATGCAATATAAGTTTCCATAATCCGTTCAAAAATGCCCCCCAATAATTTTTCTTTTCAAAGAGTGATTCATTCTTTAGAAACAATATAGGATCAATCTACATAACGTAAACAATCTACTTAAATCAAGTCTGAGACACACACACACATACACACACACACACACACACACACACACACACACACTATATATATATATATATATATATATATATATATATATATATATATATATATATACATACACACACACACACACCGAGGGAACCTAAGGATTATAAATCTTCTATTGCTTCCACAACGATAAAAACAGCATGAAATGATTGCAATTTACTAATTTAATAAATTATTAATGTTAATATAAATGGCAATTATGAAATAATCCTGAATTTTAGTTAAAAAGATAACTTATTTTCATCTAAAAGAAAATAATATAAATGTTCATAATCAGTTTTAAAAAAAATTTCCTTCGTTCAAAATTATTTTCTTTTCGAACAATGCCAAACATAAACACGATAAATCAGAACAATTTGTCATTACATATTCAAAAAATTATTTTTATGTAGTTTTAAGCAATACGCTTAATATCTAATACAACATAAAAGATATTCATTTCGATAATTTATGTTGTCAGGAAGTGGAAAATAAAAAAGCATAGTCAAAATAAAAGAATGTATTTTCTTTTCTGCGGAAAAAAAAATGCAATATAAGTTTCCGTAATCCGTTCAAAAATGCCCCCCAATAATTTTTCTTTTCAAAGAGTGACTCATTCTTTTCAATCAATACGGATCAGTCTATGTAACGTAACCAATCTACGTTACGTAACGTAAACAATCTACGTAAATCAAGTCTCAGACACTGAGGGAACATAAGGATTAAAAATCTTCTATTGCTTCCACAACGATAAAAACAGCATGAAATGACTGCAATTTGCCAATTTAATAAATTATTGATAATATAAATGGCAATTCCAAAATATCCCTGCATTTTTTTAATGAGACCTTAATTTCATCTCCAAATAAAGAAAACAATATAAATTTGAATAATTAGTTTTAAAAAAAAATTCCTTCACCCAAAATTATTTTCTTTTCGAACAATACTAAACATAAACAAGATAAATCAGAACAATTTGTCATTACATATTCAAAACTATTTTTATGTAGTTTTAAGCAATACGCTTAATATCTAATATAACATAAAAGATATTCATTTCGATAATTTATGTTGTCAGGAAGTGGAAAATAAAAAAGCATAGTCAAAATAAAAGAATGTATTTTCTTTTCCACGAAAAAAAAATGCAATATAAGTTTCCGTAATCCGTTCAAAAATGCCCCCCAATAATTTTTCTTTTCAAAGAGTGATTCATTCTTTTCAAACAATACGGAGCGTAAACAAAAGAAAACAGAAAAAAAAGTTGTCTCGGGGAAATAAAACATTCCACACTACTTATTTCTCCAAATCCAGTAGAATTCAAACTCGAAAATTTTTGTCAACAGAATGGAGGGGCACTTAATAATATTCTGTTTCCATGAAGATTAGAAGAGAATTGTATTCTCTTTCCCCTTCCACTCTCCCCTGTCCTCTACTGCCGATCAACTATTTAGCCCCCGGGAGCCCTAAAAGCGATCGAGTTGCGCCCCTAAAGGAGCCCCATGCTAATGCGGATGGAATTAAGTTGTCCATGCATACGAAATAATGGTTCCTAGGGTCCGATTTCTGTTCCCTTTCTCCGCAGTATGCAACTGTGCCGACAAAAGAATGGAGGCTTAGTTTACGTGGAAATTGAAATTTGGGAGTTACGGCGAAAACAGAGAGGAACGAATTGGCATTAATAAAATATAAATAAAAAAATATATAGAAGGAGAATGAAAGAAACAGATTCGTCTATTGTGTACAAATTTGTGCATGGTCGTGTATTTCGGGCTTCAGGGGTTAGAGTTACCTGTAAAGAGGAGTTGTTTTTTCGGAGAGATTTTCTTCTGGGATACATGCGGTATTTAATTTAGTAGCATGGTTCAAATTATTATATTTATGTGTTTGAAATTATATTTATGTATTTACAGATATAGAGTTTGCTTTGCAAAACTCATAACCCCTCGGGGTTGTAATCTAATATTTTTATTAAAGTTTATGATTGTGATTTATGTATTTAGGGAACGAAGTACGTTTTTGAACTGTGAAATTTTCGGTATAACAGCCTTTTTTCGTTTCCTCGCAAAATAGAATATTTTGCTTATTTTAAAATGACTTTTTTACAATCTAGTTCTTTAGTCTTTTTCACTGCAGTAGTTAACACTAGATTTACCATCAAATTTAAATATTCATTGAATTGCAATTCCAAAACTAATCACTTTGACTGGTTTGGTAAATCTAGTGGTAACAATGCTTAACCCCTTAATGCACAGTTTTAAAAAAAATGCCGGCCAAATAAAATCAAATTTTTTAACGTAAAAAACACTATTTAGAACGTTGTCTTTCAAGAAATTTATAAAAATACAAAAATAATCAAAAGTTTTATTGCATTTATGGATTTTGATAACATTGTAGAAACATTGTAAAATTGCATTGTAGTTTTGACACTGCAGTAGTTAACACTAGATTTACTATCAATTTATATATATATATATATTGAATTGCAATTCCAAAACTAATCACTTTGACTGGTTTGGTAAATCTAGTGGTAACAATACTTAACCCCTTAATGCACAGGTTTTGAAAAAGACCGATCAAATATCAATTTTGTTAATGTAAAAAAAACACAATTTAGAACGTTGTCTTACCAAGAAAATTAGAAAAATACAAAAATAATCTAAATTTTTATTTCAGTTTTGGATTTTGATAACATTGCATAAAATAGTCGAATGTAGCTTACAGTCCCATGTAAATGATAAATATCAATATAACGATTTTTTTGCTTTCACATTGTTATTTTCAATTCTCGATTGCATTTGAGTTCAATTTTTTTCTAATATTTTGATTAAAGTTTATATTCGAGATTTATGTATTTAGAGAAACGAAGTACGTTTTTTTGAAATTTGAAATTTTCGTTATGACAGCCTTTTTTCGTTTCATCGTAAAATGAAATGTTCTGCTCCTTTTAAAATGGTTTTTGTAAAATCTAGTTTTCTAGTCTTTATACTACAGTAGTTAACACTTTTACCATGAATTTAAATACACAATAAAACCAATTTTTTTAATGTAAAAAACACAATTTAGTACATTGTCCTTATCAAGAAAATTACAAAAATACAAAATAGCAAAAAATTTTATTGCAATTTTGGATTTTGAAACATTGAAAAAAATAGTGGAATATAGCTTACAATCCCATGTAACGATAAATATCAATAAAAAGATTGTTTTTTTTTATTTTATTTTTATTTTTTTATGTTGTTATTTTCAATTCTCGATTGCATTCGAGTGTGAAGAATTATAGCAACATAAAGTACAACGCCGCTCGAATTATCTCGAGTGTGCACAGTTTGGCCAGTTTAGAGCGCTAGAGTTAGCTCGAGCTTGCAAGTTAAGGGGTTAAGTAGCTTTAATAAATTTATTTAGTTTTACCATTCAATTTTCCCGTTCAGAGATATAAGAATTACAAAGAAAACTTTTACAGATTTATACTTTTAATTACATAAACCACCCAAATATTATATTTTTCGTTAATATTTTTAATTTGAGTTATAAAATACAACGTTAACACTTACACACACACACACACACACACACACATATATATATATATATATATATATATATATATATATATATATATATATATATATATATAATATAAATTATTTCTAGCTCTCGTATCTTTTTTTTGATATAAAAATTCTGTATAGATAATGCATGGGTCATTTAAGAAGCCTTCGTGGATCAGTGTGTGACCCACGGATCATGTCACATGATCAAATTCACAGCTGAGCTAGCGTAAAATGTTTTTCTAATAGCATCTATGAAGATCAGTATGTAATATTATTTGTTAAAACATTTTGTATGAAAATATCGATCTAAATGATTAAAGGTATGAACGGAACGTTACACAGAAAATATCTACACGGATGTTTATGGAGCACAACTAATTTGTTTTTCGGCTTTCTTTTATAAATTAATACATGTATGCAAATATCAAACTTGTGTAAATATACAATACTAAAGACAAAGTACCGCCTTCCTTAATTGGAACGAGTCAGCTAGTTTGATCCTATTAATAAATTGTAGTGAGCTTGAAATAAGCAACTCTTTTGAGCTATGAGTTTAATATATCTGATATGGGTAAACAGTAAAATGCACTCAAATGACTAGTCGGACTACAACATGTTTCACAATGAACTTGTGAAATATGCTGCTTAACATGACTTATTTCATGATTTTCTCCTAAAAAAATCTTGTATGTAAGTACTTGAAAATATCTATTCAGTAGGCTTTTGTCTATCAATGCACGTTCGAATGGTTAGGGTGCTGGCCTTCGGAACCCGAGCTCGTGGGTTCGAATCCTACAGTGGCATGGATGTTCGTAGCCGTTCGGAATCGTCTTTAAGCAGTAGGTCAAGGTATCATTAGCCCTCGTGTTGCAAAAAGTAGACCATAGCGCTCCAAATCAAACCATTGCATGTTCAATAAAAATATCACTTCTGTTTACTCTGATTTTAACAGTATACTTACATAATGTTACTTAACACTATCTGAATTAAGAGTATTAATTTAGTTGATGTTTGATGTATTTTTTATTTTCAAAAAACATCATATGTCATTTAGAAGTCATATATTCTATTAATTAGAAGATACATATGTGTTTCAATTTATCATAAAATGTATATATATGCTTATTGGTAAACCATTATAAGTTAAATTTATGAATAAAAAAACGTAGTTAACTTCTCGAAAATAATGTTTCTCATATTGTTTTATTTATTCTCATACCAATAATTCAAATTAACATGCCAAATATATGCATTAGGACAACTGTTTAAACGCTTCTAACACCTTATGAAAATCAAGACTACCACATAGGCAAACGTTAGTTTCCCAGTTTTGAAAAATTTGAAAAGCAATAAAAAAAATCTAAGTCTATGTTTTAAATTATATAAAGTACTTAACACCAAATTCATATTTTTACGGAAATGGGTATTTTAAAACTGAGCAATTACCGTAATTCAAAATGGTCTCTTCCCATTTTTTTTCCGTAACGGCAACTCTTAAAATATATTGCCGCATAGCTTTCCCAAAATCTATGAGTCATTATCGGAAATAATGACCGAAGAAATATAATTTCTGGCAATCAAGCCGAAGAAATAAAAGAAAAAAAAATAAATTAAAAGTTGGAAACTTCACGTTAAAATTCTATTTCTACTTCATCATTAGCTATATTCCAATTTTCCCGTTCAAA
Organism: Pardosa pseudoannulata; assembly: GCA_032207245.1. Lineage (NCBI taxonomy): Eukaryota > Metazoa > Arthropoda > Arachnida > Araneae > Lycosidae > Pardosa > Pardosa pseudoannulata. The sequence goes on along the minus strand of CM063510.1, from coordinate 64,462,337 downwards.
ACATATTGCGTGCCCCGTGCATAACATTTTTTCCTTGGAGATATCTTTGCCTAGACGGTAGGAGGAGAGAGGAAAAAAAAGGACATTATTTCAACAAATGATAGAGCTACAAATTTATAGTTTCTGGTTCAAAGATTTGCGCCCAAGAGACATACTTAACTACTTTTTGGCATGCAATCTCAAATTACTGTCTTCAACAACTTATTTCCGGAACAGATGAAAGGTGCTTATTCACACCTCCTTAATTCGCACGTTTTCTGCCACATTCTTATTCCTCATAAATATTATATTTGGTTTGTGAATGCATTCCCCTCCCCGTCGTCTCATTGGTACCTGGAGGTTTCTTTTCGGTAAATTTGAATATATAGTATTTTTAAAGGGTGAGATAGCTCACCCACTCCAAAAACACATAGAAGTTAGGAAACATACATACTTGTTTGTCACAAGTGATTCCAATTATATCTGTTTCTAACACTTATTTCTGGAACAAATGAAAGGTGCTTATATACATCTCCTTAATTTGCACATTTTTTGCCACTTCCTTATTCTTCATAAATGTTAAATTTGGTTTGTGAATGCACTACCTTCTTGTCTTATTACCTGAGCATACATAATAGGAAAGACATATAGAAAACATACATAATTGGAAACATTTGTTTGTAATAAGTGGTTCCAATTATGTTTGTTTCCAAAACTTATTTCTGTAACAGATGAAAGGTACGTATTCACACCTCCTTAATTCGCACTTTTTCTGCCACATTCTTATTCCTCATAAATATTATATTTGGTTTGTGAATGAATTTCCCTCCCCTTCCCGTCTTCTCATTGGTACCTAGAGACTTTTTTTCGGTAAATTTGAATATATAGTATCTTTAAAGGGTTAATAAGCTCACCCACTCCAAAACCACATAGAAGTTAGGAACTATACACAATTGGAAACATTTTGTTTGTCATAAGTGGTTCAAATTATGTCTGTTTTTACACTTATTTCTGGAACAAATGAAAAGTTCTTATATACACCTCCTTAATTTGCATGTTTTCTGTCACACTCTCTTATTCCTCATAAATATTAAATTTGGTTTGTGAATGCACTCCCTTCTTATCTTCTCATAGGTACCTGGAGACTTGTTTTCCGTAGATTTGAATACATAGCATTTTTAAAGGGTTAGTTAGGTCACCCACTCCAAAAACACATGGGAGTTAGGAAACATACATAATTGGAAACATTTGTTTGTCACAAGTGGTTACAATTATATCTGTGTCCAACGCTTATTTCCAGAACAAATAAAAGAGGCTTTTTCACACCTCCTTAATTTGCATGTTTTCTGTCACACTCTTATTCCTCATAAATATTATATTTGGTTTGTGAATGCACTACCTTCTCATAGGTACCTGGATACTTGTTTTCGGTAGATATGAATACATATTATTTTTAAAGGGTTAGTTAGGTCTCTCACTCAAAAAACACATGGCCGTCAGGAGACATACATAAATGAAAGCATTTGTTTGTCACAAGTTGTTCCAATTATGTCAGATTCCAACACTTATTTGTGGAACAAATGAAATTTGCTTCACATCTCCTTAATTTTCACGTTTTTTTTTTTCCACTTTCTTATTCCTCATAAATATTATATTTGATTTGTGAATGCATTCCCCTCCCCTTCCCATCTTCTCATAGGTACCTGGAGGCTTCTGTTCGGTAGATATGAATACATTTTATTTTTAAAGGGCTAGTTAGGTCACTCACTCAAAACCACATGGCAGTTCGGAAACATACATAAATGAAAGCATTTGTTTGTCACAAGTGGATCCAATTATGTTTGTTTCGAAAACTTATTTCTGGAACAGATGAAAGGTACTTATTCACACCTCCTTAATTTTCAAGTTTTCTGCCACATTCTTATACCTCATAAATATTATATTTGGTTTGTGAATGCATTTCTCTCCCCTTCCTGTCTTCTCATTGGTACCTAGAGGCTTTTTTTTGGTAAATTTAAATACGTAGTATTTTTAAAGGGTTAGTTAGATCACCCATTCCAAAAACATATGGAAGTTAGGAAACGTGCATAAATGGAAACATTTGTCACAAAAAAATTCCAATTATGTCTGTTTCCAACACTTATTTCCGGAACAGATGAAAGGAGCTTATTCACACCTCCTTAAATTGCACGTTTTCTGACATATTCTTATTCCTCATAAATATTATATTTGGTTTGTGAATGCATTTCCGTTCCCCTATCATCTTCTCATTGGTACCTGGAGGCTTATTTTCAGTAAATTTGAATATATAGTATTTTTAAAGGGTTAGTTAGCTCACCCACTCCAAAAACACATAGAAGTTAGGAAACATGCGTAATTGGAAACATTTGTTTGTCACAAGTCGTTCCAATTAAGTCTGTTTCCAATACTTATTTTTTGGTACATATGAAAGGTGCTTATTCACACGTACTTAATTTGCCCGTTTTTTGCCACTTTCTTATTCCTCATAAATGTTAAATTTAGTTTGTGAATGCACTACCTTATTGTCTTCCTACCTAGACATACTAATAGGAAAGACATACAGGAAAAATACATAATTGCAACCATTTGTTTGTCACAAGTGGTTCCAATTATGTCTGTTTCCAATACTTATTTCTGGAGCAAATGAAAGGTGTTTATTCACACCTCCTTAATTCGAACGTTTTCTGAACATTCTCATTCCTTATAAATATTATATTTGGTTTGTGAATCCATTCCCCTTCCCTTCCCGTCTTCTCATTGGTACCTCGAGGCATATTTTCGGTAAATTTGTATATATAGTATATTTAAAGGGTTAGTAAGTTCACCCACTCCAAAAACACATAGAAGTTAGGAAACATACATATTTGTTTGTCACAAATGGTTCCAATTATGTCTGATTCCAATACTTATTTCTGGAACAAATGAAATGTGCTTATTCACACCTCCTTAATTTGCATGTTTTCTGTCACACTATTATTCCTCATAAATATTATATTTGGTTTGTGAATGCACTACCTTCGCATAGGTACCTGGAGGCTTGTTTTCGGTAGATATGAATACATATTATTTTTAAAGGGTTAGTTAGGTCACTCACTCAAAAATACATGGCAGTTAGGAAAAACACATAAATGTAAGCATTTGTTTTTCACAAGTGGTTCCAATTATGTCTGTTTCCAACACTTATTTGTGAAACAAATGAAAGATTGCTCACATCTTAATTTTCGAGTTTTTTTGCCACTTTCTTATTCCTCATAAATGTTATATTTGGTTTGTGAATGCATTCCCCTCCTCTTCCCGTTTTTTCACGGGTACCTGGAGGTTTCTTTTCAGTAGATTTGAATACATAGTATTTTAAAAGGGTTAGTTAGGTCACCCACTCCAATAACACATGGAAGTTAAGAAACATACATAACTGGTTTGGTTTGGTTTGGAGCGCTACGGTCTACTTTTTGCACACGAGGGCTAATGAGACCGGGACCTACTGCTTAAAGCCGACTCCGAACGGCTACGAACATCCATGCCACTGTGGGATTCGAACCCACGAACTCCGGTTCCGAAGGCCAGCACCCTAACCATTCGGCCATCGTTCGGCCATACATAATTGTAAACATTTGTTTGGAATAAGTGGTTCCAATTATGTCTGTGTACAACACTTTTTCCCGGAACAAATGATAGGTGCTTATTCACACCTCCTTAATTTGCACGTTTTCTGCCACATTCTTATTCCTCATAAATATTATATTTTGTTTGTGAATACATATCTTAAGTTTTTCAAATTTATTTTTACACGTAAGCTTGCATTAGAATTCCAAACTACCACACTACAGCAATTTGAGAAGAGTTTACCTCACCCTTAGAAGAAAATGAACTATTAGTACTATTAATCTCTGAAGTGAAATCAATTGCTAACATTTTAAATATCTATTTTTACTGAAAATGTGAACAAAATGTATAAAATCTTTTCCTAATCGTTGCTGAGAAATTTATGGATTTTTAAAAAATCTAAATATACTAGCAGGAATTTTAAATAAATTTCGTAGTATGTGAAAAAAAAACACGATGCATCAACACTCTTAATTTCTAATAACACATTGAATTCTCTATTTAATCAATTAATATTCCATTAGTAAACTCTACTATCATAATGATTGTTTATAACAAAAGCGCCATTAAATACCAAGATATTTCAATGTTTCAGCAAAAATTGCATATAGTGAAACTTCGGTTATAGTAAACTTTTATTGGGTCTAAAACTAAACTTTTATTGGGCAAACGCTTCCCCCCTAACACCCCCCTTTTTTTGCGTGTGTGTTTGTATGTGAGAGAGAGAGATTTTCTTCTTGAATATGTTCCCCTCTGCTTATAAGTAGATGCAGGCTTCATTTTGGTTGATCTGAATATATAACACAAAAAGAGTGGAAGAAGCACAACAAAGGGAGGGGTAGTGGAATAGATGCAATTAGATATACTTGTCCATATACCTACCGATAAATATATATGCAATATATTAATATACGTTTATGAAAAGTTTCTATCAGAAATATTTTTTTCAGTATCGGCCTGTTTATAAATATATATGACATTTTTAAAATTGGTGGTTAAGAATTAAGTGAGTTATAATTAAAAGTATTTGGACTTCTTTAACGATAACATAATAGGAGAAAGACACATCCTAGAGAATAACTATACATAGTAAAGAAGCTGACTCGGAAGTAAACAAGAGCATTTTGTTTAAGTATGCAATGAAAAAAGACGCTTCTGAGTAGGGAGATGGGCCGATAACTTCCTCCACTCTTGCCGTCCCAAATTGTGAACAAAGGCTAACTAAATGGCTTAACCACAGACAGAAGGGATAGAATAAAGAAGTTTTTATACAAGAACCAATATGTGTCTTCCATGCCTTAATCACTTGGTACGTGTCATATATATGATTCGATAGACAAACTTAACTACATTAGAGGTTGATTTAAATGACTCTAAATGATACAGCACTGTATTTTAGTACTGATGTCAGTGGAATAAAATCATATTCTTGACATGGATATCTGTAGCCCTCTGGATTACATTATTCAGTCATTTCTAGTTAATTGTTCCGGATTGATATGTTGAGTGCTTATATACTGTGGAATAATTTTCTAAATGTCTGTTTTATGCAGTACATCTCTAATAGTAAAATTTATTGTTTTTAATATTATATATTTAATTTTTCATTCAGATTAAGTTATAAACATTTAATGAAAATCCATATAAAGTCCATATAAAATATAGTCTATCACATCATATGTAATCTAAATCTAATTTTTGAAACTTGTCTTTTGCAGCATCAAGGCTATTTAAATTCGCTGTCTTAACTTAAAAACTGAATAAAATTTAAAATACTTTTTTAAAATAATAATTATTATTATTAAAACTATTTTTTAAAATAATATTTTTTTAAATAAATTTTTAAAACAATGTAAAATTTTTAAGAATAATTTTCTATAAATTATTCCACAAAGAAACGACGTACTTATTCTACAAATTAAGGATACCATAATGAAAGTTTTTATTGTTATATATAAATTCAAACAATATCAAGCCTATATAATTTAATTAAATTATTGATCTATGATAATTTATGTATTTTGAAATAAAAGGATGAAGACTTTCCCCTATTCTTTTTATTAAATTCATTAATAATTTATTATATCTCATCTCTTTCGTATTAGCCTGAGAAAGCAAGTTTTCGAAGTCCGTTCCGAACTTCGAAACTTCCAATTAACTGTTCTCAAACCGATACAACTTTTAGCAAACAAACCTAAATCGAGAAACTTCACTCATTTCCATACTAGTTCCAGAACATATATATATATCTATCCCTCCGAGAAATGGAATATTTTGTAGCGCAAAAGATACACGCGTATCAACTGGTCGTGAAAACTAAGGAATACTTAACCAAAAAATAAAAATCCCTGCTTTTGCAAAATGGGCTTGCTTGTAGCAAATTCTAACCGAATGCTCTTAACAAAACAGTTTCACAAATCCTTACAGCGTAATTCCACCAAATATTTTCCCCGTCGACATAGAGACAGAGAGAGTTGGGGAAGAGAGAAGCTCCTGACGCAAAGATTATGCAAATCAGCAATATGATAATTTTTGTTCCGCTTCATAAAAGATTTCTCTGTAAAACTTTTGCCTGTTTTCCGAGCAGGCCGTGGTTTTGGAGAGGGAACCGCCGAGAGAACATTTTGAAAAGAGAAAAGCTGCGGGAATGAAAGGGAATAAAACGTTCGAACTTCTTGCAGGAGATATCAGTTATTATTTCATTGCTTGTCTCGTGACATAACTTTAAACAATTGTTTTACCGCTCCGAAAAGTGTTTCGAGAGTGGAATGGGGAAATATTTTGTGATCGTGACAAAATTAAAATGATTTATGGTTATGCAATAAAATTGGGGAATATTAATCTGACTGATTTGAAAGTCAGTTTGAAACCAGACTCGGTTTCCTAATTAATTTAAGCATGTTGTCCCTAGTAGTATTATGGGTAATTGTAATATATAAAAAATATATAAATTTATAAACATCTTGAAAAGTTAATATATATATTTTTAGTGAATCCCCTATATAACAATAGCCTAAATTATCTATCTGTCTGTCCTCGTATTTAAGAAGTGGTTGGACCTAGAATGGATAGAGACATTCATATTGGATTTTTGATGAGTTAGGGTTAGCAAAATTCCAAGTGAGTAAAGTTAATCTTCTTCCAAACTATCTATCCGATTCTGAAATAAATTGGTATAAATGGGTTTGATATCACAAAGAAAACTAATGTCATCTTTAAAACTTTCGAAATCTACCCCTTCCCCTTTATCGAATGTTTAATGCCATTATATCAAACGCAAACTACGGAAGATTTTCTATGAACCCACATCTTTGAACCAATTACAATAAGCGGTGTTCAAAAGACCTGGAATGGATAGAAGTATCCATATTAAATTTTTGATGAGTTAAGGTTAGCAAAATTTTACTGATACAGTCATATGACGGGCTATATGCTAGTTTAATATAAATACTGTAGGTTGGTTTGAACTGGAACACTACGGTCCACTATTTCCCAACACGAGGGCTAATTAGAGTGAACCTACTGCTGATTTAACAGCTACAAATATTGCCAGTAGGATTCGAAACTACTAACTGATATAAGATCAAACCCCATTCGGCCGCTGATCTCGGTCACTACTATTTTTTTTAATTTCCTATTTGACTTCTATATATTTTTAATTCGGATCTTCGATTTTTAATTATATTTTTAAAATTAAAATTTAAAAATAAATAGAAATCTATGGATGATGAAAGTAGAAAATACTGATACAGTCATATGACGGTTGCAGTTTAATATATCATTGGTTTATCATTCTTATATGTCGCCAGACTTTAGATCGTACCATCCCAACAGTAAATATCACTAGGATTCGACTCATATATCAGTCAGTATAACATTCGCCCGTTGTAACATTTGATTCTCGGACATTTGTTTCTACAATTTTTTATCATGGATCTTCGACGAAAAGTTTAATAATATTTTGTGATCGTGACATTAAAAGAGATTGGATGAAATGGGGATATTAATATGTCTTAAAATCAGTTTCACAGGTTTATGGTCTCGTAGATGTTAGTGTATTTATATAAAAATTATATAATTTATATCAAATCAGTATATATAAATATAATTCAAATGATTTTTTCGTGAATTAATTAAAAATTGTATAATTATGATGTATTGTGATCTTTAAAATGAATTATTAATAATATTATCTGATTATGAAATAGTTTAGGGTTTTCTAAAAATTTAAACCGAGAATGTTAGTTTAATATATAAAAATAATATATATATCGATTCGAATATAAAAATAAATATATTATAAATATGTACAATTTTTAGTGAATTATATAAAAACGATCTGTCGATGAATTTATGAACGTTCGAATATAGACATCCTTTTGGATTTTATGAGTTATTTCAATTCAAACCTATTTTTCCCTAAGAGCAGCGATCTAAAATAATTATTATAAATACGTTTGATATTACAAAAAAAATAGCTTAAAACGTTAACATTTTTTCGAGCGTTTATTGCCATTATTTCAATCCCTATTTTTCCCAGTTAAGAGCAGCGATTAAATTTATCAATTTATCACAAAATAAATAGCTAAATATAACATTTTTTCTAGCATTATTACGTCATTCCTTTAACCATCTCATTTAATCGCTTCTTATTTTAAATTATTTAAATATCGTCTGCATTATTTTTATACGTTTTATCACTGAACTTAGATATTACTTAAATAATATTCTTTTATATTTGGCTTAAATAATAGATTAGGTGCACATGTGATAATTTTAAATTTAATCATCCATTTTTTTTTTTGTTGCAATAAAAATTTTATCCCCGGTGTTAACAGCAAATTATTTTTATAAAGTCTAGGAGTCTATTTCACTTACTAATAAATATATAGCATTTGAGTTATATAGCTTTGAAAATTAAGAAGTTTGTTCGTTTGCGTGTTTGTTTTTCATACATAGCCACACGGTTTGGAACTATAAGGGGCATCCAAACCGCCCCATGTCTGACCGCTGATCTCTGTATCACTGATCTAGCTCGCTCGCTATTTGGGATTTAACTGTACCCCTCGCTATTTGTCATTGCTTTCCGAGTAATGTTGCTGAACTTCGGCACTCTTCGGAAGATTTTCTCCGAATTCATATCTTTGAACCATTTACATTACGCGATGTTCAAAACACCTGGAATGGATAGAAGTATCCATATTGGATTTTTGATCAGTTAAGGTTAGCAAAATTTTACTGATACAGTTTTATGACGGGCTATATGCTATTTTAATATAAATAATGTAGGTTGGTTATCTGGAGCACTACGGTCTACTATTTTACAACACGAGGGCTAATTAGAGTGAACCTACTGCTTAAAGCTGATTCCGAACAGCTACAAACATATATGCCACAGTAGGATTCGAAACTAAGATCTACGATATCAAAGATCAGTACCCTAACCATTCGGCCAGCGTTAGGTGTAACTACTATAGACTTTTTTTTTTTTATTTCTATGCTGACAATATCCTATATGATAATTCTAAATAATCGTTGGATTTTTATAGCATGGATCAATTCGACGCTAATTATACGAAAATTTAATTAAAATGATTTATCATTAAAAAAAATTGAAAAGAGAAAATCTATGGGAATGAAAGAAGATAAAGCGGTTGAGTTACTTACAGATATCAGTCATTGGATGTTACCACATTGCAGTCGAGATATGTCACAGGCGTCTTCTGTGTCATCATGACTTTAGATGTCGCCAGCGAGGTGTGTTTACAGTACCAAAATCCCATACTTAGCGACTTCTGATATCATTATGAGTCGGGAGTCGCCCGTGGCATATCTCGACTACAATATAACAGCCTTCAACATTTGATTGCTTGTCTCGTGACATAACTTTAAACAATTGTTTTACCGCTCCGAAAAGTGTTTCGAACGTGGAATGGGGAAATATTTTGTGATCGTGACAAAATTAAAATGATTTATGGTTATGCAATAAAACTGGGGAATATTAATCTGACTGATTTGAAAGTCAGTTTCAAACCAGGTTGGGTTTTCTAATTAATTTAAGAGTGTTCTCGCTAGTAGTAGTAATGTTAGTTGTAATATATAAAAATAATATATATTTATAAAAATTTTTCATAAGTATATATAAAAATAATATATACTTATGAAAAATTAATGTACAATTTTTTAGTGAATCCCCTATATAATAATAGCCTGAGTTATCTGCTGATGAATTTATGAAGCCGTTGGACCTAGAATGGATAAAGCATCCTTATTGGATTCTTGATGAGTTAGATTTAGCAAAATTCAAACCGAATGAAGTTTATCTTCTCCTAAACTATCGATTCGAATCTAAAATAAATTATTATAAATACGTTTGATATTATAGAAAAAACTACTGTCGTCTTTAAAACTTTCGAAATCCATCCCTTCCCCCTTTTCGAACGTTTAAGGCCGTTAATTCTAGACTCATTCTTCCCGTGGTTAAGAGAAATTTATTTCCCCTATATAATAATAGCCTAAGTTGTCTATCCTCTAATTTATGAAACAGTTGTACCTGGAATAGATAGAGGAATGCATATTGTATTTTTGAGGACTTAGAGTTAGCAAAATTCAAAGAGAGTTAGAAAACGTTCGAAATCCACACCTTCCCCAATTTTCGACTGTTTAATGCCATTATTTCAAGCTCTGTTGTCCCCCGGTAACATTCAATTTATCACATAATAAATGGGTGAAAATAACACCTTTTTTTTAGCATTGTGAAGTCATTCCTTTAACCATCTCATTTAATCACTTCATATTTTAAATTATTTAACTATCGTCTGTATCATTTTCATAGATTTTATCATTGAACTTAGATATTACTTAAATAATTTTCTTTTATATTTGGCTTAAATAATAGATTATGTACATGCGTGATAATTTTAAATTTAATCATTATTTTTTGTTGCCATGAAAGTTTTGTCCCCGGTATTAACAACAAATTATTTTCATAAAAGTCTAGGAGTCTATTTCACGGACTAATAAATATCTAGAATTTAAGTTATATATCTTTGAAAATTAAGAAGTTTGTTCGTTTGTGGGTTTGTTTTATACATAACCACTCGATTTGGAACTATCGGGGGCATTCAAACATCCCCATCGCTGTTCTCTGATCTCTGTATCACTGATCTAACACGCTCGCTGTTTGGGATTTAACTGTACCCCTCGATATTTAACGTTGCTTTCCGAGTATTGCTGTTGAACTTCGGCAAACTTCGGACGATTTTCTCCGAACCCACGTCTTTGAAACAATTACATTACGTGGTATTCAAAAGACCTGGGATCTATAGAGGTATCCATATTGGATTTTTCATTAGTTAGGGTTAGCAAAATTTTACTGATACCGTCATATGACGGGCTATATGCTAGTTTAATATAAATACTGTTGGTTGGTTTGATCTGGAACACTACGGTTTACTATTTTACAACACGGTTTCTAAATAGAGTGGACCTACTGTTTAAAGCTGATTCCGAACAGCTACGAACATACATGCCCCAGTAGGATTCGAAACTACTAACTGCAATATCGAAGATCAGTGCTGTAACGTATCCGGTCCCAGTTTTGGGTGACAAAATGAAGAATCAGGTGTTTCTTGAATAATTGATTTATTTACACCTCTGCTATGTACATCATTTCTATATACTCGAAAAAAAAACAATTTCAGATCACAGGTGTGTGATTCGATACAGTTAGGCCTGAGTAGAGATGTACAATTAATGCCTCTGCGAAATATTGGCTATCCGACGGAAAAAACAATTCGGTAGTTCGCGCGAAAATTCTCTGAAGTAATTAAGTAGACAGTACACTCAATTAGACGAGATAAGTAGAAATAAAAAATGGTTTCTTCGAAGAGTATCAAAACACAGTTAGAGTTCCTAAGAGGAATATACAATCAATTCTGGAGAGGATCATATTAAAAGAAAACCCAAGGCATAGGGTATCGTTATCAATCTCAGCAAGAGATATATCCCAAGGTGGTATTTTCGCTAGGATAAACTCTCCGATGGAGAGACTGGTCAAGATGACCTCCGAGTCTGCTGAATTTAGATAACTCTCAAAAGGAAAGATCTCAAGGTGGAATTATAGCTGAGGAAACTCTCCGATAGAGAGACTGGTCAAGGCGACTCCGAATTAACTGGTTACTAGCTAACTGTTCTTTAAAAAAATTCTTATCTCATCTCTTTTTTTAGGGTAGGGGCTTCTAAGAGATGGGGCATCACCCACAATTGCATTATTGGACCATCTGACGATGAATTCACTTTCAACCAACTGAAGTAGTCTGGGCTAAACAATCACCGGCCACAAATTCGGGAGTCTTCGCAATTTCGTGTTGGATACAACTTCGCAGCATCCCTTTGTGGTTCTGATGGTCATCTTTCTGACTGTCAGTTTGGGAGCCCGGTTGTCTGGTCTGTTGTTTCGCTAGTGTAGGATACAAAAGTCTAGACATCGTGGTGCCGGGGGAAACAACACCTTGGATTCCACATAAGCAAAATTCATTTCTCAAAGCAAAGTTCTTTGATGCAGACACACCGTTAAATTACGCCGTTACAGTGCCATAACCATTTGGCCATTGTTCGGCATAAATACTGTAGACCCATTTTTTTCTTAAATTCTATCCGGGCAATATCCGATATGAGAATTCTAAATAATCATTGAATTTTTATAACATATATCAATGTGACGCTAATTATACGAAAAATTAAGTATGATTCTTCTCCTTTAAAAAAAATGAAAAGACAAAAGCTACGGGAATTAAAGACGAGAAAACGGTGGAATTCCATGCAGATATCAGTCATTGGGTGTTACCATATTGCTATCGAGATATGTCACAGGCGTCTTCCGAGTCATAATAACGTTAGATTTCACAAGAGAGGAGAATTTAAGGTACCAAATTCCCATATCTGTCGACTTCTGACTTCATTATGACTTCAAAGTTGCCCGTGACATATCTTGACTACAATATGGTAGGATTCATCATTTCATTGCTTGTGTCGAGACATAAATTTAAACACTTAACGGATTTATGCCTTTGAAAATAATATATTAATTTGATTGTTTTCTGCTTTTGATGAGAAAGGGAAATTTACATTTAGTAACTTTAGCAGTAATGACGTAATCAGTTATCCGTTCAGTAGCGAATAAATATAGATCTAAAATTGATTACTGATGAGTGTTAGAGAGTGACGACATAAGGCAGCTGTTTCGAATGAGTCATGCACATGAGATGCACCTGCCATTCTATACAGGTCTAAAGAGGAAATTGAGTTTTCAAAACGCTTGGTTGTTCTAACATTTGTAAACTTATGCATTATTAGCAATGGTTATCGTTAAATTCTTTATTAAACGCTGTTTGTATTTTTTATATGCTTCTAGTCGGTATACAGGTAATTTAACGCATTCGCTACCTTTGACGTGAATTAGCGTCCAGCGATTTCCGTTTCTGAATACGAAAATATTATCATATATGTGTGGTATAACAAAATAGGAAGAAAAATTTAAGTAACATACATTAATTGGTATATTTAGGTTATATTTTGATATTTCAGTGTTTACTCATTTGAAGATTTTATCTTTAAGCTTTCGTCTTCACCTTAACGATACAATTTTGCTGAAATTAGCTTCGCAATTTCATCATTTTTTACCAGTATTCAATATTAAAAACAAAGAAAAATTTACTATCATTATTATATATTAATATTTTAAAAAAAATTCATGATAAAGGAATTAAAAATAAGGAAAGTTTCATTAAACAGACGAACGAGAAATTGTTTCAAATTTCAAGAAAATTATTTTTTAGAATGAAGGAGATAAAATGCAATGGAAAATTTCATAAAAAAAAGGAAAGGAAAATAACGGAAAATTTTATTAATGAACGGACAATTGTTTCAATTTCTAAGAAAATTATTTTTTGGAGTGTATAAGGTAAAATATTTTTATTAGTGATTTCAGGGAAATAAAATCATAATTATTAGAATCTTTCATTTACATAGGTCATGTTAATAAATCTTTATATGGAATTTTAAGTTATGTGTATGATTAATGTTAATACATCGAAAAGTCTTGAAATCTGTAAACACAGCTGGAATTATGAACAAATTTTCAAGCAGGGGTAGGACAGCACTAATAATGGTTCATGAACGAGGTATTTTAAGTACGGTCCCCCTCTGCAATAACTTTTAATGTTATAAATCTCCTTTGGTTGGTGCTCAACCGGCGTGAAATATTATCTTAGGCATCAATGCAAAGCAGGTGGGGCATTAATATTGCGAACTGACAGACCCTTCTCTAATAAATTACTCGAAGTGAGTGGGCTTTGTGACGCGTATCGCCTGGCTCCCACACACCATGAAATTCAGACTAAACTTATTCAATTCCGAACTTGAAAGTAAAAGTTTCACTTGTCTCGAAATCTCTGATATTTGTTTGGTACCTGGTCAAAGCAAAATGTTTGTTATTGAATCTTCACAAGGATTTAATGAATCGACCTGAATTGTATTCATTATATTATACTAAGGCAGTAGCCACAGATTCTATTTCAAAAAGGGGTCAGCGAAGATTATTCTAACAGTATTAAAAAATAGAATTCCGAACTTGAAAGTAAAAGTTTCACTTGTCTCGAAATCTGTGCTATTTGTTTGGTATTTGGTCAAACCAAAATGTTTCTTATTGTGTCTTTACAAGGATTTAATGAATCGACCTGAATTGTATTCATTGTATTACCCTAAGGCAGTAGCCACAGATTCTATTTCAAAAAGGGGTCAGCGAAGATTATTCTAACAGTATTGAAAAATAGAATTCCGAACTTGAAAGTAAAAGTTTCACTTGTCTCGAAATCTGTGCTATTTGTTTGGTATTTGGTCAAACCAAAATGTTTGTTATTGAGTCTTTACAAGGATTTAATGAATCGACCTGCATTGTATCCATTGTATTATCCTAAGGCAGTAGCCACAGATTCTATTTCAAAAAGGGGTCAGCGAAGATTATTCTAACAGTATTGAAAAATAGAATTCCGAACTTGAAAGTAGAAGTTTCACTTGTCTCGAAATCTGTGCTATTTGTTTGGTATTTGGTCAAACCAAAATGTTTGTTATTGAGTCTTTACAAGGATTTAATGAATCGACCTGCATTGTATCCATTGTATTATCCTAAGGCAGTAGCCACAGATTCTATTTCAAAAAGGGGTCAGCGAAGATTATTCTAACAGTATTGAAAAATAGAATTCCGAACTTGAAAGTAAAAGTTTCACTTGTCTCGAAATCTGTGCTATTTGTTTGGTATTTGGTCAAACCAAAATGTTTGTTATTGAGTCTTTACAAGGATTTAATGAATCGACCTGCATTGTATCCATTGTATTATCCTAAGGCAGTAGCCACAGATTCTACTTCAAAAAGGGGTCAGCGAAGATTATTCTAACAGTATTGAAAAATAGAATTCCGAACTTGAAAGTAGAAGTTTCACTTGTCTCGAAATCTGTGCTATTTGTTTGGTATTTGGTCAAACCAAAATGTTTGTTATTGAGTCTTTACAAGGATTTAATGAATCGACCTGAATTGTATTCATTGTATTATACTAAGGAAGTAGCCGGGGTTTTTTCTTCAAAAAGGGATCAGAGAAAATTATTCTAATAGTGGTGAAAAATAGCTAAATAAAACTATACATCTGCTGTTGTTTATGCACACCGGCAATATTATAAGTCAATTGTGTAATTTAAAGCAATTATACAAAATTTATCACTGACTGCTGTAATGCTAAAAGTCCTTGACTTTATTCCTTGAGTAAACATATTTTATTAAAATTTAACCTAGATTACATAAGGAAAAACATTTATGTAGTTTATCAGGGGTGGCCAACATGTGGCTCGCGAGCTACATACGGCTCTTTGAAGGATCTTTTGTGGCCCTCGACAAATGTATCCGAGTACCCTTTTCATTTTTGTGTTATTATATTTTAAAAAATTATTACAACTGGTGGAGCTCCGGCAATACACGGTAAAAAAAAAAGTTTTATTGGGCTTTTAAGAGATGATTCTCAAATTCCACAATTCATACTGATTCACTGCATAATTCACCGAGAACATCTCGTTACAAAATATTTAAAATATCCTGATGTTATGAAAACAGTGTAACACATTGTAAATTACATTCGCACCAATGCAAAAAATCATCGACAATTCAAAAATTTCCTTGAAAAATTAAAGGACGAAGAACTTCCAAATGACATTCAATAAATATAATTTCTGTAAAAAAAAATTTAATATTTTATTTGATTAACTTTTAAATACGTATTTAATTGCAGCTTGCGAAAAATTTCAAATGTTGGAAAAAGGCTTTGACTATCAAGGAACTTGGCCACCCCTGGTATAGACTAATTAATTAGAAATGGAAGCTGAACTCTTAAATGTTAGATCGTAAAAGAACAGAGGGGATAGTTAAAAAATATTTAGTGATCTTCCAATGTGTTACATATCTGAGAAAAAAACTGTTGTAAATCGAAGTGTTACTGAATTTTTTCATTAGTGTTATGATAGAAAAGACTTTAAGTTGATTGATTTAATTATTACAAAGGTTAGGAATGCAAGGGATTGCGAAAAAATGTTAGATAAATGTAAACGATATATATAAGTGAGAAAAAGTGTTAATGTTCCTTTATTACACATAGAATCCTTTTAGACATGCATCGCTTTCCTTGTTGGCGATTTCCATAGTCTTTACATTATAAATTTTTCTTCCTCGCCAGAACCTTATGGATTCAACTTTTTCGTAATTAGTTTGGTTTTGAGCTCTACGGTCTACTGTTTTCCACAATAGGGTTAATAAGACCAGGACATACTGCTTAAAGCCGATTCCATACAGCTACAAACATTGATACCCTCAGCGAAATTCGCATCCGTGAACTAAACTTGCAAAGAGCAGTGCTCTACCATTCGGCCATCATTTCGATTTCCATAAGGGAATATAACGTTATTATCCTGACAGCTTAGAAACAAAATGAAGAAATTAAGGGTATGTTCATAAGGATATAAACTTCAGTGAAAGAAATACGTTAAAAACAAAAGGAAGATTGTTTCTCTACAATGATCAGGAATGCACCGGGATTTTGGCAAAACGTCGTGTAAAAGTAAAGGGTGTATGAAAGAGAAAGTAATAAAATGCTGCATTATGGTACATGCCTTAAATATACACTTTCTTTTTCGCTTCAATAACATACATATTGTTTGTACCACAGCTTCCTCTCCCTTACCACCATTACCACATTGTGGCTTCCAGTTTTCCGTAACTGAATATTTCAAATTTTGAAAAATGGCTCTGACTATCAACGAGCTTGACCAGCCCTGGTATATATGATTGAGAAATTTGCACATATCATATGCAAGGAGTATGATTCACACACCGCAACACTATATTAATTAAAAATTTATTTATCAAAACTTTTTATGGCAATTATTGCTATATACACATATATACATGATATATTTTGTTTTTTTAGATGTATTTCATCCGTCCAAAGCTAGCTTTAGTCGATAGTTAAGATAGCTGACTGCCTCCGACGTCAAATTTAGAAGCGGCAAAACCGCATGAACTATAGCACTATAAATATATAAATAAAACCAACAAAAGTACTTAAATTGCTTGAATATAGAAAAGAAATCAGATGTAAAGAAGCTTTTTTTCAATGTTAAAGTTTTTTATGTTTGGAGAGGTTTTTTTGGGGTGGGAGGTTGCTTATGGCTGCAAACACGCTGATGATGACCCGGTCTCGTCAAGTCATAAAAAGTAGAAATAGTCATAAATAGTCATTATTAGCAGAAGGTTCAATGGAACCTTCTGCTTTATATCAACCAATACTTTTTTTGTTAAAATGTCATAGTATATCTCGAGACTTAAAATCTTTGTTAACCCCTTGAAATACAATGACGAGTTGGGGTCGTCATTTATGTGTTACTGTAGATGGACGAGTCTAACATATCAAAAGATGCTTTCGGCAACTTTAATGTAGTTACTAACATTATGCCTGAAAAATATTTTCAGATTAAAATGATTATTCCAATATATATTTTTTATTTTAAGGGAGTAAATTTCATCCATAATCTTTTGGGAAATTACCTAGCGTATTTTCTCAGTGTCTGATGTAATATTTACTTATCGTGTTATATAAATCCCCTATATAATAATAGCCTAAGTTAATCCCTTGTATAATAAAATTCCGTCTGTCCTCGAATTTATGAAGCGGTTGTACCTGGAATGGATAGAGCATCCATATTTGATTTTTGATAAGTTAGTCTTAGCAAGTTCGAAATCCACCCTTCTCCCCTTTTCTAGCATTTAATGCCATTATTTCGAACCCTATTTTACCCAGTTAAGAGTAGGCGATTAAATTTATCAATTTGTCACATGATAAACAGGTAAAAATAACATTTTTTCTAGCATTATGACATTTTTCCTTTAACCATTTCTTTTAATCATTCTTTATTTTAAATTATTTAAATATCGTCTGCATCATTTTCATACGTTTTATGAATTAACTTAGATGTTACGTAAATAATTTTCTTTTATATTTGGCTTAAATAATAGATTAGGAACATATGTGATAATTTTAAATTTAATCATTATTTTTGTTGCAATGAAAATTCTATCACCGGTATTAACAATAAATTCTATCTTCTTGTAGTTTAAATGATAGTTTCATTCTTTTACTACCATCAACTACTGCGGGAAAAAAAGGGGGGGATAACGATAATTTTGACGCAGCTAAGAAAACTTTGAATTACCTTTCTAAATGAAATCAACGTGATTCTAAACTACATTCACAATATCGGGAGACTTGAAGAGGAGTAAGAACATAAATAAATTACTGAGCATGAACCAGATAATTCTCATCCAAAAACCAGGCCATTTTTTTTACCTGCCTTATAGGGTACTTTAAAATTCTGGTAAATTAAAAATTTTACTGATCTTGTTATATGACGGGCTATATGCTAGTATATAATGTTTATAAGAATGCATGTATGAATATTTCTGTACATGTCTGTGTGTGTGTGTTCATATAGAAATTTGCATGCACATTCCAGTATATATGTGTTTGCTATCATTACTTGTAGAAAAACCGTTTGAGATACTGATGTTAATTTCCCATTTTTTTATTTTTCTTATTTCAGGTGAGTCAAGTTCTGTCATATTTCTTTCCGAAAACTACTTCATGTGTTTTACTTAAAAAAGAAAGATTGGAGTTTTAGAAAAAGTAAGTAGTATGTTAATCATTTATGTTTTGGAATAGCTATATGACTGAAGTGTGCTTTTTTCCAGAGAAACACCTTTCTCAAATTCAGCATTAAATCCTGGAATTAATATTGCTGCATAGACTAATTGAAGAAATTTATACAGAAAAATAAATCAATTACATAAAACATAGTTTGTTATAGCTGTTGATTTAGTAAAAGAACCGTATAGAGCAATTTCGTGCAACTTCACGACCATTATAATGCCCATCTCATTTATTTTCATGTTTACAACAGCCAAAAGGCAAACAATAAACTGCCCTTCAGATTGAAACTAAAACCTGAGTTTTCATAAGTTGAGATGTGCCCTGCTGCGTGAAATAGCCCTATTATAATACAGCTTCTATAATAAATACAATAAAAATCTATTGATCAATGATACGTATATTAGCACTTTAACATTTTGATCGTTATAAAGCAAGTTCGATTATTTAATTTCAGTTTTTGATAATTGATTCGAAATCGAATTATATGCTCAGGAGTCTGATATTTGAAACAAGAAATATTATCTTTTATTCAACCTGTTAATGCCCTTATCATTTATAATTGATATATATTGACGAATATCTTATAAACTTAGATTACAGTATATTATAAATAGCACAAAGGGAAATAAGGCTGCTACCATATTACAGTCAACATATGTCACTGGTGACTTCTACGTCATGATGACGTCAGAAATCACCAGAGATGGTAATTTGGTATCATAGATTTTACTCTCTGACATCATTACGACTCAGAAGTCACCAGTGACATATGTCGAGTATATTATGGTACACCCTTAATAGGAAATGTAAACAACTGTGAACATTGCAACTTTACTCACTAATGATCAGCTGTAATTTTATCACCATAAGATAATATTAAAAAAAAAATCTAGGGGATAAGAGACCTATCTAGTTTTACATGTAAACTAAGAACTGTAAAGTGAAGCTTTATAGTAGATAAAACTGTATATCATAATTTCAGTCGATTTACCTGCCGAAAAAGTAATTTTAAAGAAATTACTTTACTTGGGTGTTGCAGTGTTCATCATTTTTCTATATTTACATCATATCTACTTGCATTTTTAACTTACAATCCGCAGATTTTATTTCTTAAATGTTAACTATGGTAATTAGTTAAACAAGGTGTTTAGATATATTATCATATAAATTTTATTACTATATTTATCAAGGGTATTTATAACCGACATTGTAATTTTATAAGAATAAAACGCAACTTTTCATTAAAAACAGTAAAAAAAAAAATATATATATATTTAAATATTTTTTAAAGATTACCTGGGCTCATATATGTGCATGAAAAATATAGATTCAAAAGAAAAAATATCATGCAGAATACTGTTAAGGGTGCACTTCAAAATCACAAAACTTTAAACATGTTTATCCAAGACTTCAATTTTCGAGTTATTTGAATGAGGTAATATTACAACCTTTTAAACATTATAATAAGCTAAGAATTAAAACATAAGTATAAAAAAATCCTTCGCACTTTAATAAATATTGTAATAAAACTTCTGTAATAAATACAATAAAAATCTATTTGGCAATGATACTTATATTAGCACTTTAACATTTTGATTGTTATAACGCAAATTCGATTATTTAATTTCAGTTTTTGTTAACTGATTCAAAATCGAATTATATGCTCAAGACAAGGGGCATTATCTTTTATTCAACCTGCTATTTTTCTTGTCATTTCTTCTTGATATATATTGATGAATATATTATATGCTGTAATCTAAGTTTATTATAAATAGCACAAACGGAAATAAATATGAAATATAAATCACTGTGAACATCACAACTTTACTCACTAATGATCAGCTGTCATTGTAACACCATAAGATAATATTAAAAAAAAAATCTAGGGGATAAGAGACCTATCTAGTTTTACATGTAAACTAAGAACTGTAAAGTGTATAGCTTTATAGTAGATAGAAATTGTATATTATTATTTCAATCGATGTACCTGCCTGAAAAGTAATTTAAAAAAATTTACTTTATTTGGATGTTGCATGTGTTCATCTAAATCTAAAAAATGTAAATCTAAAAAAATCCTTTGCACTATAATAAATATAATTTTTGTAATAAATACAATAAAAATCTATTGATCAATGATACGTATATTAGCACTTTAACATTTTGATCGTTATAAAGCAAGTTCGATTATTTAATTTCAGTTTTTGTTAACTGATTCAAAATCGAATTATATGCTCAAGACAAGGGGCATTATCCTTTATTCAACCTGCTATTTTTCTTGTCATTTCTTCTTGATATATATTGATGAATATATTATATGCTGTAATCTAAGTTTATTATAAATAGCACAAACGGAAATAAATATGAAATATAAATCACTGTGAACATCACAACTTTACTCACTAATGATCAGCTGTCACTTGAACACCGTAAGATAATATTTACTTTAAAAAAATATTAATAATCTAGGGGATAACAAATCTATCTAGTTTTACCTGTAAAGTAAGAACTGTGAAGGAAAGCTTTATAGTAGATAAAACTGTATATCATGATTTTAGTCAATGTACATGCCGGAAAAGTAATTTTAAAAATTTACTTTTTTTAGATGTTGCATGTGTTCATAATTTTGCTATTTTTACATTATATCTGCTTGTATTTTTAACGTTAAAACCAAGGATTTTATTGTTACAAGTTAACTAGGGTAGTTAGTTAAACAAAGTGTTTGGTTTTAATTTCATATCAATTTTATTCATATATTTATCAAAGGTATTTCTAATTGACATTCAAATGCTATGTGAATAAAACGCAACTTTTCATTGAAAACAGTAAAAAAAATTTAAAAAAAATTTAAATATTTTATAAAGATTACCTGAGATCATATATGTGCATGAAAAATATATCTGAAATATAGCTGAAAAAAAATATCATGCAGAGTACTGTGAAGGGTACACTTCAAAATCACGTGATTTTAAACATGTTTATCAAAGACTTCATTTTTCGAGTTATTTTAATGAGGTAATATTACAGCCTTTAAACAATATAATCAAAAGCTAGGAATTAATACGTAAGTCTAAAAAAAATCCTTTGCACTATAAATCTCAAGATTTAAGGATTTATCTCTTTCTGAATGAATCTATCGAGATGAATAATGAAGACGCGAAGATTTCCGATATGTTCGCCTTTTTCAAAGCTACATTTGCTAAATATTGACGTTCGGGTCTTCAAACATGTTGCTTTAAGCATACGTTTTCGTATAATATCTACATTTCGCTCTCTGTGATTTATCGATAACATCTGCGTTATACTTTTGTGGGTATTCTCCCCCAAAATAAAATCGATGTAAGTTTTCAAGCGTGCCGATAGGTTCATCCTTCTTTCTTAACTATACAAAAGATTCAGTGTATTGTAAGAGTATAATACTATTAAAGATCAAAACAAAAGCTTAAAAGCTTTCGTGATAAATTTTATAAGAAAATCAAGATCTGCCGATAAATCTCATTGAAACTTTAACACATTAACTTTAGAGCATATAAGAATAATAAGACAAAAAAATTGCATGCGAAATGTCATCAAAAAGAAACATTAAAGTCATTAGCTATTGCGAGTTGGTGTCGCAAAAATAATTTATATAGCTTGGTTGATCAGCTTACATATTTTAAATTTAAAAGAAACACTATTAAAATTATTAGCTATTGCGAGTTGGTGTCGCAAAAATCATTTTTGTGGCTTGGTTGATCAGCTTACATATTTTAAATTTAAAGCAGCACTATTAAAATCATTTTTGTGGCTTGATTGATCAGCTTCCTTTTTTTTAAATTTAAAAGAAACACTATTAAAATTATTAGCTATTGCGAGTTGGTGTCGCAAAAATTATTTTTGTGGCTTGGTTTATCAGCTTACATATTTTAAATTAAAAAGGAACACCATTAAAATCATTAGCTATTGCCAGTTGGTGTCGCAAAAATCCTTTTTGTTTCTTGGTTGATCAGCTTACATATTTTAAATTAAAAGATTTTGGAGAAAAGTAACATTTTTAAATGTATATTGGGATTTAAGGCAATATTTCAAACTAACAGGTACATATATTTCTTGACCACTTGTAATGTATACAGAATATCTTGTAGTAAATAAACTTTTGCGATCTGAAAATTATTTTCAACATTGTACTTCTTATGGGAAATAGATGTTTTACTTTCACAATTTTATAACATAGAGTTGGATAATATAACATCTCGAAATGTCACTTACGTACTTTTCTTGGTTAATTAATATCTTGACAGTGTTTTACAGACATCTTTTGTGGGGTTATTTTTTATAATCTGAAAATTATTTCCAAAAGTTAAAAATTATTTGGATTAGATGGTTTAGCTTATAATATGAAATTCTAAATATACATTATTTTAAAAAATAATGCTTTTGGGGGGAAAATTTTTCATATCTAAATTTTATTACTGCAGTAAATAAATTTTTGCAATATGAAAATTGTTTTCAAAATTGTACTTCTTATGGGAATTAGATGTTTTGTTTCCAACATTTTATAGCATAGATTTGGATACTTTGGTAACATCTCGAAATCTAACTTACGTACTTTTCTTGGGCACCTAAAATCTAGACAATGTTTTAGAAGCATCTTTTGTGGGTATTTTTATGAACTGAAAATTATTTCCAAAATTTAAAAATTATATGGATTAGATGGTTTAGATTGTAACATGAGATGCTAAATATACCTTATTTTAAAGAATTAATGTTTTATCTGGGAAAATTTGGCAGTTCTAAATTTTATTACGGCAGTAGATGGCAGTAGTTTCAAACATTAAACAATGGATTTAAAAAAACTTTAACTGTCCTTTCCTTGGTCACCTAAAACCTTGACAGTGTTTTACAGGCATCTTTTGTGGGTATTTTTATGAACTGAAAATTATTTCCAAAATTTAAAAATTATATGGATTAGATGTTTAGCTTGTAATATGAAATGCTAAATAAACATTTTTTGCTTTATGGGGGAAAATTTGGCAGTCCTAAATTTTACTACGGCAGTAGATGGCAGTAGATTCAAACATTAAAAATTAGATTTAAAAAATTTTTACTGCCCTTTTCTTGGTCACCTAAAACCTTGACAGTGTTTTACAGGCATCTTTTGTGAGTATTTTTATGAACTGAAAATTATTTCCAACAGTTAAATTATATGGATTAGATAGTTTAGCTTGTAATATGAAATGCTAAATAAACTTTTTTTATAAAATGTTTCGTGGAAAATTTGGCAGACCTAATTTTTATTACGGCAGTAGATTCAAACATTAAACAATGGATTTAAAAAAACTTTTACTGTTCTTTTCTTGGTCACCTAAAATCTTGACAGTGTTTTACAGGCATTTTTTGTGGGTATTTTTATGAACTGAAAACAATTTACAATAGTTGAATTATATGGATTAGATAGTTTAGCTTGTAATATGAAATGATAAATATATATTATTTTAAAAAATAAGGTTTTAAGGGAGAAAATGTGGCACATCTAAATTTTATTACTGCAGTAGATTGAAACATTAAACAATGAACTTAAAAAAACTTTTATTTTTTCTGGAACAACTATCCATTAATAATAAATTTACTAAGCATCAGGCTGTTTTCCATTTAAAAAACTGTTCCATTTCACTTATCACAGTCCTGCAGTGCAATGAAACACCGTGATTCTCCAATATTTACAAAATCATCAGCTAGAGAAAGACCAAAGTTAAACCCCCAATACCTATTGAGAGCCCACAAAGCATTAACAGCAATCTAAATAGAGATAAAACGCCCGGCTACATTCATTCGATTTCATCTAAATGCTAAAGTTTGAATACAGTTTTCCCAACCTCTATTCCGATCTATTCCTTTTAATATCTCATGCATATCAGCCATAAATAGAAGACCTGAATGTGAAATGTTAATACGTGACAGCATCTGCACTTGTAACTGAAATATTTGAGCGTAATCCATGTGCTCTCAAGGATTGCTCATTAAAACCGGTTATAAACGTAAAATATTGCCATATAAATTCCAACAAAACGGTCAAAGCCTGACAAGAATGGCAGCCTAAGCAATGTTTAGTTCTTACCGACATTAAGCAGGCATTTCTGTGTTGGGCACTAATGGCGTTCAAATAGGAGGTCTGTATTGACCATCGTTGTGGAGGAGTAACCAGTAATTAACGTGTCAGATGGGTTTCTAAGAAGAGATCGTTCATATTTCAAAAGCATTTGATTTTACGGAGGGTATTTGAGAATAATATGAAATTTCATAACTTGAAATTCAGGTAAATGAAATTTGTTTCAGTTCAAAGAATGGATTAACATTAAAATTTTCTGTAGAAATATACAATTTATATAGATTGTTGGAACATTTGTTCACAACAACTTACGTCCAATAGACGCATCTTTTATTATTTCGCAATTTAACTGTGTAGCAATATATTTGTTTCCATAAATATACATAAACAAGACACATTAACAGCGTTTATGAAGTACAATAATCAGGTAATTTTTCTTTAGTTAATATGGGTAATAGGGCCTGATTAACCCACGGGGCGACTGGGCCCCCTAAAATTTGGTACTTAATTATTAAATTTTAAATAATTTAATTAACAAAATTTGAAAATGCTTTGTGTTAATTCTTTAAGTAATATTTCATGAAACCTTATTCAGAAATTAAATAAAAAACAGTCAAAATGTTGATAATTTTATTTAAAACACACTCCAGTTTACTTATTTACATTACTCCAGTCACTTTTTACAATGGTATGTAAACTTAAAAAAATTAATATAAACTTTCCTCCAAAAATATTCATTTGTATAAACTATTTTTTTTAACCTTGAAAGGAGGGTAGGGGAAGCGGAAAGACTATCAGGCCCTGGCCCACCTTTGCCTTGATAGGGCCCTGATGTTTAAGGTCATTAATATATAGCCAGTTTGCGTAAAATTCCAAAGTTTAGGGATATTTTCTATTTTTTTCAACCAAAAATGTGCATAATTCCATCTATTTGATAAAATGTCGGGTAACTCTTTTGAATTCAATGGACTATATATCAAACCTTCTTAATACACATTCGCTTTATATCTAAAACTTTGCTGATTATTAAATACCTAGAGTTCTCTGTGTTTCATAATACCTTGGGATTCCACGAGCGTATACCAGGGGTGTCACGAAGAAAGAAGTTTGTGAACCACTGTTTTGATTATACAATCTTTAGATGGGAAACCGATTTTCAGCATGTTAACATATAACAAAAAACTGAGAATAGTAATTTGAGTTTTGTTACAAGATTATCCAGAATATTCATTATTTAAACAATTTAATAAGTTTTTCATTTTTTTGTTTATTAGGGTAGACAGGTTGTCCATTCTCTAATAAACTTTATTGTTTCTTCTGAGGAAGCATTACAAGTTATAAATTAAATGAATCATAAAAGGTTATGTATGAATATGAAGTTTTTTTTAAATTTATTTTTCATTTTTCTTAAGATTTCTATTGTGCTAATAATCTTAATCACCTATGCACAAAATTTGACTTGCAATAATTATTAATTTGAGAGTGATTGAAAGATGTGAACAGTTCAATCGAATTTAAATCTCATAGAATTACAATTGCTTTCCATACAGAAATATAAGCTTGGCATTTCTTTGTTTTTAAAAATCCTGTTAGGATTTCATCACGTCATGTTCAAAAGTTGTAAATACTCTGATATATATAAAGTATAATTCATCTTCGTCTTTTCTCTTGAAGTTAGATTACTCGAACATTTCATTACTAGTATACATTCTATACATTCTTAAATTATATTCTAGTAATAACTAGTTATTTAATTTATAACTACTCAATAGATAAGTTTGAAGTATAAATCATGTCATGATTTGATTTGGTTTGGTTTGGAGTGCTACGGTCTACTTTTTGCAACACTAGGGCTAATGAGACCGGGACCTAAAGCTTAAAGCCGATTCCGAACGGCTACGAACATCCATGCCACAGTGGGATTTGAACCCATGAACACCGGTACCGAAGGCCAGCACCCTAACCAATCGGCCATCGTTCGGCAAAAATCATGTCATGAAAACAAGTTTAATGGCATGCTAACTCAGTCTCGTTAATGTTTGGGCACTATCAACAGTAACACCTGAACTGAAGGGCAAAGCCTGATTAAATAACGGGCCGACTGGGCCTAGGCCCTTGTCCCCCTAATTTTAGGGGTCTCCTAAAATTTGGTATTTAATTTTTAAATTTTAAATAATTTAACTAACAAAACTTAAAAATGAATTTTATTAACTCTTTAAGTAAAATTTCATGAAACCTTATTCAGAAATTAAATAAAAACAGTTAAAATGCTGACAATTTTATCTAAAACACACTCCAGTTTACTTATAGACATCACTCCAGTCACTGTTTTTACTCATTATTTACTCCATGTTTCTGGGTAGAAAAAAATATTTTTGCCTTGAAAGAAGGGTAGGGGGGGGGGCAAAAGGCTACTAGGCCCTGATCCCAACTTTGCCTTGATCAGGGTCTGCTGAAGGGCTTGGACCACGGAGTTCAGTTGATAATTCTTTTTGTGAGATCCTGTAAGAAAAGAAGTTTATGTCGACATTGTCAATTTAAATATACTTTTCTCCCCTCTCCCTCTAAATACCTTTAAAATAACCCACCTTACAATATTAAAAAAATGGATTGTTTCAATAGTTTTATTAAAATTGGTCTTAAATTCTGGGCTGAAGTTTTGCCTCCTCTGAGAAAAATGTAAAATGCCACCCCCTTCCATGATAGAAGTAATTTAAAGAGAGTAATTAAAAGAGAAAAACCACTGATAGTTACAAACTCATAAAACTTGCATAGTTTTCTCGGAAAAGAAGAAAAAGCAATATAGAAAAAAATTAAAGTTATAAAACAACATACTTATCAAAAACCACAAAATAAGGTAAAAGCAAAAGAAGAAAAGTAACAAAATAAACAAAAATGCAAAAGGTTTGTTTTTCCACATTTTATCGCCTCGTTTTCTGATTAAACATTTTTTATTAATTTGTCAGCTAATTCTAGTTCAGTAAGAAATGTATCTAAACAATTTAATCACTTTTGGAGAGTCGTGGAAAGCACGATTTTATTCTTCTTATTATTATTAATTTTAAGAAACGTTTTCTCTCAACTTTCCACACTTTTTGGAACAAAAATCATAAAACATTAGCAAAACTTGTTAATAAGGTCAAAATGCAAGACCAGACAAGAATTCCATTTGCAAAGCCCTAGGCCAACTCCTAAGAAATTGTACAAATACAGTACAATCTGTCCTGTGCACATTATTTGGTGACAGTTTTAATAACTACAGTAATTATAAATTTTGCAGGCTCCTACGACGTTATTGGACCATAGTAATCCTACCCCTCTACCGAATATATCAAGCGCACGTGGACGTACCAAGGGAAGAAGGTTAAATATTGAGTAATTACTGTCACGGAAATCAGGGGCTGGGACATAGCTCTATGAGGGGAAAGGACATCCGGGGCGAATTTGCTTTTACAGCCCTGCAGTAGCATTTACGTGACAATGTAGGCAATTATTTTTTTTTACTCTTGTGAAATACCTAATATGTGAAAAGACTTTTCATGCTACACAAAATAATATTTTATTTACTACAAATTTTTTTTAAATAAAATTATATCTTATAGACAGTTTAATACTAGAAAGAATTTTAAAATTTTTCCACAACAGATGTATTGAAACAATTTTAAAATCAATATTAAAATTAAAATATTAGGGGATTTTCCTTCTTTATAATAGTTTAACAAATCTGTTTATCTATGATTAACCTGCTGCGTTTAATCTTCGGACCTGCACAATGTAAGCACAACATTCGTTGCTCAGGGAGAACCCCCGTTGTTCTTTACCGGATTATTGCCGCAAACGTTTTGTTCAACTAGAGTGCACTCCACTCTTTATGGTAATGCAGCGAGACGAATCGTTATTGACGCCTAAGCAGATCATACTGGACACATCTCCAAATGAACCAGAACCGCCCGTCCAATGAATAACGGTATTTGGGTCACGTGAGTGGGACCCATGTCCGGTGACGCACGGCCGAAGAACCTGCAGCCCTCCCTCCCTCCGCCTCATTCGCATTCTTTCCAACACAAAAGGGAAAAATTGATTCTTTGCAAACCCGCTTTTCAACACGTCGTATGGAAAGTGTCCGAGAAAGTGCATGGGAGGGTAGCAGCAAGAGGAGGCTAATACGATTTCACAGGGTGCTTAATCCAATCATGCTTTGAGCAGTAGGTGGTGTCAGCGGGTGTCGCATCTGGCGCCGTGTCGTGCACGATAATCGGGCATTTTTATTGGCAGGAAAGTCTTCACTTTCATGGATACTGGCTCATTTGTCTCAATCAATGACTGTGTTACCCCCCTGTCTCTGAAATCGGCAGAATTCTGAATAATGCTAATGTTGCCAATGAGGTAGGGTTTTGCTAGGGCGACTTTTATTATTTTTTCCCTTTCCCCTATTTTTTTTTCTTTGGAGTACTGCGGGTGGTAAGTAAATCGAGGGATTACTAGCGCGGAGGGAATATCTTCCCCGCGGGGATTTTTAATGCGGAAGCAGTGACGTAATAGTAATATAAGTTGCTTCCTGCACCATACTTCCTTTGGATTAGTAATCATTTTAATCCTTGCGGAGGCAGCCGTAATATACACGAGGCTTTACAAAATGGATATTGTATCCGTTGAATTAAAAGGAGTATTTTTTTTTCGAAACTGCAAGATCGTAAGAACTAAACTAATGAAATTTAATAATAATTTTTAATTATTTATGCAGTTTTTTGGGCTACTTTTTAGCATTTTCTCATGTTTCGATTTTCAAAAATATCTTCCAAATTCATGCAGGTAGAATTGTAAAATGGATATATCACTGATATATCACCTGTCCTGGTTAAAACCTTTCGGGGGCCCAGACATTTACTTCTTACCGGGCTCCCTTCCTCTCCCACAAAAAATAAATCACAGAAAAAATATAAAAAAAATAAATAAAACAAAACTGAATAATGTGAAAATCTACAACAAATCTTAAAATTTTATTGATTAAAATGTACAATATACGACAATAATTTTTTAGTTTTTTCAAAAATGGTTGAACCGTTAAAAAAAACTGAAATTATTTTATTTGTCTAACAAAAGTAACCATAAGATTAATATTAATAATCTTTTAATTCTGCTTTTTATTCTTTAAATACGAAAAATTATTGCATTATAATTAATAATATTAAAGCACTAGTATATAGTCCGTCATATTACGGGATCAGTAAAAAAAAACTACTGGCTGTATGTTACTTGCCAATTTTAATTTATCTTCTCATATTACATGATAGGATGGACAGCAGAGGTTTTAATATTGACAGTGATTATTTGGCGGTACATATGAATGATGTCCAAAATTTGGTGAATCGATTGCAAACCGTTAAGTATGCATAAAATCAAACGAACAAACTTCTTCATTTTCAAAGACATATAACTTAAACGCTAGATATTTATTAGTCAGTAAAATAGACTCCTAGATTTTATGAAAATAATTTGTTGTTAATACCGGTGATAAAATTTCTTTGCAACAAAAAATAATCGATGATTAAATTTATAATTATCACATATGTACCTAATCTATTATTTAAGCCAAATATAAAAAAAAAATATTTACGTAATGTCTAAGTTCAGTGATAAAAGGTAGGAAAATAATGCAGACGATATTTAAATAGTTTAAAATAAGAAATGATTAAATGAGACGGTTAAAGGAATGACCTCATAATGCTAGAAAAATGTTACTTTCACCTATTTATTATGTAGTAAATTGAGAAATTTAATCGTAACTATTTAGTTATTCAACTAAATTTCCGCTCAAAACGCCCGCTCCTGGTACAATTCCGCACAAAAATGTACCCGCACACAATGTGTTAATATGATCTAGACGGACATTGTTTTAATTTTCATAATCTGGAACAGAATCTAGAATAATCTAGAACCTGTTTCTCGTTGAAATAGAAAAGCTTGTCAAAATTGGTACAAAAAATAGTTTCGAACTGAACTTATAAATTCGTCTTTCCTCTATCTTCTGAAATTAACATTACCATCAGTTACAGTGAGCTTTCATCTGGTTACAACTGAACTTCTTTTCAACTAATGGTATTTTAAACGCTTTTAATGATGAGAAATTTCCTTTCCTCAGTTTTTTTTTCTAATTTTACAAAGGTAATTTTATACATGCTTATCCAATGATAACTTTTAGAATGAATTTGCATATAAAGGAAAATGGTAAACATAAATTACAAAAAGGAGCCCTAAATCACTAAATATTTATCAGAATACCAACCAGGAATGTCTTTGACAATTTAAGGAATTATTTAAACCATTTTACCATCAGTTACAGTGAAATTTTAACTGGTTAGAACTGAAATTTTCAACTAATAATATTTTAAGCGTTTTTGGTGAACAGAAATTTCCTTTCCTCAGTTTTTTTTTCCTAATTTTTCAAAGGTACTTTTAAACATTCTTATCTAATGGAAACTTTTAGAATTGAATTGGATATAAAGGAAAATAGAAAACATAAATTACAAAAATGAGTACTAAATCATTAAATATTTATCACAATGTCAACCAGGAATGTTTTCGACAGTTTAAGGAATTATTTAAACCATTTTACCATCAGTTACAGTGAAATTTCAGCTGGTTCCACCTGAACTTCTTTTTCAACTAATGTTATTTTAAACGCTTTTAGTGAACAGAAATTTAGTTTCTTCAGTTTTTATTTCAAAATTTTCAAAGGTAATTTTATACATGCTGATCTAATGATAACTTTTAGAATTGAATTGAATATAAAGGAAAATAGAAAACATAAATTACAAAAAGGAGACCTAAATCACTAAATATTTATTAGAATGCCAACCATTACTGTTTTCGAAATATTAAGGAATTATATAAATATGAATGCAAATTCAAGAATTCAAAAATTTAACTTCGTTAGAAAAATTCAATAATTTTGCCCTTTATTTTTTTTATTTTATTTATTTATTTATTTTTATTTTTTTTTCTTTTGTTATCAATGGGTTTCTATGTGGGATAAAATTGTACTTAACACATTTTATGCGGGACACGTACTAATCCGTTTACTGACGATTGATACTTGAACGCGGGACACGTACTAGTACGGGTTAGTGTAACAACACGGTTTGTTTGTGGGTACAAAAATAACAGTATATACAGGAAAACGAAGCCTAATGTTCTTGTCTACTACATAGATTCTGGAAAAATTTAGACAAATGAAAACTAGTTTTTACATGAGTCGAGGCTGAATCACAGAACGGGAAAAAATTAAACTATATATTACTATTTCTATTTGATTTTTCATATTTACGATACTATTATAAATTTATCTATTAAAATATATATATTTTTTTAAATATTATGGTTGTTATTTACATATTTTTATTTATATATTTGTTCATATATTTCGATATAAAATACGAAAAGTTGGTTAAAATGAAATAATTTTCAATCTATTGGGATTTAACTGAATAACTAAATTGACGTTCAAAACGCCAGCTCCCGGTACAATTGTACGAAATGTACCCACACACAATGTGTTAACCCTTAATTTGGTCCGCTACAAAGAACAATCAAATAAATAAAATCTGGCGGGTTTAGGAAAATTTCTGTATGGCTTAAATATCTAAATTACAAAAAGGAGCCCTAAATCACTAAATATTTATCAGAATACCAACCAGGAATGTCTTTGACAATTTAAGGAATTATTTAAACCATTTTACCATCAGTTACAGTGAAATTTCAACTGGTTTCAACTGAACTTCTTTTCAACTAATGTTATTTTAAACGCTTTTAGTGAACAGAAATTTAGTTTCTTCAGTTTTTTTTTTTCTAATTTTTCAAAGGTAATTTTATACATGCTGATCTAATGGTAACTTTTAGAATGATCTAAATCACTAAATATTTATCAGAATACCAACCAGGAATGTTTTTGACAATTTAAGGAATTATTTAAACTATTTTTCCATCAGTTACAGTGAAATTTTAACTGGTTAGAACTGAAATTTTCAACTAATAATATTTTAAGCGTTTTTGGTGAACAGAAATTTCCTTTCCTCAGTTTTTTTTTCCTAATTTTTCAAAGGTACTTTTAAACATTCTTATCTAATGGAAACTTTTAGAATTGATTTGGATATAAAGGAAAATGGAAAACATAAATTACAAAAAAGAGCCCTAAATCACTAAATATTTATCAGAATACCAACCAGGAATGTCTTTGACAATTTAAGGAATTATTTAAACCATTTTACCATCAGTTACAGTGAAATTTCAACTGGTTTCAACTGAACTTCTTTTCAACTAATGTTATTTTAAACGCTTTTAGTGAACAGAAATTTAGTTTCTTCAGTTTTTTTTTTTCTAATTTTTCAAAGGTAATTTTATACATGCTGATCTAATGGTAACTTTTAGAATTGAATTGGATATAAAGGAAAATAGAAAATATAAATTACAAAAAGGAGCCCTAAATCACTAAATATTTATCAGAATACCAACCAGGAATGTCTTTGACATTTTAAGGAATTATTTAAACTATTTTACCATCAGTTACAGTGAAATTTTAACTGGTTACAACTGAACTTCTTTTCAACTAATGGTATTTTAAACTGTTTTAGTGAACAGAAATTTCCTTTCCTCAGTTTTTTTTTCTAATTTTCCAAAGGTAATTTTATACATGCTTATCTAATGATAACTTTTAGAATTGATTTGGATATAAAGGAAAATGGAAAACATAAATTACAAAAAAGAGCCCTAAATCACTAAATATTTATCAGAATGTAAACCAGGAATGTTTCCGACAATTTAAGGAATTATTTAAACCATTTTACCATCAGTTACAATGAAATTTCAACTGATTTCAACTGAACTTCTTTTCAACTAATGTTGTTTTAAACGCTTTTAGTGAACAGAAATTTAGTTTCTTCAGTTTTTTTTTTTCTAATTTTTCAAAGGTAATTTTATACATGCTGATCTAATGGTAACTTTTAGAATTGAATTGGATATAAAGGAAAATAGAAAATATAAATTACACAAAGGAGACCTAAATCACTAAATAGTTATCAGAATACCAACCAGGAATGTTTTTTATATTTTAAGGAATTATTTAAATGGGAATGTAAATTCAGTTATTCAAAAATTGAACTTTGTTAGGAAAGTTCAGTAGTTACATATATATATATATATATATATATATATATATATATATATATATATATATATATATATATATATATTGGCATCAATGGGTCCCTATGTGTGATAAAATTGTACTTAACACATTTTATGCGGGACACGTACTAATACGTTTTCTGAAGATTGATACTTGAAAGCGGGTTACGTACTAGTACGGGTTAGTGTAACAACACGGTTTGTTTGTGGGTACAAAAATAACAGTATATACAGGAAAACGAAGCCGAATGTTCTTGTCTACAACATAGATTCTGGAAAAATTTAGACAAATGAAAACTAGTTTTGACATTAGACTTATGATTGCTCTTTTCATTTTTTATACTGTAAAAATGTATATATATAACATAATTCGAAAAAATTGAAACTATATACTACTATTTCTATTTGATTTTTCATATTTACGGTACTATTAAATATTTATCTACTAAAAATTATATTTTTTGTTTATAAAAATCTTATGGTTGCTATTTATATATTTCTATTTATATATTTGTTCATATATTTCATTACAAAATACGAAAAGTTGGTTAAACAATTAAATAATTTTCGATTTATTGAGATGTAACTGATTAACTAAATTGACGCGCAAAAAGCCCGCTCCCGGTACAATTCCGTTACGAAATGTACCCGCACGCAATGTGTTAACTCTTAATTTGGCTAAGTCCGCTACAACTAACAATCAAATAAATAAAATCTGGCGGGTTTAGGAAAACTTCTATATGGCTTAAATATCTAACAAAAACTTTAAAATATATTTCTATTACGATAAAAAAAAATTAAAATTCTTATTTGGCAACACTGTATCTGCAAGTTTGAGACAAAATGGGAAAATAACAGAAATTAAAAAAATATTTGAAAAAACATCTTGTCAAATTAAGAGTTAATCAACTACTACAGTTTTTTTTTTCCATTGATTACAAAAAATTACAACGTTTAAAAATTTCCCATAAGTAATAACTTGATAAATTGTTTGAATAATTAATAAGTTATTGGTGAATTATGGGCTATCCCAGTGATTGTCTGCAACACCACCTCCATTAAAAGCTTATAAGTTTCAATGTTTCCACAAAAACTGATATATTAACCTTCCGTTACAGTATACGTATTATTGAGTCCATATACAGTTCACTCTAATGGGATTCAACTGCATTATCCCTTTTTATTTCCCTTCTTTTGAGGATTTACCTTAATCTAAACCGAAATTCTCCGTTTGTATATTTTAAATCAAAATCAAGGGAAAATTTTAAGCACATTACTAAATCAATGCTTTTTCCCCACACCCTTATCTCTGAGTTGTTGGTAAATAATTCTCCACCGTCAAAGATGTATTTTTTTTTTGCATTACTCTTGATAAATTCGCTTACCACTCCAAAATGATCAACTCGTCTAAACAAAAAAAAAGTGCCGATCTGTTACCTCTCCAAGAAAAAGAAGGAAAAAAATAGTAAATTATCCCTAATAAAGGGAGTCCCCTGGATACTTCTGTTCTTAATGTTTTGTTTCTTCCACGCCACCATATGGAATCAATAACTGGCTTTTAAGCCGAGCAATCCTTTATGCGAACTTGAAGGGAATTTCTGAATAACTCAGAGGGATTTTTCCAGGCATACTGCCGAACTCAAAGAGGCACGGAAACTCAAGTCCCGTGTAATCCTTTTATGTTTCAACCCCCAGCAGTTTTTATCCAGGGCAATTTGCGCACACGCAAAGGGACTGACTACCCCCTTTTGCTCCATTCAGAAAATTCACCCCCTCCCTTTCTCCCCTACCCCCTCCTCTACGAAATACCCTGTGGGAGAGCGATAATGTTACGTAATTCACTGGAGTGTAAGAAATTAAATCGCTTGGAAGTTACCGCTAAAGACTATGGAGAACGGAGGAAAAAAAAATTGCAGGCCATTGATTTTACAATTAAAATTGTAAAGTCAAGAGCTCTTGCAACTGAATTTCATTGTGTTATTGTTTTTTTTTTTCAACATTAGAGTTTTTACCAGCATATTTTGAATAGAGGGTTTCCTTTTTTTTTTTCTCTCTCTCTCGGTACACGAGTTAGGATATTTTTTTTTTTAATTTTCTTTTGTGTACATCCATTTGTTGAGACCAAGGACTAGTGAAAAGAAAGCTTTAAAGAGCACGCTAAGCAAATAAAATGGTACTTAGTATATTTGTGCTTTTTGTGATTATTTTGCACCCGTTTTAAATGTGCTCTTTTTGGGATTCATTATTGTTTTTAGTTTTTGAGTCGGTGCTAAAAGTTAATTTTTTGTAACTGTCTCTTAAAGATAAATATTAGTAAAGGTTTTAAAGGAAGTTTAATGGAACTTTAATTGCAGCATTTTTCTCCGAGAACTTTCTGAAAAGATTTATAATAAGCAGCAAATAGTGCTTAATAAAGCATGTTTTATGTCTTTAACCAGGAGAAACTATTTTTGAATGGAATAATTTTCTTAATTTTGCGATACTTTGAGAACAAAACAAGTGAGTTAAAGCACATTTATGCATATGCACAGGTGAGAAGACGTAAAATAAACTCTGTAATCGATTTAAAGAGTATTGTCAAGATTTTTTTTGATTTTTTTTTGTTACGAAGGAATATTAAAAATAAAGCTTACACTAAGAATACACTGAACTAATAATAAGGGTAAATAATATATATTTCCTTTACCTTGATTATTTTTCATCTGTTTTAAATATGGTAATTTGGATTGGTTATTGTATTCATATTTTTGTAATTGTCTCTCAAAATATATATTTAAAGTTTTCAAAAGGAATTTAACAGAGGCTTAATTGCAGTGTTTTTCTGTAATTAAGTCTCCATTAAACTAACATTCTCGAAAGTTTAATTGTCTACACTTTTGGGAATGCTTAACATTGAGTTGTAAATAGTATGATTAATAAATTATTTCTTAATCAAAATAATAGTCTGAAATATATAGGAAAAGGTATTAGAAATTCCTCGAATAAAATAACTTTTGAAACGTTTAATAGAAAAGCAAAATTGTAATCTTTGGGTTAAATATATTTCTCCTAACTTCAGCCATTTTTTTAAAATGGAAAAGGTGTCAAGATGTAAAATTAATACAATGTATACATAAAATAATAAACTTTTAGTTGTTATTAAAGTTAAAATGTGCATATTATAACACTTACTCTTCCTCGAATTGTAAGATCTGAAGCTGTAAGTTACTCTACATGTAGTGTTCAGTAATAGCCAATCAGACCACATTTTGTACTTCCGAAAAAAAGTTTCTTGGTTTAGATTTTATACGATTTCCCAATAACTTATCTATAACATAAATAACATTCATCCAATACAATTGTGTTTCTAAGACCAACTGATGATCAAAGAGCGCCAAATACCATTATTAACAAGAACTTTACATCGAATTATGATAGCAATAAACCCTCAATTTTTTTTTTATTTCATATAGAGGCAAAAGCTTTTAGACAATATTGAATTTGCTAGAAAGATAAAAAGAAAATACACAGTACAATTAATAATAAATTGAATACTCAGCTTCTAAGATATTTTTAATTAGTTAACAGTTTATTTACTGGTAAGACACATTAAAAAACTAATCTAGAACACTATTACCAATCCATTAAAGTCTTTGTTTCTGAGATCAGTTCACGATCACGATCAGCCAAATTCAATTTTTGAAGATACCTATTCAGCCAATTAGGATCGTAACAACTCCTGGCCAATCATTTTCCTTAACATCTAGTGGCAAAAAACACTAGAAGGCATAAATATTGGATAGTAGTTTATTTGATGGAAAGAGGAAAGTGTTATAACAAATTGCATACTCAGATTGTAGTAAAGAAATATATCACTTGTTTTACCTTTGCTGTTCTAAATATATTTTTAAAAATTTGATATGGACTCCATACGACTTTCTTGTTCAATTGTTAAATCACACACATATTTTGGTAGAATCCCAGTTCTGGGGAGCAGCCGCCATGTTTTTGGCTCTATTTTTGTATAAGTGATCGCCAAATTGTCGCCAAATAATGTTTACAATTTTTCCCTCATTTTGTATTGAGTGTATACCGAATTTCAAAGCACATTTTGGACAAAAAAAGGTTTGAAATTTTATGAGGTTGAATACAAATTTAAAAAAAAATATAGAAAATAAAAAATAGAGTAAGGTTTGCCAGAAAACTGGGTTCTAGAATTCGGCGACATTGCTCACGTTTTGCGTTACCACTTAACTTGGTTTGGTGCCCCTCCCCCTCCGAACTGGGATAAGTTCCATATTTTTGCTAGACGCAAAAGCTTTAAGCAATAGTTAATTTCCTGGAAAAAAAAGGGAAATACTTCCTACAATTGATAATAAATTGAACACTTGAAACTCTAAGATTTGTGGAATAGTTGATTTATTACGAAGCCTAGGTGCTGTAACGATCCGTTACATGACCCTAAAGAACGAGGAGCCCGAAGGTGACCTTTCGCCGTGGATTACGATTAGCGGCAAATAGAACCGGGTGGTCTAAAATAACTTAATTGAAAACTGTCCGTCTTCTGGAGCCAGATCGTCTAGGCTTTGTAAGGCTCTTGAATATAAAGACTCTGTGAAAAGATTGTAAATAATTACAGTGCACCTTGTCGCCCATTAGTGGTAGCAAAAAAGGCAATTAAGTTGTTTGGGTCGGCTGATCTGAAGACGGCTTTTTGGCCACATATAGAAACGGGACAGCTGATCCAACGCGGGAGGTGACCGTAAGATTGCATCACCCTGGTTCTGGAAGTTTCCCGAAGAATAGCGGAAAGAAAAATGGTGCCGCTATAAAAGAAGGGTGACAGTACTAAAAAGAGGCTTTTTATCTTCTTGAGGCTTTTACC
This sequence comes from Pardosa pseudoannulata, assembly GCA_032207245.1. Taxonomy (NCBI): domain Eukaryota; kingdom Metazoa; phylum Arthropoda; class Arachnida; order Araneae; family Lycosidae; genus Pardosa; species Pardosa pseudoannulata. The sequence goes on along the minus strand of CM063510.1, from coordinate 64,423,298 downwards.
TGATAGAGCTTCGTAGCTCGAGAAGAACCACTCGTATCTCCGCTCCTGGAGTTGCTTGTTTAGAGACTGCCAGCGTCTCCGTTGCTAGGAAGTCGACCTTCGACTTGGGAATTCCTTTCCCGTTATTTTGCTAATTTTTATTTTTACTTTTGGCATAGAAGTAGGTAGCCGAGAGTGACTTTGCTCTCGAATTTGGATCGTCTTGCATCCTGAGATTTCCTTCACGAACCCCAACATGATACGCACTTTGAACTTTCGAACCTTGCTGTGCTAATCGTCAACCGGAGGTGATAGTGTCAGCGTTTATTACCGGCACTAAGTAGCGAACAATTCCTGTGATTAGAAGCCCTAGCCATACTGTATCCGGTATCCCACGCCATCCTTATTGTGTGAATATCATCTCTGCACGAGATCCCCGAATATTTAACATCCTACTGAATCTGTACATAGCTGTACATAATTTATTCGATTGAATAAAATATTTAATCAAGATTAAATAGTTTTCTAGCCTGTTTCATTGACGGCTTCACCTACTATATACCCAGTACGTTACAGTGCTACTGAGGAATAGGGTGCCCCTTGGTAAATTTGGTGGAATTATTGGCGATGTTTACTAAAACACAAAAGTATTTCCTCCTAACAACATTGTATCCCTTGCAATTTGGGTGACTTTAATTAATGTAGATTGCGCCATTGTAATAGAATTATATACATTTTCTAGATTAATCAAAACCGCTGAGAAAGCGGGCCTTTACATTTATGGGCAATTAATCCCTTAACAGCATACAAAACCAACAGCTCCAAATTATTAAAAATTAGCCATAGTGAACGTTTAACAGTTCATTATATCTAATATTTTTAAGCCTTACGCGCATTTAATATAAGGCGCATTCAGAAAGTAAGTTTCCCTATTTAAAAGAAAAAAAGAACTCACACTTTCACGGACATATTTATTGACGACATATACAGGAATGTTTCAGCTATTTTTCAACATAGAGACCATCAGGATTGAGACACTTGTCTTATTGTGGGATCAACTTTTGTATACCTCTGTCGTAGAAATCTGCAGCCTGTGAACAGAAACAGCCTTCCTGTCGAAGAACGCTGTGAACATCCCTTTTCGCACCGACAGCATGTGTTCGAATTTGGTTCTGGCCGAATATCCACTATGATGCCAATGCATTGAATGCTGCTTGGTTTCCGGGGTAAAATGCGAAATCCAAGTCTCATTGCACATGACGATCCTGTCAAGGAACTCGTCGCCGCCATCGTGATACCGTAGCAGAAATGTCAGTGCTGCTCCTAAGCTTTGAATTTTGTGTTCGGGTGTCAGTTTCGGTGCATAGACTTGACAAAGCTGACAATGAATTCCAATTCGCGCAATGCTTTGTGCATTCAAGATCACCGAAAGAACCTTGCAGGCGGCGGGAAAAGGAATTAGAGTCTCCATTTCGGACCACTGCTACCCCGCTACTGGCACAAATCGGGACTTGTCCAGCTGGCATATGATTAATACGTCATAGATCTGTTACGCATGCGCAATTGATTCTGCTAATTACGTTTACTTTAAAAGGGAAGACATCGGGAAACTTACTTTCTGGATGCGCCTCGTATAAGAAACTGGTTTCAGAAGAAGAGCTTTATACAAATATAATATAAATTGAAATATAGATTCAGATTGTTTAGACACTGCGAGATCAGGAGAAAATATTAGGCTAGCATGTTCAGAGCTTTATCGCCAAGTTGGCGGGGGTAGGCTGTTATTCAGTCAAGTTATAATTCCTACAACGAGGTGATAATTCAGCAAAGATTTCTAGAAACATTTAGTATTTTTTTTTAATTGAAAAAGATTTGTATCATCATTTTAATAACTTCTTTTAGTCCTAAACATACGCAAGCAAAATACATCCCGTACATTAATTATCCTCGAATGCCTTACAAATGAAAGCGAGTAGTTTAAAGTCTTTAGCAAACAACTTAAGATTTAATATTTCTCCGTTATTTTTAAAATACTTTAATTGTGTTTGGACACTGCGAGATCAGGAGAAAACATTAGGCTACCATGCTCAGAGCTTTATCGCATAATTGCTGGGGGTAGGCTGTTATTCAGTCAAGTTATAATTCCTACAACGAGGTGATAATTCAGCAAAGATTTCTAGAAACATATAGTATTTTTTTTTAATTGAAAAAGATTTGTATCATCATTTTGATAACTTCTTTTAGTTCTAAACATACGCAAGCAAAATACATCCCGTACATTAATTATCCTCGAATGCCTTACAAATGAAAGCGAGTAGTTTAAAGCCTTTAGCAAACAACTTAAGATTTACTATTTCTCCGTTATTTTTAAAATACTTTAATTGTGTTTGGACACTGCGAGATCAGGAGAAAACATTAGGCTACCATGCTCAGAGCTTTATCGCATAATTGCTGGGGGTAGGCTGTTATTCAGTCAAGTTATAATTCCTACAACGAGGTGATAATTCAGCAAAGATTTCTAGAAACATATAGTATTTTTTTTAATTGAAAAAGATTTGTATCATCATTTTGATAACTTCTTTTAGTTCTAAACATACGCAAGCAAAATACATCCCGTACATTAATTATCCTCGAATGCCTTACAAATGAAAGCGAGTAGTTTAAAGCCTTTAGCAAACAACTTAAGATTTACTACTTCTCCTTTATTTTTAAAATACTTTAATAAAATCATTTGAATCAAATATGATATCCGATATATTAAAGTCTTAATACGATCGAATGTAATACAATATTTACGGGAAAATGTTTAAGATCATGATATCGTATTAAATTCCATTAAAACAGTTTTCAAAAGTTGTTCTTAAAGAGTCTTTAATCCAATTTCGATGCTAACCGAATCTAGTGTTTCTGTCATGCTAGAATTATGGAAGTGGTGTAACTTCATTAACACACGAGTTTAAAAGTTACTCCGAGTTTTTGAATGGTACACATTAATAATTAAAATTACTTGTCAGTTTAAATTTGATAGCTAATTAGTTTTAAAAACGGCAAAACACTTCAGTGCATAAGGCGTCTTTATTTAAATAGAAGGAACAATGCAGTTAGTCTGAAAGGAAACTTAACAATAATTGTTCACATTACGATAAATTTTAAAGAGTTTACATCATTTTGTGTTAAATTAAAGCTTTTTATTTTTTTAAACAAAAAAAAATGGTCAACGATAAAAGTGGAATTAAATGATAAAATTACTTTTTAAAGGAAAGGTGGTTTTTATCTTTTTATTACTCCTTTTTATCATTTTATTTATTTACTTTTCAGAAGTTAATGAGATATTTAATTGCTATATTTAGACTTGGATTGTTTTTGTTTTTCTTTCAAATACTTAATATCATTCGAACAGCATATTTAAATGTGTTGTGAAATCATTTTGGGGATTATTGTTATACTTTAGTTTTATTAATATTGTTCTTCACTTAATAAGGTTAGCTAAGAACATGCGCATCAACAAATATGTATTTGTGTGTTTAAAATTTAAAGATAAGCATTTATTTATAGACGATTTTTAAATATATCGATAGCCTAGTCCTGATGAGTGACATCTCAAAATTGCGACATTGCAATTTGAAATATATAACTTAATCTGTAACTATTATATCAATATGACTATACGATATCAATATCGTATGATGTAGAGTGAATATCAAAGACCAATAATAAATATTAAAGCAGCAATTGATGAGTTGTCTTTTAGAGCTGTGCCATCGATGTATAATCTATATAATAATAGGGAAACTTATCTGTCCATCTGTCTTCGAATTTACGAAGCGGTTGTACCTGGAATAGATAGAGACATCCATATTGGATTCTTGATGAGTTAGGGTTAGCAAAATTCAAAACAAGTTCAAAAACGTTTGAAATCCACCCCTTACCCCCTTCTCGATTGTTTAATGGCATTATATCAAGCCCTATTTTCCTGCTTAAGAGCATGAGACGATTAAATTCATTAATTTATCACATTACAATTAGATGAACACAACATTTTTTTCTAGCATTATGGCGTCATTCCTTTAACCATCTCATTTAATCATTTCTTATTTAAATATCGTGTGAATTATTTTCATACATTTTATCACTGAACTTAGATATTACGTAAATCATTTTCTTTTATGTTTGGCTTAAATAATAGATTAGGTACATATGTGATAATTTCAAATTTAATCATCGATTATTTTTGGTTGCAATGAAACTTTTATCATTGGTATTAACAGCAAATTCTTTTCATAAAAGTCTAGGAGTCTGTTTCACGGAATAATAAATATCTAGTGTTTAAGTTGTATACCTTTGAAGTTTGTTCATTTGTGTGTTTGTTTTTTATACATAACCAAACGGTTGGCAAACGATTCGCTAAATGTTGGGCACCATTTATAAATACCACCAAATAATCACTTCCAATATTAAAACCTGTGCTGTCCATCCTACCACGTAATATGACGAGATATATTAAGTTTGGCAACTAACATGTGGTCAGTAAAGGTAAACAAATTATTGAGCGTGTACCAGATAATTCTCAGCCAAAAAACAAAACATTTTTTTTACCTGCCTCATAAGGTACTTTACAATTCTGGAAAATAAAAAAAAATTTACTGATCGTCATAAGACGGGCAATATGCTATTAATATAATAATTCTAATATAAAAAGACCAAAAAATGTGTAACAATTACTATCTCTCTATTATGTATTACAAAGACACTGAATTTTAAGAATAGCTCTCTTCCTACTGACTTCAGATACGATAATGTCATTAAAATTAATTTTATATAAATTTTTTTTCAATCTGAAAATATTGTATTTCCAAACTAAGTTTTATTTATTGACATTGCTTTCATTTATTTATTTTGCAGAGATTTTTATTGAGAAAATAAGTAAAATCAATAGATTTAAATTAGATAAAAAGTGTGATTAATTACATTTTTATAAACACTTGGGATTTATAAGTCTGTTTTATGTACTTTAAAAAGGTAAATAGCTAATTAATGAATCTTTCATATATCCCCAACTCTTTTTAGGTATTTTATAAAATCGTTAAACCGATGTCAGACTGATATATATATATATATATATATATATATATATATATATATATATATATATATATATATATATATATATGCCACAATTGTTTATAAGTTCGTGCTTGCATGCATATACACATAAAATATTATCTCATGCATTTCTCGTATTAAATTTACCCCAATGACTAAAATCTATAATTCGTAATTTGCTATGTAATTATCATTTTACTTCAGCCTTAAATAAACCAAATATTTGTTGCTGAATTTCATATCTAGCTTGGAGTTATTTAAACTTTTCTGATGGCTGAGAGAGAAAGAAAATTGTAAAGCTCCATCAAATGTCATTTTCACGGTCTTTTTAACTATGCAAATACTTCAAAATATTTAATGTGATCTCCGAATGCAAAAATGACCCTTTTTTTTCTTTTCGAGAATAACATCAGAAGTGCTCTTGCTGAAATTAAATAAAGGAAGTTCTACAATAGTTGTACGCTATTATTTTTTATTATTTATAAATTGCTATTAATGATTTGCCATTTTAGTTGAATGATGATCAAAAACTGTCAGGTGATTTACTCATAGTGTCTATGACTTAGAATCCCATTACCGACATATATTTTTCTACTAATTCAACATCAGCGATGTCCACCTGATCCAAATTAGCTTTTCTTTAACAACAGTTGACCGCATGATTCATAAAAAAAAAACCTGAAACGAGTCTAGGACCTAGATAAATCACTGAAAACCTATCTTCGTAAGTTTATAGTACCCTAGAATATTCGAATATCGAATCAGGTCGAACATTCCCTCGAACACGTAACCTCTGAAGTACGTACTTGATGCGCACAACATTTGTACAAGCTCTCGAATAACAGGAGAGAACATTTTAGAATTTACACCTGAACACAAAGTTTGAGCCTTAACTGGGTAAAATATAAAGAACTCTGCAAATCACATGTTCTTTTTTTTTTTTTTTTTTTTTTTTTGAGCGCTATGGTCTGCTTTTTGCAACACGAGCGATAATGAGACCAGGCGTATTGCAGAAAGATGGTCTCTGACAAGAAAGTAGATAGTTATTACTACTAATGCCGCATTAAGAAATTTTGCCAAAGAGCTCAGTGGCCGAATGGTCAGAGCACGAGATCCAAACCCAAAGTTTGTGGGTTCGATACTCGACATGGCGGTTGATCCAAAACATGGATTTTTAATTTAAAAATGTTATTTATTGCTGTCTTATGTTCTCTAACATTCTAGATCATTCTTCATTATGCAAATTAGTTATTTCTCGGATATTCTGTTAGGGTATAAAAGCGGATCCCACTATTTGAAGGCAACTTCTCGATCTTGTGAAGTTGCGAGTTGCTATTTTTCTTCAATAAATTCGTCTGTTAGGTCAAACGGTGTGTTCATTCGAATCTTCTTGACACTATTTCTAATGTGATGGTACTTTCTTTTACAGCAAGACTTTTTTCATTAGCTTAAATGTACCGCAATTGAAATAATTCTTGATTTAATTCATCGTAGGTAGCTATAAACATTCATGGATTCTTTCACAAATAAGTATACATCCCAACAAGTAAACACATGAACTCCATAGTGTAAGTATCCTCACTTATTGTAGACGAAATACATTTGTATACACCTGAAAAAAAAATGCAGTTCCTCGCAATTCTAAGGTAAGCAATTCTACTACCAAGCCGTAGATAATTGATAGTTTATCCTGGAAGCACCTTACAGACGGTCAACATAACTCCCTAGGAAGACACAAACAGAGTGGGTCCTAGTAGTTTAGAATCAGGAACCAAGCAGAAAACACCCAGATATGGCCTGCCATCTCCAAACCACTACAACAGTAAAAAACTACATTATCTTAATATGTTGGATGCAACATACGCAAGTATGTCAATCAATAAATGAGGATTATTTTGTTTTCATTTAGATGTTAATCAAATATCTCGTACATTAAAATTGCTGTTTTCTCCAATAATCAGAAGCTTGTTTTAGATCAATATTATATACTCTGAAAATTTGTTAAATTTTTGATATAAATTTTGACTAATTATAGTGGTACATTCTTTAATTTACTAAGAATGATGTCAATAAAGCGTTAAACCACACTTTCGATGTAGTAGATATAATCTTCTGAAAGGGTTGACTGAAGTATTGGGTTCCCCCGCCAACTTGGCGATAATGGTTTGAGTATGGTCGCCTAACATTTTCTCCTGATGTCACTGTGTAGAAAGAATCTGTATCTATATTATAATTTATATGTTATTTGCAACCAACTCTCCTTGTATTACTCTTTTCTTATATATTAAAAGTGTGCAATGCTGAAAAAAAATTAGATATAACAAACTATAAATGACTCACTATGGCTGATTTTTAAATATTTGGAGCTGTTGAGTTTGTAAACTGTTAAGGGATTAATTGCCCATTAATATAAATGTCCAGTTTTCAAGTCGTTTTCTTTAATTAAGTAAGAGTATATAATTCTATTACGATGGCGCACTGTGCATTAATTAAAGTCACCAGAAAAAGCAAGAAATACAATGTTTGTATGGATTACCTTTGTGTTTTAGTAAATATCGCCAATATTTTCGCCCAATTTGCCAAGACAAACCCAATTCTTCAGTAGTAAACTTCTAAACTTAGTAAACTGCTAATTAAAGTAATGTGTTTTAATGTTTTTGAATAAATCAACTGAGTATGTTACTTATTAAATTATAAAAAAATATTATAAAAAATTCTAGTTAGCATATGGATATTTCATAAAACAGTCTTCTTTCCTAAAATATTAGTGGAAAAGTACCTCTGAAATGTATATCATTTACATACTTTTTAATTTTGTTTTATACTGGTTTTTCTCCTGTTACCATAAATATATTTTTTTTTAGTTTTACTTTTTATGGCATATGAACAAAAAAAAATCTCTTGGAATAAAATTATTTTTCTCGTGATTTTGCTTATCTTTTAAGTTAGTAAAAACCTGTAATAAATTATATTAGAAAAACATAATAATCATAAAAGAAAAAAAAATCTCACCATAGAAAAAAATTATCTTAAAAAGTAATAGAAAAAAAAATCACCTTCGCTTTTAAAAGATATCTTCCCAAATGCATCGGACATTTTTTATTGGCAAGCATCCAGCAATGCTTCTTTATAGCAGTCTAAGAATAATCAATAAGTAATTTATTTTATAAAACACCTTGGCTTACGAAAACAGTATACGCACAAAAGGATAAAAAAATTTCAAGTTAAATTTTCTTAAGTATTTCATAAATCACATATAATTATTAAGAACTTATTTTTTTTTTCAACACGTGGATATTCCATTTCTTATTGAGTTGATAATTCAAGCTATTCGATACAATTTAAAATTATAGCTTAATTTTTTCAGAAAGAAAATTAAAAAGCTCTTGTATATTTTATCAACAACTACATCTTGTTATGAACTATATGTATACCGAATATATAAAATAAATTTTAATTGTATTTAATTATTTTTGAAGCTGCGTCAGTTACACTTTATACTTATATTCATTAACTAATATTTTATGATTATATTTCTGCCTAAACTAATATCCCTAACAAATCTGGAGTCTGTTTAGTCTTATGCTTTCTAAGTAATTTATAGGGCATATATATATATTTTATAAATAAAGTTTTATTATGAATTTTATACTTGACTTCATTCACTAATATTTTATGATTTTATTGCTGCCCAAATGAATGTCCCTAACCGAATAAGGAAACAATAAACAAATACTTAGTTTGTTTGGACATATACCTGATGAGTAAATTATAGTGTATGTGCGTATAATTTTATAAATAAATCTTTATTAACCCCTTCCGGTAAAATGACGAGTCTAGCTCGTTATTAGTTTTTCATTCCATACCGCACAATGACGAGCTACACTCGTCATGCGATTAAAATTACTGTTAAATATGATAATTAATTTAGTTTAAAATTTCTAGTGTACTGAATTTGGCAACACTTTTATCACTTGTGAAAATCACAAGTCACTATTGCATATTGTTTACTTAGAATTTCTTGGTACAAGTCATTGCCAAATTAATGAGTCAGAATAAAAGAAAACCTACTAAGAAATGCCGTGTGTGTTACAAGAATCAAATTAAAAGTGAGACTACTTGGCGGTGTAAACAATTAAGAATTCCTTTGCACTTTGTTTTGAAAAGTATCACTAGCTTGAAGACCATTATCTGTATACCTCATTAATGTTTTGCTTTGATATTTTCTTAATTTTACTGTTTCTGATATTATTTAACACTATGTAAAAAGTGGATTTTAATTAAGAATATGTAAGAATTGTAAAATGAAACAAGTTTTTTAAATAAAAATGAAATGGTTATTTCATGCACAGTTTTTCATTATTAAATCATACCGAAAAGGGTTAATAAAATTTATTCTTGAATTCATTTACTAATATTTTATGATTTTATTGCTGGCCAAAAAATGGCCCTAACCGAATAAGGAAACAATAAACAAATACTTAGTTTGGACATATATCTGATGAGTAAATTATAGTGCATGTGCGTATAATTTTATAAATAAATCTTTATTAATAAATTTTATTCTTGAATTCATTTACTAATATTTTATGATTTTATTTTTGACCAAAAGAATGGCTCTAATCGAATAAGGAAACAATAAACAAATACTTAGTCTGTTTAGATTTATACTTGCTGAGTAAATTATAGTGTATGTGTGTATAATTTTATAAATAAATCTTTATTAATAAATTTTATATTTGACATTATTTACTAATATTTTATGATTTTATTGCTGCCCAAAAGAATGGTCCTAACTGAATAAGGAAACAATAAACAAATACTTAGTTTGTTTGGACATATACCTGATGAGTAAATTATAGTGCATGTGCGTATAATTTTATAAAAAAATTTTTATTAATTAATTTTATTCTTGAATTCATTTACTAATATATTATGATTTTATTGCTGCCCAAAAGAATGGCCCTAACCAAATAAGGAAACAATAAACAAATACTTAGTTTGTTTGGACATATACCTGATGAGTAAATTATAGTGTATTTATGTACCATTTTACAAATAAATTTTTGTGAATAAATTTTATACTTCATTTACTAATATTTTATGAATTTTTTGCTGCTCTAAAGAATGATCCTAACGAAACAAAAAACAAACAGTTTTTAAGTGTCTGTTCAGACTTATGCCTGAGTAGTTTATAGTGCATGTATATATATTTTATAAATAAATTTTTAATTATAAATTTTATGCTTGACTTCATTTACTAATATTTTATGATTTTATTTCTCCACAAAAGAATGTCAATAACGGAATAAGGAAACAATAAACAAATACTTAGTATGTTTACACTTATACCTGGTGAGTAATTTACAGTGTATGCGTGTATAATTTTATAAATAAATTTTATACTTAACTTCATTTACTAATATTTTATGATTTTATTGCTGCCCAAAAGAATGGCCCTAACGAAATAAGGAAACAATAAACAAATACTTAGTTTGTTTAGGCTTATAACTGCTTAGTAATTTGTAGTGTATGTGCGTATACTTTTATAATTTTTTATTAATAAAATTTATACTTGACTTCATTTATTAATATCTTACAATGTTATTGCTCCACAAAAGAATGGCCGTAACAGAATAAAGAAACAATAAACAAATACTTAGTCTGTTTAGACTTATACTTGTTGAGTAATTTTTAGTGTATGTGTGTATAATTTCATAAATAAATTTTGTGCTTAACTTCATTTATTAATTTTTTATGATTTTATTGCTGTACAAAAGGATGGCCCTAACCGAATAAGGAAACAATAAACAAATACTTAGTCTGTTTAAACTTATACTTGCTGAATAATTGTGTATATGTGTATAATTTTATAAACAAATATCTATTAATAAATTTTACACTTGACTTCATTTACTAATATATTATGATTTTATTGCTGCCTAAAAGAATGGCCCCAACCGAATTAGGAAACAATAAACAAAACCTTAGTCTGTTTAGACTTAACCTCCTGGGTAATTTATAGTGTATTTGTGTATAACTTTATGAATGAATTTTTATTAATAAATTTTATACTTAACTTCATTTGCTAACATTTTATGAATTTATTGCTGCCCTAAAGAATTATCCTAACAAAATACAAAAGAAACAAATTCTAAGTGTCTGTTCAGAATTATGCCTGAGTAATTTATAGTGTATGTGTATTTTTCACTTTCATTTAATTTCTTGCCAAAGTATAATTTAATTTTGTTTTGTTAACCAAAATATTTAAATTTTCTCCTTCACAAAATTTTTATTACTCATTAGGATTTATTCTTAGGCTTTTATCAATATTAGATTAAAAAATAATTCAGAACTGAAAGAAAAATTATTTTTGACTGTTTCCTATCCTTTCCATTAGATTTTCAATTTTCTAAATGGATAATTAACTAAGCAAATATTAAATATAAATCTTGTTTGAGTCAAATATTAATTCAAACAACAGTATTTTATGTTAACGGAGAAAATATCTTTTCCCTTAAATTATAAAAAATTTCGAGTTAGACTTTTAACAAATCTATATTATTTATTTAGCTAACTGATGCAAAAATAAAACATACCTAGGTCTGTAAGGTAAATAATGACTTTTCAAGTCAACGTCTAGATTTCTTTAATAATTAACCCCAAAATAAATTTTTCTGTTTTCATAAAAACTAATTTTTAACTATACAGTAACAAAATTTTCATAGTCTTTAACATCTGTGAAAAAAAATTTTTTGCTTTCTCAGAAATTCTCTTTGATTTTCAGGAGATAGTGGGATTTAAATTATGCAAAATTATAAAAATTAGATGTTTTTATATTATTGCACTGTGATATATAACTGAGAATTAAAAAAGTTTTATAGTATCTATCATTCTATAATTCATAAGATTTATTAATAAAGTATGCAAATACAATCATAATTAATTTATTCAAATATTTTTAAAGAATTTTGTTTTTATCTTATGAATATTTGTGGCATTCCAAGTATATATTCTTTCAAATTTTATCAATCATATTATTTGTAACTATAAATTAATGGTAAGTTAAAATTGTGATATATTTTGAAACATAAAACATTTCAATATTTCGTGCTTAAAAATTTGTTATCGACAAATTTTTAAAAGAAAATATACTATTTCCACTATTAATTTTTGTTTCAATGTTTTCCACTAATGCTTGTAACAACTGAATTTTATGATGAGATATAAAACAAAATCTGTATAAACAATAAAATACAAGACTTTATTAATTAAGTATGAAAGTACAATCATAATTAATTGATTAAAATATTTTTTAAGAATTTTGTTTTATTTTATGAATATATTGAGCATTACAAGTGTTTATCTTTTGAAATTTTATCGATCGCATACTTTGTAATTATAAGATAATGATGTGTTAAAATTATGATATATTTCGAAACATAAAATATTTTAATATTTCGTGCTTAAAAATTTGTTTTCGACAAATTTTTAAAAGAAAATGTACTATTTATACAATTATTTTTTGTTTAAATGTTTTCCACTAATGCTTATAACAACTAAATTTTATACTAATATATAAAAAAAAATCCGTATAAACAATAAAATACAAGAATTTATTAATTAAGTATGCAAGTACAATCATAATTAAATGATTAAAATATTTTTAAAGAATTTTGTTTTATCTTATGAATATTTGGGGCATTACAAGTGTGTATTCTATCAAATTTTATCAATCATATAGTTTGTAACTATAAATTAATGGTAAGTTAAAATTATGATATACTTCAAAACAAAAAACATTTCAATATTTCGCGGTTAAAAAATTTTTTATTGACAAATTTTTAAAAGAAAATATAGTATTTCTAATATTATTTTTTGTTTCAATGTTTTTCACTAATGCTTGTAACAACTAAATTTTATGATGAGATATAAAAAAATTCGTAAAAACAATAAAATACATGACTCTTATTAGTAAAATGTAATGTTTTATTAAAACACAAAAAACAATAGTGTAAATACTATATTTTTTGAAAAAAATATAGTATTTACACTATCGTTTATTTTTTCAATGTTTTCCACTAATGCTTGTAACAACTAAATTTTATGCTAATATATAAAAAAATCCGTGTAAACAATAAAATAAATGACTTTTATTATTAAAATATAATATTTTATTTTCCTGTATTTGAACCTTGTCAACGTGAAAGTCATTTTACTACCCAATCATCAATGCATATATAAAATGTCAAAGAAAAAAAATAACAATGGCTAGAGAATCGATGTTTCTTAAAATGAATGAATTTGTTTGTATTGATTGATATAGTTTCATAACTGATTCTATCTTCATTAAAGATATATTACTGCACAAAATTCCAGTTCAAATGATTGTCAGAAAGTCATCATAAAAAAATTATTGCTGTATTTAAATGTAGAGAGATCTAAAAGAATGCATTAATATGTGTAAAAAATCGTGTATGAATAAATAGTACTTCTAATTTTTGAAAAAAAATAACATTGGCTAGAGAATCGATGTTTCTTAAAATTAATTATTTTATTTATATTGATGTAGTTTTATAATGGATTCTATCTTCATTAAAGATATTTTAGTGCGCAAAACTCTAGTTCAAATGGTTGTCAGAAAGTTATAAAAAAATTATTGCTGTAGAGAGATATAAAAGAGTGCATTAATATGTGTAAAAAATCGTGTATGAATAAAAGATACTTCCCATTTTTGAAAAAAATAACATTGGATAGAGAATCGATGTTTCTTAAAATGAATGAATTTGTTTATATTGATTGATGTAGTTTTATAACTGATTCTATCTTCACTAAAGATATTTTAGTGCGCAAAACTCCAGTTCAAATGGTTGTTAGAAAGTTATCAAAAAATATTGCTGCAGAGAGATCTAAAAGAATGTATTAATATGTGTAAAAAAAATCGTGTATGAATAAGAGGTACTTCTCATTTTTGACTAAGAGTTTTGTAAAACCATTGATCTCTAACAATATTTAAAATTATTAATATTTTACCTTGAAATTTTAACCCATTTTCATAAATGAATTGCTAAAGATACGTTAAACTGTCAAGCAGATTGAACATAAACTAAATATATTAATTTTGAAAGTCCGCTGTCGCCATAAGAGCGTAAAAAGGAATATCTCAGGCGAATTCAATAGTTTTATTCCTTTCCATTTTATTCAGATTTTCTCGAGATATGTAATCGCCAACAATAACTAGTACTTAAAGGCTGGTAAGTTAAAATTATGATATATTTCGAAACATAAAACATTTCAATATTTCGTGATTAAAAATATTGTTATCGACAAACTTTTCAAAGAAAATATAGTATTTCCACCATTATTTTTTGTTTCAATGTTTTCCACTAATGCTTGTAACATCTAAATTTTACGCTAAGGTATAAAAACACCCGTATAAACAATAAAATACATGACTTTTATTATTAAAATATATTTTACTTTCCTGTATTTGAACCCTGTCAGAGCGAAAGTCATTTTACTACCCAACCACCAATGCATATATAAAATGTCAAAGAAAAATAATAACAATGGCTAGAGAATCGATGTTCCTTAAAATGAATGAATTTGTTTATATTGATTGATGTAGTTTTATAACTGATTCTATCTTCATTAAAGATATTTTAGTGTGCAAAATTCCAGTTTAAATGGTTGTCAGAAAATTATCATAAAAAAATTATTGCTGTATTTAAATGTTGAGATTAAAAAAAAATGTATTAATATGTGTAAAAAATTGTGTATGAATAAAAAGTACTTTTCATTTTTGACTAAGATTCTTTTAAAACAATTGATCACTAGCAATATTTAAAATTGTTAAAAATTTCAAGGCAAAATATTAATATATTTTACCTTGAAATTTTAATCAGTTTTCATAAATGAATTGCTAAAGATACGTTAAATTGTCAAGCAGATTGAACATAAACTAAATAAATTAGTTTTGAAAGTCCGCTGTCACCACAAGAGCGTAAAAAAGGTAATATCTCAGGCGAATTCAATAGTTTTATTCCTTTCCATTTTATTCAGATTTTCTCGAGATATGTAATCGCCAACAATAACTAGTACTTAAAGGCTGATAAGTTAAAATTATGATATATTTCGAAACATAAAACATTTCAATATTTCGTGATTAGAAATATTGTTATCGGCAAACTTTTCAAAGAAAATATAGTATTCCTACCATTATTTTTTGTTTCAATGTTTTCCACTAATGCTTGTAATAACTAAATTTTAAGCTAAGGTATAAAAACATCCGTATAAAAAATAAAATACAAGACGTTTTTTAATGAAATATAATGTTTTATTTTCCTGTATTTGAACACTGTCAACGTGAAAGTCATTTTACTACCCAACCACCAATGCATATATAAAATGCCAAAGAAAAAATAAATAACAATGAGTAGAGAATCGATGTTTCTTAAAATGAATGAATTTGTTTGTATTGATGTAGTTTTATAATTTATTCTATCTTCATTAAAGATACATTAGTGCACAAAATTCCAGATTCAACTAGTTGTCAGAAAGTTATCAAAAAATTATTGCTGTAGAGAAATCTAAAAGAATGTATTAATATGTGTAAAAAATCGTGTATGAATAAAAGGTACTTCTCATTTTCGACTAAGATTCTTTTAAAATAATTGATCACTAGAAATGTTTAAAATTGGTAAAAATTTCAAGGCAAATATTAATATATTTTACCTTGAAATTTTAATCAATTTTTATAAATGAATTGCTAAAGATACGTTAAACTGTCAAGCAGATTGAACATAAACTAAATAAATTAGTTTTGAAAGTCCACTGTCGCCATAAGAGCGTAAAAAGGCAATATCTCAGGCGAATTCAATAGTTTTATTCCTTTCCATTTTATTCAGATTTTCTCGAGATATGTAATCGCCAACAATAACTAGTACTTAAAGGCTGGTAAGTTAAAATTATGATATATTTTGAAACATAAAACATTTCAAAATTTCGTGATTAAAAATATTGTTATCGACAAACTTTTTAAAGAAAATATAGTATTTCCGCCATTATTTTTTGTTTCAATGTTTTCCACTAATGCTTGTAACAACTAAATTTTAAGCTAAGGTATAAAAACAACCGTATAAACAATAAAATACATGACTTTTATTATTAAAATATATTTTATTTTCCTGTATTTGAACCCTGTCAACGCGAAAGTCATTTTACTACCCAACCACCAATGCATATATAAAATGTCAAAGAAAAAAATTACAATGGCTAGAGAATCGATGTTCCTTAAAATGAATGAATTTGTTTATATTGATGTAGTTTTATAATTGATTCTATCTTCATTAAAGATTTATTAGAGAAAAAATTCCAGTTCAAATGCTTGTCAGAAAATTATCATAAAAAATTATTGCTGTATTTAAATGTTGAGATATAAAAAAAGGTATTAATATGTGTAAAAAATTGTGTATGAATAAAAAGTACTTTTCATTTTCGACTAAGATTCTTTTAAAACAATTGATCACTAGAAATGTTTAAAATTGGTAAAAATTTCAAGGTAAAATATTAATACATTTTAGATTGAAATTTTAATCAATTTTCGTAAATGAATTGATAAAGATACGTTAAATCGTCAAGCAGATTGAACATAAAATAAATAAATTAGTTTCGAAAGTCCACTGTCACCATAAGAGCGTAAAAAGGCAATATCTCAGGCGAATTTAATAGTTTTATTCCTTTCCATTTTATTCAGATTTTCTCGAGATATGTAATCGCCAACAATAACTAGTACTTAAAGGCAAAATGGGTAATTGCTGGTCCCATAATTCCGCTTTTCTCCCGGCATTAACTGCTGAATTTTAAAATGAATTCTAATTTACGATTCTAATTTAAGAATATCATTCCCAAGCTTTTATGACCCAATTATGCCGTGAAAATCTCGGAGTCTTAAAAACAAATGACAGTTTAGACTGGTGACTGATAGACGCGTAAAGTTTCTGTAACTGCAACTGCAATATCTGCATATGAATTTCTATTGTCTTAATTTGTGCTAGGAAAGGATGAAGGGAGGTCATTTATTCCCTCTCGGAGAATTTTGTGAGTTAACTATCATTTCTTCCTTATTTATTCTCGTTATTAGAAGATTTATTAATTTCGAAAGTTCCCTTCGTGAATTTTGACTGCTGTTTTTAATGGTAGTAATAATTAATGCACTAAACTACAGAGTAAAACTTCTGTTCCGGTACAGTATATATTTTATGAATACATGTATGAGTTATTAGAAGGTATTTAGAACAGCGATCTAAATTCTTTGAAAGTTTATAAAGTAGAAATTGTATGCTTAATATAACTGGAAAATAATGTATCAAAACATTTAATATTCCCCCCCCCTCTTCAGTTTATAAAGTAGTCCGATAATTTTTAATGAAGATTTAAATGCAATTATTTTTAATGAATGAAATCACTCAATATTATGTTTAAATATGATTTTATGTTTAAGCAAACTATAACACAGAAATGACTAACATGAAAAAGGACAAATGTGCAAAGCAAAATTTATTCTTTTTCCTTATTTTATAACCTAAATTTATACGTTAGAATTTAATTTTTATTTTAAAAAAGGATTTCGGCTTTATTTTAAAGTTATATCTAATTACACAAACCTGATTAGAAGTGGGAAGCCCATTTTCATACAGCTGGCCATATTATAGAATTTGCTAATCAGTATTAACCAAGTTTAATTTTCCTAAATCTTATTTTTGACAGAGTTTAAACAGTAGTTATTATTTGTAAAAACCAAAATTGTATTCAACGTTATAAATAATTAGGTATATCATTAAAATAATCAAATATATCTATTTGAAAGATTAGGCACTTTCGTTGAGGGGAACAGCAGCCTAATAAAATACAACTAAAATCTCATGAATAAAACCCTCTACCCAACGGAATCTCAAATGAGGATTCTAATTTAAGTAATAAAAATACTCTAAAATATTTTGTACCCCTTCCGGTAAAATGACGAGTATAGCTCGTCATTAGTTTTTCATTCCATACCGCACAATGACGAGCTACACTCGTCATGCGATTAAAGTTACTGTTAAATATGATAATTAATTTAGTTTAATATTTCTAGTGTACTGAATTTGGCAACACTTTTATCACTTGTGAAAATCACAAGTCACTATTGCATATTGTTTACTTGGTACAAGTCATTGCAAATTAATGTGTCAGAATAAAAGAAAACCTACTAAGAAATGCCGTGTGTGTTACAAGAATCAAATTAAAAGTGAGACTACTTGGCGGTGTAAACAATTAAGAATTCCTTTACACTTTGTTTTAAAAAGTACCACTAGCTTGAAGACTATTATCTGTATACCTTATTAATGTTTTGCTTTGATATTTTCTTAATTTTACTGTTTCTGATATTATTTAACACTATGTAAAAAGTGGATTTTAATTAAGAATATGTAAGAATTGTAAAATGAAACAAGTTTTTTAAATAAAAATTAAATGGTTATTTCATGCACAGTTTTTCATTATTAAGTCATACCGGTAGGGGTTATTCTTTGTTTTCACTTTTTATAAACTTTGTTCTGATACATGACTTCAAATTTAATTGAATTCTCGGTAAGAGTTGGTAACATTACATTGAAGTGGGGATATCTCAGATTTCTTAAAGAACTGAATATGGAAATAGTGCATTTTTGCTTGATTTCTATCCTTTTACTGCTAAAATGTTTTAAAAACATTTCTTGCAGTGTAAGATGTTAATATAAACACAAAGTTTCATAATTGTCTGATTAAATTTTGTAGTATTTTTATTTTTTTATTTTTAACTAATTAGGTTTTATTTTAAAGTTTTGTTCAATTACACAAACATATTAGAAAAGTCCATTTTCTTACAGCTGGCTGTATTATAGCATTTTCTAATCAGTATTAACCATGCTTCACTTTTTTCAGTCTTATTTGTGACACAGTTTAACGAGTAGTTATTTGTAAAAAATTAAAAGCGTATTCAACTTGTTAAATCATTAGGTAGATTATTAAAATAATGAAATATATTTATTTTAAAGATTAGGTACACTCGTTGAGGGGGAAGAAGCAGCCTAATAAGATATGTCTAAAATATTAAATATTATACTAAATATAATACGACTAAAATCGCATAAATGTAACCTAACGGACTATTAAATTAGAATCCTAATTTAACTAATAGAAGTAGTAAAAAATATTTTTTCCACAAGATTTAATCTTTGTTTTAACTTTTTATAAGCCTTGTTCTCATACATGAATTCAAATTTAATTGAATTCTCGATAAGAGTTGGTAGCACTACATTGAAGTGTGGATATCTCAGATTTCTTAACTGAATAAGGAAATAGTACCTTTGTGCAGGATTTTTATCATTTTACTACTAAACTTCACAAAAATATTTCTTGCAATGTAAGATGCTAATATAAACACAAAGTTTCATAATTGTCTGACTAAATTTTGTAGTATTTTTATTTTTTTTATTTTTAACTAATGAAGCTTTATTTTAAAGTTATGTTCAATTACACAAACAGATTAGAAAAGTCCATTTTCATTCAGCTAGCCGTATTATAGCATTTACTAATCAGTATTAACCAAGCTTCATATTCTTCAATCTTAGTTGTGACATAGTTTAAACATTAGTTATTATTTGTAAAAAATTTAAAGTGATTCAACTTACTAAATCATTAGGTAGATCATTAAAATAATCAAATACACCTATATGAAAAATTAGGTATTAGCGTTGAGAAGAACAAGCAGTCTAATAATATACGACTGAAATCGCATAAATGTAACGTAACGGAATCTCAATTGAGGATCCTAATTTAACTAATAAAATTACTAAAAAATATTTTTTCAACAAACTTTAATCTTTGTTTTTTCTCTTCATAAACCTTGTTCTGATACATGACGTCAAATTTAATTGAATTCTCGATAACAGTTGGCAACACTACATTGAAGTATGGATATCTGATTGGTTGAAGAACTGAATACGGAAATAGTACATTTGTGTTTGATTACTATCCTTTTACTGCTAAAATGTTTTAAAAACATTTCTTGCAATGTAAGATGTTAATATAATCACAAAGTTTCATAATTGTCTGTTTAAATTTTTCTAAATGTACATACTTCTTCTTTATTGCCTTCTGGTTTCTGGGAGGTTCTAATTGATCAATGATTTGCTTCCTTGTCACAGGCTGAGTTGTTATAGCTATATCTCGTGGTTGTGTAACTGTAGTGAGATGGATTTCTGCCTCAATGATTTGTCGTGTGATATTGTTGTTTGTTCTTGGAAAAGGGTCTCATTTTAAACAATTACCTAACTACGTAAATAAATTTACATGCAATTGCAATTTCTTCCCAGTCATTCAAACCTCCTTGAAATTTATATGAAACTAGCATATAGCCCGTCATATGACGAGATCAGTAAAATTTTTAATTTTTCAAAATTGTAAAGTACCGTATGATGCATGTAAAAAAATGGTTTGTTTCCTGGCTGAGAATTAACTTGCAACAAAAAATAATACATGATTAAATTTAAAATTGTCACATATGTACCTAATCTAGTATTTAAGTGAAATATAAAAGAAAATTATTTACGTAATATCTAAGTTCAATGATAAAACGTATGAAAATAAGTCAAAATTTAAATAATTTATAATAAGAAATGATTCAATGAGATGGTTAAATGAATGACGTCATAATGCTAGAAATAAATGTTGTTTTTTCAACTCCTCTTCTTAGCCCACTCTTCTGTTTCTAATCATGGATCTTGTTGGTGCTTCAACCACATTTGGCGAAATTGGCGTGCTTGCAGCTTGCGTGCGTGGCGTGCTTGCAGGGTGGCGTTTGAAATCTGGCGAGGGGATCGTAACTCAACAAATTGATACATAAACAAAAACAACATTTTGAGGAAAAATTTTACAAAAATTGAATATTTAAAATATAATTGAATTAACAAAGAAAACACAAAGGAAACACATAACATTCATACTAAATAGACTGAAACATTCAATTAATCACAAATTAAATAAACTGAGTGTGATTTTCATCACAAATTTGTGATTTAGTGTAAATTGTAAAATTAATTTAAAAGGGAGTAAATTGTAAAATTAATTTAAAAGAGAAAATGGAACGAATGAGAAATGAAAATAACATCGATAATAACGAAATTTAATTGTTAATAGAAATAAATTCACAAAAAAAATTGGAAAATACCAAGAGAAAGTTAGTCCAAAGGGATGAGGGAGGGTAGGCGGGATCTCATCCAGCAAAAAAATCTTTGACTTAAAAGAAACTGTATTTTGAGTGGAGGTTGAAGAGGAGTTGTAAAATTGAAATTTTTTTTTCAAATCTCTTATTACCTGTTCATTATGGCATAAATTGATAAATTTAATCGCCTGCTCTTAACCGGGGAAAATAAGAGTTGAAAAAATGGCATTAAAAGCTCTAAAAGGGGGGATGGGGTGGATTTC
Organism: Pardosa pseudoannulata; assembly: GCA_032207245.1. NCBI lineage: Eukaryota > Metazoa > Arthropoda > Arachnida > Araneae > Lycosidae > Pardosa > Pardosa pseudoannulata. The sequence goes on along the minus strand of CM063510.1, from coordinate 64,401,710 downwards.
GAACGATTTAAAAACAACAGTATTTTCCGCTGTGTTATAAAATATATTTATACCAATTTATTTTAGAAACAGATCAATAGTTTAGGAGAAGATAAACATTATTCCCTTTGAATTTTGCTAACTATGGTGCCTCTATCCATTCCAGGTCCAACCGCTTCATAAAATCGAGGACAGATGGACAGATAACTTAGGCTATTATTATATAAGGGATTTATATGAAATGACCACGCTGAAGAAATATTTTTTGTGAGAACAAGATTTAATGCTTAACAACTTTCTTTTCATATGAGTAGATGAGAGGATTAGAACTCAGTGGCGTGGTGGTAGCTTTTCGCGCTCCCCGGACATAGGTCAGAGATTCGATCCCTGGACTGGACAAGTTTGACTGGTGGGTTTGACTGGTTTGGTTTGACAGGTGGATAGATGAACTGAGGACCAAGCATGCTTGGGAACTAAACACTGTGGGTTTCGCGTAAGATTAACCACCTGATAGGAACATATGATTCACACCCCTGTACCCCTAGCCCGTCTCCCTAGGGACTGTTGCTCCAAGGAGTTTAGAGGAGTTTACATGAGGGGATTAAAGTGACAGGCCAGTTATATCGGAATCCTCTGGCGCAGATGCCAACTTATTCAATGTGAGAAAATATTTCTACAAAGGTACAATTTGCTTTTAATCACCTCTTTAAACAACATTTACCAAGTGACAGGAAATTTTGGCTAGGCTTAAGCTTTTTTCTTTATTAGAAATTGCCTGTTAAATGATTTTGTATGTGTTCAAAAAGACCATACCAATTTTATTTTACAAATAACTTTAAATTGAATGCTTTTTTCTGAAGCTTTATGGCTTATTGCTTAGCCTAGAACATAACTAACATAAAATCACTAGCATAAAACCTGTCATATGACGGGATCAGTGAAATTTTGAATTTTCCAGAATTGTAAAGTACCCTATGAGTCAGGTAAAAAAATGGTTTGTTTTTTGGCTGAGAATTATCTTGTAACAAAATATAAAAGGCGATTAAATTTAAAATTATCACATATGCAACTAATCTATTATTTAAGCCAAATATAAAATAAAATTATTTACTAAATATCATAAGGCGTATGAAAATGTGTGCGATATTTAAATAATTTAAAACAAAAGATAAGCGTTAAGGCGATGATAGTCCTAAGGAAATTTCCTTTATGCCAACGAGGTAAATTTTGTTTCAAGAAATTTTTCAATGCATGCTGTTAATCAGTATAAATTTTTCCCTAGTTGTCTCCCCCGAATTTGTTAAAATTGAGCTAAAAAATTCTAAGATGGTCAAACCTACTTTAAAAAAATCTAGCTTTATTTTGTACAATTTGTTGTTTTTTTTGTACAATTTTTCAACAACATCCTGTAAAATTGAGATTTCCCCTTTTTAATACTGGAGATTAAAATTATATGAATTATTCAAAATTTTATGAATAATTAAAAAAATTCTCATAAATAATTCTTAAATGTAGAAATAATTATACCAGGTATTTGTTTCTAATCCATAATTAGCTACATTGAAACTTGTCAGTGAAACACTGACGAAGCCCTCAAAGGCTCCAAAAAAGCTGTCTGCTATAACATTTTTACATTTGCTTACTATATTAATTGTTTCTTATTTAATTTATTGATTAAAATAACAATAAAGAAAATAAAATACTTCTCTGATATCTAAGCAATTAGGTTAATGCAAACAAAATTATTGTATCTCCAAACGCTATATTAATGCCAAAAAGTACTTGTTCTTAGTTCAACTCATTTCCAAATATTATCTTTATGTGCAACGTATCAGTGATGCTGTTAAAAAATATCCAGTTAATTATGCCTCGAAAATTATACAACAAATCTCACTGCTAAAAGAAATTCGCAAGACTTTCCCTTTTTCAGGAAGAAAAGAAGAAAAAAAATTGCATTAATTTGCAACTATGATACATTGTCTTCCCCGACAGAGCGATAAGGCACACAATAAATACAAGAGCACACATATTCTAAACGGATACTGGAATCATTAGCAAACAAGAATAATAGCGGATAATGCAGTCTCTTAATGAACCCCGTTCTCTGTCCCCCTTAAGATTTGGAAACGAGCAGTTTTCTAATTACTGCACCTGATTTAAATTCGGAGCCAAATAGTGCCACGGGACTTATTTCAACTCGTGTGCTCTTTTAAAGTTTGAGCCAAACTTTCTCTCGAGACTTTTCCCTCAAATTAAGCAAATTCCATCGGCAGTTGCAAGAAAGATTCATCCGAAGACGTGATAAAGCGAGTAGGTTTCGGTTAACGCCAAAGTCCCGGAAGGATTGTTATTGTGGTCATTTTTCATATAGCTTGTCTTTGGCGCTAAATCGCTCGTGGATTTCTTCTTTGGTACGTGTCTTAAATATTTCATAACAAATTTCCAGCCCCGATGGAGCTTTAATGTAATAGGAAATCTTGGCGATAAAAATAAGTGCACCGTTTAAAATTTGTTCGGAATGATTATGTTTTGATAGCTTTTCGAAGATACGAGTTCAGTTGAGATGTGATTTAATATCAGTTTGTAAACTTGATGCGCTGTTTTTTTCTTCTTATGAAAGAATGACTTAATCTTAACGAGTGAAATATAATGACATCGTTACGGAATCATTGAAATTCGTTCGAAATGATTGTGTTTTGATAGGTTTAGAAGAGTTTAATTCAGTTGTAATTTAATGCCAGTTGTATACGGTGAAACTTTAAGTTTTCCTTTTCTAAAAAAGGCATAATTTTAATAAGAGTAATTAATATTTCCAATAATACGTATAATCTTTCGTCGATTTACTTATTCTAATTGCTGAAAAGTGTAACTTTTACTTCTGTCATTCATAATACTGAGTACTATTTTAGATTTAAAAATTTTATACAATTCATTTGATATAATTTCAAATAAATCCTCGTATAGTTCAACTAAGTATTTATTGAGTTAATATGAAGCATAAAATTGCGTCATAAATATTTTAAATGAGATCTCAAAAATTTTCTTTCTGAAAAATTATTTTAGCATGAAATGAATTGTGTATTTCATCAATACAACAAAATGCCTATCTCGGATTTTGATAAATTTTAGAATAGTTTAAAATTATATTTTATTTTAGTTTATTTTAGTGACACACATATCTTAACTAGTTATGAGTTTTAAAATATTTAGATTAACCAATGTTATACAGCAATTTTCTTTCCAAACTCGGTTAAAGACATTACATGTACACATCACACTCTAATCGATCACACTCTAATGAGGTCAATCTTAACACTAGATTTACGGATGTTGATCACATAACTATTTTTTACTGAAGTGAGCCAATTTGACTCATACAAGAAAATTGAAGTTTTTTGCAAAGAAAATAGTTCTAAATTAATTTAAATGAAATGCTTATTATAAAAAATATTCATGGAAAACATTTTTTACATATAAAATCTGTTTTTGAAACACATTTTCGGCAAATATTTCTATTACATTTAGCACAATGGTTTTCACATCTGTTTATTTTGCATGATTGTTGAACTTGACAATTCTTCCGTGCGTCAGTAGCATGAATTTCTGTCATTGGAATGGAAGTGTTCTCGACTTCTTCTCTATATTTACTTTATACTATATTTATTAATATATTTATTTATTTTCATATATATTCTATGAGTCAAATTGGCTTACAACCGTGAAAAGGTATTACACTTTTGATAATGCGAAATGAAGGGGTCTGCGGGGAAGAGGAATGAAAGCTAACATATATTTTATTACTTAACTAAAAACCAACGTATGTTTTTGAAAAGTTATATTAAAGTTATATACACATACAGTGATCAAATTTTTAATGAGTCAAATTGGCTCGGTCCGTAAATCTAGTGTTGAATATAAAGTAATATGCCCTTTAATGTTTAGGAAATAAAATATGCCATTCAAACGGATATTTTTCACCTTTTGTGCTCAATAATTTAATATTTTTAGGATTCCACCAAATTATCTCAAATTGTTACGTGTGTTTTATAGCTGTTTCAAATATATCTTTTTAGGTCAAATGCTCCATCTTTACATATTACGACTGAAAGGCAAGTCGTTTACATAGTTTCTGAAGTAGGTACTGATTCTGAAGTAGATACTGGAAAATACTGGTTCTATACCCTTCTCGAAGTGTCTTAAACATAAAATTAATTTTATCATTCATCGTCATTAAAATTCCACCAATCTCTTTTGGGTTGTCGGATGAAAATTGGATACCTGCATACTGGCCGCTTTTCTGGGAACTCTCCCGAAAACTTATGCTTTCTCATATACATATTTTGTAACAGTATTATCATAATTTAATAGTTGAATAACTGAGACATAGAAAATATAAATATGAACATTGTAGAATATACATAATGAATAGTTTAACTAAAATGAACTCAAGTAATTTGATTATATGCTCAATATAAATTTATTTACGATTTTATTAAATACAGATAATTGATATTTATACTTATATGAAACATTTATAAGTATTTATCTGTCCAATAGGGGTGAAATAATTTTAACTTATATTGTTTTTATTTCCATTTTTTTTCTTAGTCTGATTAACAATCAGTGGTTTCGAAAAAAAAAAGTTAAGGATGAGACAAATTGGCGAGTTCATACCAGTGGGATTTATGCTGTCCCAATTATTATTCAAGGAACAAGATGCCCTGGTGTTTCTTTCAATCAATGTGCTGAAAAACAAAAGCTTTTAATTGTGTAGAAGGAAGAGTATCACGTGTTCGTTGATATTTTAATTTCGCCCAAATTAGCTACAAGGAATAAATTAGACTTCGAGTATTAGTGCAATTTTTCGGAGTGCTAACTAACAAAATCTATGTTTGTGACAAAAAATATAATCAAGTTTTAAATTCGTGTATTTTATTTGTATAAATTTATCCAAGTGAGATAAAATATGGATGTTTATGGATAACTTTTATATTTTAATCCAGTTATTTGTTTAAAGTTAAATTTTGATTTATTGTTCAGTAATTTTAAATAAATGTTATTTAACTCTAGTATTAGTTTATAGTATACTATGTTTGTGACAAAAAATATAATCAAGTTTTAAATTCACGTATTTTATTTTTTATAAATTTATCCATGTTACATAAGATATAGATGTTTGTGGATAACTTTTATATCTTAATACAGTTATTCTTCTAAAGTTAAATTTTGATTTGTAGTTCTGTAATTTTAAATAAATATGTTATTTAACACTAGTATTAGTTTATAGTATACTATGTTTGTGACAACAAATATAATCAAGTTTTAAATTCGTGTATTTTATTTTTTATAAAATTTATCCAAGTAAGATAAAATATGGATGTTTGTGGATAGCTTTTATATCTTACTCCAGTTATTTGTCTAAAGTGAAATTTTGATTTATAGTTCTGTACTTTTAAATAAGTATGTTATTTAACACTAAATTCCCCGAGGAAGTCATTTTGACTGATTTTTAATTTCAATTAGAAAAACAATTATGTATATGACTCAATTTCTTAGAATTTTGTGACTTTTTGTACAACATATAAATGCTTTTATTAATATGTTGTACAAAAAGTTACAAAATCTAAGGAATTGAGTTATATGCATAATTGTTTTCCTAATTGAAATTAAAAAGAAGTCAAACTGATTTTCTTGGGCAATCTACTGTTAAACCTTAGCTAGTTTGTCCTTAGAGTGTACGGGCTACTATAACTGGTCTTAGCTGGTTTGCCCTTATAACGTACAGTTATCCACGAGTATATTTTACAGTCTTTTAGTTTACTTATATATTGGATTTTTGTAGAGGTGTTGACCAGATTACTGAAATATACCACTTGTGAATAAATTTAGACGACCACGTTCGGAATCTTATTCTGGTAGACAGACAGACATTCTATAGAAATCATTTCTCCTACACCTGACAAACAGGGAAGCCAATTCTAGTTTCTGTGGGAGAAAATATGAAAATGGAAAGAAAATTCGAATAAAATGCATATTTCTGCCATGATTTCAACTTTGGACTTAGTTTGGTAAAATTGGAAATTTAACTTCATTGCATATAAAATGTATATTTTGCTTTCCAATACTGTAAAATAAAAATGGTATAAAGGTCTTTAGTGTGAAAATAAGGAAAAAATTCTCATTTTCTTATTCTAATAAGTATAATATATATTATAAATTACTCTTTTGGTTGCAAATTTAACTAGTTAAAATGTTAAGATATATTAGTTATTTATAAAATCCTTATGTAACTATGAACGCACATACATCGTAGACATTAAAGAAAAATTCACTAGGTCCAAAAATTCATTTAGATGTAACTTAGTTACAATTTCAATCTCAACTGTAATTAATGTTTAGCTAATATCGTACGGCATAAATCAGTCACTAAATAACCAGTAAATCTACAGTTACAGTTAAAAATTAAAAAAGTAATATTTACTATCCTTTTTTTACTATGAAATGAAAGAGGATTTTTTCATCATTAGTAATAGCGATCTGTTATTACTGCCTATGTTAGAAGTTCTTTGAAATTCTTTCTCTTTTTTTTTCTTTGTTTTTGTCTATGTTATTGGTAAACCCGTGAGATCGCAACTGTATGCTCAATATTGTAAATTCTTGCCATTTTTTTTTCGACTGCAGTTATCAATCATAAGATATAATTTCTGCTTTTAACTAACATGTATCGCCATAGATCAAATACAGTTATCAATCATGAACTATAATTTTCTGCTTTTAACTAACATGTATCGCCATAGATCAAATACAGTTATCAATCATGAACTATAATTTTCTGCTTTTAACTAACATAACTTATATCGCGGTAGATCGACTGCAGTTATCATTCAAAAGCTATATTTTTCTTCTTTTAACTAACATAACTTATATCGCCATAAAATGACTGCATTTATCAATCATGAGCTATAATTTTCTGCTTTTAACTAATATAACTTATATCGTCGTAGATCGACTGCAATTATAATTCATGAGCTATAATTTTCTGCTTTTAACTAACATAACTTGTATCACCATAGATTGACTGCAGTTATCATTCATAAGCTATATTTTTCTGTTTTTAACTAACATAACTTATATCGTCATAGATCGAAGTTATAATTCATAAGCTATAATTTTCTACTTTTAACTAATATAACTTATATCACCGTAGATCGACTGCAGTTATCATTCATAAGCTATATTTTACTGCTTTTAACTAACACCTTATGTTCCTGAAATGTCAAAACATTAAAACCACTTTCTTTTAGGAATATACTAAGAAGTAGAAGGGAGGTTACCTCCAATTTTTTTTTTAAATTTAAGATACTATTTTGACACTAAGCTTTATAAGCTATGTCAAACATTTATCACTATTCCTAATTCCAAAATAAAAGAAACGTGGCTTTTTTATTTTGAGTACCCATTTCCGTGTTCTTTTCGTTCTGATTAACAATCAGCAGTTTTGAAAACATTTTTAAGGATGAGACAAATTGCCGGGTTCATACCAGAGGGATTTATTTTGCCTCAATTATTATTCAAGAAACAAGATTTCCCCTATGTTTCTTTTAATCAGTGGGACTGAAAAACAAAAGAGAGAACCTGCTTTTAATTCTATCGAATGAAGGGAATCACGTGTTCGTTGATATTCTTGCTCTGTACAAATTAGTTACGAGGAATAAATTATGTTTTCGAGGATTTGGGTAATTTCTCAGAACGCCGAGTAATAAAATTTATTTATTATGTGACAAGAAATATATTTGAGCTTTAGCGTGAGCTCTGTGATACTTGCAAATTCCTGCTAGCAAAGTGTTATGTAGATGTTTAGATCTACATTAATTCATTTATTTGAATTAAACTCGATTCTGATTTAAAATTTAGCAGCATAAATGAATATTTTATTATAACAAATATATTTTAATATTAAAGTTCAACCCGAATATATTTTCATGTTTACATATACATATAAATACAAACTTTAAAAATATAAATAATTCTGTGACTACACACACATACACATACATACACACATACACACATATATATACACACATACACACATATATACACACATACACGCATACACACATACACGCATGCACACACGCACAAACACACATACACACATACACACACACGCATACACGCATACACACGCATACACACACGCACACACGCGCACACGCGCACACGCACACACACACACACACATACACACACACACACCGTGTCTTAAAGTTTCAATAGTTACTTTAAGAAACCAAGATAGAGCTGGACGATTTTCGAGTGGTAGGAGGCTGCTCTTCGGAACCTGAGTTCAAGAGTTCGAATCCTGCTGCAGACATGGGTGTTCGTAGGCATTCGGAATCAGCTTTAAGCAGTAGGTTCCAGTCTCATTAGCAATCGTGTCCAAAATAGTGGATCGTAAATCTACAAACCAAAACCAAAATCTTTTAATTATATATTTTTAATTATATATTTTATGTATACACATATATGAATCCAAACTTTAGCAATATATATCTATAGATACACCACACATACCGTATCGTAAAGTTTTAATAGTTACTACATGAAACCAAGATATATCTATTCTATGGCCGAATGGTCGAATGCTGCTCTTCGGAACCGAGTCCAAGGGTTCGAATCTCTATTCGGGCATGAATGTTCGTAGCCGTATTGAAAACTGTTACGATCATGAGGCTCATAACAAAGTTCAGCAGAATTAATAGCTTATAACAGAGAAAAGAAAACAGACTTGACGACGGTATTAAAAATACAACTTGCTTTTTATTAAAAAAAAAACATAAGACTATCGAAAAAAAAACACAAGTTCACATAGTTTACGTTGAAAGGCAACCTGATGGTTATGTTGCAACCTAACAACCAAAAAAAAAAAAACACAGGCAAACACGTGCTGGGTTATATACTTCCTCGGTCGAAATAAATGTGAATATTAATTGTTGCCAAAACAAAGGTTATGAGGAAGAATAACTAAACAGTGACGTCACAGTTTAACTGGGGAAAATAAATTGAAAGGAATTGAAATGAGTCCCGGTTACACTGTACAATACACTGCTAATAATCACACGGGATTGCCAAATTACGCTTAGTAAAAAGGTAGGAAAACAGGTAATTATCTCATGTTTAACAAAAACACTTTAAGTAATAGGTCTCACTGTAATTAGCCCTAGTGCAGTAAAAAATTAGACCTCAGTACACCAAACCGATCCAAGGTAAACTTTATTTTTGTTATTCCTATGACGAATTTCGTAAATACGAAAAGACTTTTGCATCTCTCTGACTTCGTCTTAACAACTTCGACTGTTTGTATATAAAGGAACTTCATTTTAAGTTCACTTACAATAGAACAATAATGCAACGGAAATATGTTACGGAAGTGTGTACCACGTTTCCTGGAATTGTTAAAAATAATGTTGCCAAGTCACCAAATGTGGCTAAATTTTCTAATAAAATATAAACAATTAGTAATTATGTGAATAAGATGTGAATAAGATGAAATAAATTTATATAAAGATGTGTTAAAAATACATCTTTATATAAATTTATTTTTTATAAATAAAGTTATAAAAAATAAATTTATATAAAGATGTATTTTTATTTTATTATTTTTGTTTAGTTTATCTGTTTAAAATAAGTTTATTATCTTGACGTTACTTGTAGTGCCACTGTTGACCAGTGTTCCAGGACTTCTTAGAGCATTCTAGGGTTTCCGAGGTTCTATGGGTAAGGATTGTCTCGCTAAACGACAATTATCAGATTCATTGCATTTTGTGTGAATAAACCTGAGTTCGGTTTCTCCTCTAAGTTAGATACTCGCCAAAATGCCGAGTGTATATTCTGTAACCAAGTTTGACATCTTGACTTACTTATGGCGGTAGTATTGGTCCTTATTCCAGGACTTCTTAGAACATTGTAGGGGTTTGGAGGCTCTGTGTAAGGATTATCACGCTAGAAGACAATGGACAGATTCACTCCTGTATTTCGTGTAACCGGACCTGAGTTCGTTTGCTCCATCAAGTTAGATACTTGCCAAAATTCTGAGTGTAATTTTGTCTGAAGTAACTTTCTCATCACCTGTAAAATGATGAACTATGTTAGTTTGAAACCATGTTAGTTTATTGTTCAAGAAACCTGTTGAACTGTTCTGTGTCAAATCGATTTCATTCAATCGCCATAACCTGGAATTGTTACAGTTTTCAAATATAGACAAGGCCAACAGATTAGGGCACTAATCTTCGTTACCGGAGTTCATGGGTTCGGATACCACTACGAAATTTATGTTCGCAGACATCTGGAATTGGCCTGAAGCAGTAATTGCAAGTCTCATTAGCCCTGGTGTTGCAATAAACAGACCGTAGTGCTCCAAACCAAACCATATATAAACCAGTTCTTATAATTTGTGTTGACTATATAAATAATTGACATTTTATATATAGTTATATATTGGCAAATGTATAAAAAATACATGTAATTAAATATAACCGTTTGTAAATATTGTATGTTACTAATTACATAACACTACCATTGCTTTCATTTAAAAGGAAAAATATATATTTGGTATATTTATTCCTTTTAAATTGTTAGAGGGAAAAACAAATTTATTTTAACCCAAATACGGAAATATTCTTCCAACATACGTTATCTCCCAAAATAACTGCGTAAAATGTACAATGAATCTGAGAAGTCTTTATTTTGGGAAATATTTTTTTTTTTTTGCATTTCAGTTTAATGCCCGTGTATTCTCTATGTTCACATATATATTTTTTACTCGTGGCAAAACAGTTAAGTTCGTGCCTAGATTAAGGCACTTAGTCACATACCATAAATTGCAGATCCTCTTTTTTTTACTCTCAAGTTAAAATACGCTACGAGAAAAATGGCTTTCTGCCGTACATTTTACGAAGCCAATTTTGAGACCTGTTATTTGCAGCCTTAGAATCAAAAGAATTTTTTTCTTTTAACATAAAAGGAGAATTTGATCGGTTACCCATATTAATTTGACCGATAAATAGGTTTCTCAATGATATCCTAAATATTTTTATGGGAGTAATAAGTAAAAACCTTTATAAACTTTAATTATTTTGAAAAAAGTTATAGATTTTTATCACTGCGTGATTCAAGGTATTTATATTTTGGTTAAACTATCTTATTTTAGTGATTTACAATTTATAGTATTCATAATTGCCTAGGTAAAAATTTTTGTATTAATTTAATGATATAGAAATTAATATATCGAATATATAATGTAATATTGATATATAATTTCATATATAATTTAATATATTTATATTTAATTTAATATTTACCAAATTTATTCCTATTAGAATCAGAATTTTTTGCTTTAATAGAAAAGGAAAAATATATGTACGCATATATATGTATATGTATGTATATATATATATAATATGTATATAAATATATATATATATATATATATATATATATATATTTATATATATAAATAAATATGTATATAAATATGTATGTGTATATATATGTATATATATATATATATATATATATATATATATATATATATATATATAAATAAATATGTATATAAATATGTATGTGTATATATGTATATGTATATATATATTTATATATATATAAATAAATAAATATGTATATAAATATGTATATATATATGTATATATATGTATATGTATATATATGTATATATATATATATATATATATATATATATATATATATATATATATATATATATACACATACATACATACATACATACATATATATACAAGGATACAAAAGTACTGGGAAATCGCTATTCTGTGTAAAGGAATAGATATTTAATTTTCTTTCCATTTTGATTTACTTTCTTTCCTATTTTGGGAATAAAATTGGCACTGCCCCAATTGATATCTCGTATATTATCTATTATATATATGCTATTTTTGTCTGTTAACTTACTTTTTTTGGAAGCGTCTAGAGGATTTTTATTAATGAGATTTCGAAAACATTCAGTTGCTTCAACATACACAAACAATCGTTTTTTCACTGCAAGCTAAAAGTCGCTTCCTCATATACGGGAATAAACAAGAAACAAGAGGTAAAAAAAGATCCCTCAGTGTAATTTCGGAGTCAATATTAAAATTGCAGATGATAAAATTTAGAAAACAGATCCATAATTTAAAATCTCTAGCTTATTAAATTGATCTTAAAAAAACACGAAGTTTCAGCAGCGAAATTTTTACCTCGGAATACATCGGCAAAGCTAAATAAAACAGCAAAATAAAACTCAAATTTCGAAATCAATAACCTTGACATTAAAATTAGTCTTGCGGAATCTCGCAGTGCAACGCGAAAAGAAATTTAATCGAATATGAAAATTAACTGTACCTTAATAAAAGACTTCTTCAATTTCCTCTAACCTAGACTACAAAAATAATTAAAATGGAACCATTTGGGATTTTCTTGGAGGCAAGCAAAATTCATTCCTTAATGCATATTTTTTTCCGACTTGCATCGCAAAATCTCTAATTAAAATTACATTTAAGAATAGATGGTCAACAAATCCCAGAAATGCCTTATGAATTCGAAACGAAATCATTTATTTGCTAGCATATTAGTTAAAAAGCTCTGTATCTATTTATTTCGATATAAATTCAGCGAGTTCTTTCAAATGATTGCTAAATAATATTTGATGCTTCACTATCTTTATTAGAATACTCAATGTTAAAAGTATTATTTTTTGAAATTAGAAATAAACTATTTTTGTAGAGAAGTTTTCTTACTATTTAACAATTCTTTTTATGCATATGTGAATTGTTTTGACTTACATATATTGTTTCTATTTAAAAGAACATATAGCTTGCGAAAAGTTGTTAACTAAAATTCTAACTATGTAAGCATGATAAAATAGTAAGACATATAAAGTAATATAACAGATTTATGTTATTTTATAGGTAGTATAATAAAATTACCCTTTTAAAAAATAAATATTTCCGAACACTTAATTCTAGAGAACCTTTAAATTTAGACTATTTTATTTACTGCTAATTTAGTAAAGGAAATTCAGAATACAGGATTATCAACAATTTATGGGTAATTTGTTTCTTAGAAGATATTATAAAAAATAGATAAATACTTATTTTATTTTACAAATGCTGGACTAATAGCGGCTAAACCATTAGTTCATGCGCTCTCCTATACTTATTTTATTTTATAAATGCTGAAGTATTAGCGCCTAAACAATTAGTTCACGGGCTCTCCAATACTTATTTTATTTTACAAATGCTGAAGTATTGGCGCCTAAACAGTTAATTCACTGGGTCTCCAATGCTCATATTATTTTACAAATGCCGAAATATTGGCGCCTCAACCATTAGTTCACGGGCTCTCCAATACTAATTTTATTTTACAAATGCTGAGCTATTAGCGCCTAAACCATTAGTTCATGGGCTCTCCAGTACTCATTTTATTTTGTAAAAGCCGAACTATTAGCGCCTAAACCATTAGTTCACGGACTCTCCACTACTTATTTTCTTTTACAAATGCCGAACTATTAGTGCATAAAGCATTAGTTCATGGGCTCTTGAGTATTTTTTAACAATGCCTTCATACTGAGAAAGAACAACAAAATTATTTAAGTGTTCAATAGTCATTGGATGACTAGAATCACATAAAACACAGTCCGGCGAATCTATCACTTCAATTCTGTAGAGATGGTTTTGCAAACAGTCTTGTCCATTCATAATGGTCCACTGCAAGAATATACTGGGTATTCTAGACATAAAAACTGAACAGCGAGATCGCGCTACTTGGTATAAAAACGGTTAATTACATCTACTGTCTATTTTTTAAAGTTATTTTGACCCTGTCATGAATTGACAATTCCTTTTATTCCTATTACATGTGTTGACCATCTAAACACACACCAGTCAGCCATAAGACTCCAAAATTCATTTTTAACACGTTGTGTGCGGGTACATTTCGCAGTGGAACTGTTCCGGGAGAAGGCGTTTTGCTCGTAAATTTAGTTATTCAGTTAAATCTCAATAGATCGAAAATTATTTAATTTTTAATCAACTTTTAAAAAATATTTTATATTGAAATATATAAACAAATAAATAGACAAATAAACAAACATATATATATATATATATATATATATACAAATATATATATATATATATATATATATATATATATATATATATATATATATATATATATATATATATATATATATATATATATATATATATATATATATATATCATTTTCCCAAAAATAAATAAAAAGCTAATTTTAAATCCAAATTGATTTTTTTATTCAACCTTCCAGTTCTGTGGTTCCGCATCGATGTCGCATCCCATTTGGACTGCATCGACTGATGTAAAAACTAGTTTTTATTTGTCTAAATTTTTCCAGAATCTATGTAGTAGACAAGAACATTCGGCTTCGTTTTTCTGTATATATCGTTATTTTTGTACCCACAAACAAACCATGTTGTTACACTAACCCGTACTAGTGCATGACACGCTCTCAAGTATCAATCATCAGAAAACGTACTAGTACGTGTCCCGCATACAATGTGTTAAGATACTTTAATTAATCACAGATTTAAAATTTACATCAGCTCATCACATAGCGGAGCAATGAAGTTTCTTTCACAATACCAATCAAAAACCCAAAGAGACATCTCTGCGGGAAGTAGATGTAGTTCCTTATATCCCCACTCTGAAAATAATCTTTTTCCTCTCCCCTGCTTATTTTCCTACAACTAACTCTGTTTTATGTATGTATAACTACATGAATATAATACTTAATTTATATTATTCTTAATTTATGATTAATTCAACAACATGCTATAAAGAGAATTTGAATCTAGTCTTAA
>CM063510.1:64371808-64381808 GCA_032207245.1 Pardosa pseudoannulata | reverse complement strand
TATATATATATATATATATATATATATATATATATATATATATATATATATATAACTTGTCGTTGCTTCGTACAGTCCACAATTATTTAAAACTACATAAAGCAATTAGAAAATGCTACTTACATGCTAGAAATTTTTTTAAATTTCATATAGCAGTTATACAGAGGGATCTCAACATTATTTATAAGGCACAATATGAAGAAAATTTAGACTTTTCAGCATATTTTATTATTCTTAATAATAAAAGTTCTTCTCAGGTGACATATTTGATAGTTATTTTAATAGTATACTCGTTCATCATCTAAAAAATGCACCTAAATTATTTATTAGTAAGTCGTCATAAAAATAAATATTTAAGCCTTAATTTTAAGTATTAAACATTTAATGAACGTATTTAAATTGTTTGATATTTATGTGGGCACATATTCGTTCAGTAAATTTTATTAAGTTTCATTAAGTTATTAAATTTTATTAAACTATTAGAAATGATTTTTTAAGATATCATAAGCACAAACTAAATATGAAATTTGAAAAAAAAATGCAATCGTTAGATTTTATTAGAATTTGGCAAATAAGAAAAAATAATATAATTCTTTATAATTATTATTAAACTTGAGATTTAGCAGACAAAATGGATTAAAAATATAAGAAATGTTTGGAGTTTACAACTAAAAAATAAAAAATAGTAAATTTCAAAGAACTTAATAATGATTTCCCTTAATGAGTAATTTTGAGCATGCATTATAAAGTTTGGATGGATTACGATAACTTTAATTTCTGATAAAATTATTCTGTCATGCGTTTGATGGGATTGTCAGAGAAAATCCATACCGCAGAACGATTTGCTGGCCAGTGTTATTCCCCAACAATATATAATTATTTGATCGACTAATTCATGCGTATAACTGACAGCTGAATACATAAATCAATGTCTCGTTAGAGTTTCATCGAGTCTCCTTAGTCAGCAGAAAAACATTGGCTCCATTAGATAGCGGGTAATATCGAAGCCCTTAATTAACTAGTTTGACTATATCGGTCTCGCTGCCAATCAATCACAATATCTGGAACCACGCAATCAGCAATCTCAATAATTAACGGAATCACTCACACTAACAATCAATCAAGATACACATTTCATCAATCGCTTAGTTTCCAGGCTTCAATACTGTTAATTTGTGTATTCATTTAACCGCTTATGTAATCTCAAAAGCCATTGAGTTCCTGTTTGAGAAAGGATTGTCAGCACATAAAGTTAGCCATTCTCTCCTCAAAAACACGTGCCAGACCTTTGAGGCGCTTCGGTTTACACATCTGGGGACTAAACAAACCCAAAATTTGGTTGTAGCTAGAAATGCGAACTTATATAATCAGTTTTAAAATTTTAGATGATTATGATATTACTGATATTATGTATATTGATAATGTTGGTATAAATATGTCACTTTTTATGAACCGTAAGCATAAAGTCTATTTATTAGAGAAACAAGGCCTTGGTTTAATACTCTTAATTACATAAAATCGTTAAAAATTTCAATTTTTATTTAATAAGACATTATAAGTCTTTAAAAATCAAGTTATGAATCTAAAGAATATATATCACATGTATATCTGTCTGAAGTAATAGCAGTCGAAATCGGCATTTTTGATTCATCATTCTGATAAAATTAAATAAACAAACACCTATTAAACATAGAAATTTTCTTAAAATTATCTTCAAATACCACCCTCCAAAACACTCCTGGGCCATTACTTTCTTAAATATCTTCTCACAGGATATTTAACAAGATTGTTGATATAGAATACTATTAAATAAAATAATTCATTTGATAATTAATTCATTATTAAGCAATCTTTTTCTTAGCGCCAACAAAATTTCTTGAAATTAAGTTTACAGCACAGTTTTTCACATTTCTCTCAAATGTGACATTTTAATTGCAACAATAGCTATTTTACGGAGGAAATGAAATTATTTATGCATCGTTATAACAATTCAGACACATACTGAACATATATTTTTAGATTATATCCGCATAAAGAATACAAAATACATATATATCCATTTAAAACAAAATAGTAGAAGTTATTAGGCTATTTACAAATTTACACCAGAATGATATTGCACAATCTTAGTATCTACTAATTATACTTTTTTGTTACATAAGGCATTTGGACTTGTTTTCTGATTTAAAATATTATTAACCCGAGAGGACGCGCACCGGGCCTTCGAGGCGCGGTACAACTTTTCTGAGCCATATACCAACAAAATTGCTTTTGATAATGAACATAAAATTTGTATTGCCAAATATACTTTATTAAAATCTTAAAATGTGTTTTGGATTATATGAAATATTATTTTTTAAAAATGTTTTGGACGGTAGATCTTTGTATTAGCATTCCAAAAGTGCAAAATTAAGACACACACAAGTTAAAAATGTAACTCACACTTTATATTTCTTCTTTATATTTTATCATTTTAATTAAATAACGGTTTATTTTTGATAGATACTCTCCTCCGTCAACAAAACCTAAATAAAAATACAGAAGTGTATGCGCAAGCACTGGGTATCTGGTGGCCGAATAAATTAAAAGTATCTCTTTCTGAAAATAACATTCAGAGAAAATTACGGAAATGCATGTTATTTGGGTCTAGAAGACCTATAAGATAGTCACTAAAGATTTGGGAAGTTTATTTCTATTGGAAGTGTTTGTGTGGAATGTTTTTATAACGCTCAGGCCTCAGAGGCCCGGCCATCGTCCTTGCGGGTTAATTGTGTAAAATTCAATAATGTACAACTTGATAAAAAGCAGAGATTCAAAATTGTAAATGTCCTCTATTTGTAATTCCATTTTTGGATGGGATATTTTTAGGTATTAAGAAATGTTTTAAGCAGCACAGTCTAGTCACATAACCTCTCGTGTTGCAAAAAGGTAGACCATAGCACTCCAAAACAAACCAATGCTGTTTATAAACGCATTATAACAAAAATTGGCCAAACTAGCTGTTTATTAGGAAGTTTAGTTGTCATGCTTCTTTGCAGTTATTGGCAAATTTTGAACCCATTGATACACTTCGATTATTCGATTATTCGATATAACGCTCTCCTGGGTTTAATTTTATCTATAGGATTATAGGAATTGAATATGTTTATATATTACAAAAAAAAAAAAAAAAAAAAAAAGAAAAACTACTGCTTTTCGTTATCCAAGCATGGAGATAAATCGCAAAATATTACTAAATGTAACTTTTTATAAGTCATAGTTTATCCTAAATTAAAAGAGCTCGCAAAAGGGTTTTAAAAAGCCATATGGTGCCTCTAATTATGCACGCCATTACCGAAGGCGGGGTACAATTAGGATAGAGCATGTATAAAAAATTCCTTGCGTAGTTCACTTCTAAATTCAACTATATAAAAAAGTAGAAATTTTAAAACTTAAAAAAAAAACCAAATGTTTTGTTTGCACACCAGCTTAAAAATCCTTAACGTAATCTTTAATTTTAGCGTGAGGCTTATTTTCAAAAAAACCTACCGAGAGTTACACAGATCAACATCTTGATTAAGTTATAAGAGATTTATAAAAGCTAAGACAATGTTTATTTTTTAACCCACATCAAAACAATTTCAGGAGGGGAAAGTTATTCGCCTACCATATAACATGTTTTGAAAAGATGAATATTTTCAATGTTTAAACAATCTATGGAGGTTTAAAAGCATTAAAAATTCATGGCAACAAAAAATATATATTTAAAAAGTAAAAAAAAAATATCCACAACCAAAGACGTTTTGTCCAAACTTTTAAAATATGGACCATAAAAGTGAAGTTTAATTAAAAATTATAATAAGAAAATATATGCATAGTTTAATTAATAAGCGATATATAAATCTTTAATGAGGTACATAGTAAGCGAATAGAGCTAACACTGAAGTTAAATCTTTAAAAAAAAAGGCACTAAGATCCTAGCTTGGTAAACAAAACAACAAAATAATTTATTCAAGAACTCTTATTTGTTGCATGCAAATTAATTACATTGTTATGTTAATAATCCACGTTCCACCAAAGCGAGTGCGTAACATTACATCATAACTTCATTGTCTCATGCTAGATGCTTTTTGTATTTTCTTTGGGCCTATGCTCCAAATATGTGGTAAAGAGAAATTTTTATTCCGAACTAAACAACGCAAAAGCGAAAATACCGCCTTAGATTTAAAGTAAATGTATTACGGCAATTTTGTCAGACACGATATAAAGGCTGGCAATAGAAAATGTATGATCCTTTGAAAGACATGCTTCATGCTAAGGAAAAAATGGGAAAAAAAGTTTAATCACTTTTTAGTATTCACTTTAAGTTTAGTCTTAACATCTGTATGTTGAGAAACTTAAATTTTTCGTCTGCCTTCAAATAGAGTACAGGGTTTTAAATTTTCAAAAACTTTCTGTTCAAATTTTAAGAAATAAAAGTAAATGTACTGAGAATGTATGCAATGATAAGGCTAAATATATTGCTTTAAAGAATAAATTTAGGAAGAAATTTGAATTTATTTATAAGAAATAAAATATGTTCCAAATTTATGGATTGAGTATAGTTGTAAATTTATACTTTGAATATTTACAAGGAAAAACTAAAAAACAGGACTTCTGAATTCATTTTAAATTAAAAGAGTAGACAACGTCTAAAGAAAGACAATCCGCTGGAATATGTGTGGAAAGAAGGTTTCATACTTTTTAGGGTTGTTTCTAAGACCAACTTTGATTGTTTGCCTCTCACGGTGTCTCTGGAAAATATTAGTGTTAATGACGTTCTGAAGTTCCATGCCGATAATCAGGTTTACCACGCGGATCTTGTAAAACATTTAGTCCTAGAGGTTTTTAGTAGTATCTAATCTGAAACCTGGGTCATCTATAGGGATGGTAGTGGACTTAAAGACGGTAGGTCAGGGAGTGTTTTAGTCTGTGTCTATTTCTGTGTTTTTTGATACTGTGTCTATTTTCGACCTCAGTGGTCAAAAATAGACGCAGTATCTAAAAACCTGATTATTATTCAATCTTAAAATCGGAGATCATAACTATTGGTGGGGCTGTTAATTATGTCCAGACCACTCACAAAAGTAGTATTTAGATTCTGACTCATGGCTGTACAATATTTTAAAAACTGGCTAAAAATATTTGATATCCCTTACCAGATTATTACGAGGCTTCTCTGTGAGATTCCATCGCAAGTTGGGGTGTATGGTAACAAGATATCAGATATAATCGCCAAAAAGGATTGTGATCTTCGGATAAATAATTCAAATTAGCTTACTCCCTAGGAAATTCACTCCATAAACAGACAGAAATTTCCTCTCTGTATGACGTCTTCACCACTGGTATGCCACCAATAGCCTTGGTGGACTCTGGACTCTTCAGTCGGCCATGGCGAGATTTAGAAGTGGCTACTTAAAATATTTAAGGTTCTTGAATGGGGAGAGGATTTACCCTCCTTGTTCCTGTTCCCTCTGGCAGTCCTGCTCACCATCTTAATTATCTTTTAACCTCCTGGAGGCAGCTGTGGTATGACAAGGATCTGGTGCGTCGGAGCTTTTTGGACCTGGTATAGGAAAGCCTATACCATTGGAACGAGTAACAACAACAAACCGAAAAAAGGTTTTTCCACATATTTATGTAGATTTAAACTGCAGTTAGTTCTTATTAGTTTTAAAATGCTATGAGGCTATGCAACTAAATAGTTATTTATATTTGCTGCTTCGTCCCTGCTTTCTATAATTAATTGTATCAAATTTAATTATAGTATTCTGACATATACAGATTTGTGTAATACCCAAATGCATATAACTATTAAACATATATATCTATACTAATTTACATACGCCATTTAAAATTTAACAAAAACTAATGAATTTATAAAATAAATTTTAAATTATTTTATGGTCTAATTCTCAACTCTGACCAGGAGCTATAATTAAAAGAGGTGAAGATGATCCCCTTCTGCAAATTTTGAAATTGTCGTATCGCAATTTAAATTTGAAATAAAAGTACACTTCCAAATATAATTTATAAAACTGCATACTCACTAAAGATTGAATTTTTAAAAAAAAATTTATATTTTTAAATTTCTATATTTTTAAATTTTAATATATTTGCTCGAAATTGTTTTACACTTTTACTGAAACATATTACAGAAGATTGTGCTTGAACTAATATATAACATTTTGAATAATTTTTTACTAAATCTTTTGTTTTATAATTAAAAAAATTGTGAAACATATAACTGGCTCAGTCGAGTTAGAGCCTCTGTCCTTTCCCGAAATATAATCCTGGCCAGGAATCTTATTCATAACAAATATCCTGTAAACTAGATTGTTTTATTTTATCGAATGAAGACGCATGCGCAGAATTTGCAATGTTTTAGTCACTTTTATTAAGTTCACTTGTGTGTCAGTTCATATTTTTAAATCAATTTCTAACAACTTTCTGAATAGCTAGAGATTCGAAATTTTTCACATAGGTCCAGTTCTGTTGACAATACAGTATTCAAGTATAAAAAAAACAGATTTAAGAAAAACATAAAATCAGTTTTAATGTTAAAAGTTGTTCCGCTTATTTGGAATATGAATTGCAGAGATTTTAAACTAGTATCGCCATCTATTTTCCAGCGGCATCATGAAACACTCAAATCGTTACTTTTTAATGCATTTAAAAAACATGTTTTGTTAAATAAAAGCGATTTAAAAAAATACTTTTTATATTCTTGTTTCATATAGAAGAAACGTTTTGAAAAATAGATTTACCATGCCGTGAAAATATCTCAGTTAAGCCTACAATCTTTAGATTTTCTTGAGAATATAAAATGAAGAAAATCTTAAAGTAATCTGTAGAAAATCTTAAGATTATAATCTGAAAATATTTTTGGGAATGTAGGCTTTATGGGATAAATAACTTAAGATATTATGAAGAATTATAGAACCTGGATACATTGAAATATTCTTAAGATAGTGTGAAGAATTATGAAAATTTGTAATTATGAAAAAAATGTTTTATTTTTTCCAGTGGGAAAGCTTTAAAATTTCTTTTTTTATGCCTTTTCCTCCCTTGCGCATAATCATCAAATTTTTATAATAGTATTAATACCAAAGTCATTTGATAATAAAGCTGTTTTCTATATTTGTTAACTGCTAATAAAGTTAAATCAATGGGACTGATGAAGCTGAAATAAAACTAAAATATGGAACATATTTTTGGTCAAATATTATGTGTTTAAATGAAAGGAATTTTCAGAGGGCTTAGTACGTAAAGTCTGACATACATTTCCATGTATATTTACATATATATCTTACATATGTATATGGACGTATGTGTAATTTATTTTCTTAATCTTTCAGCTTTCACTGCAAGTATACACATATCTCTGTACATGACACCAAATAATTTGTAATAAGTACAATTTATGTGGATAATTTTGAAGAGGAATGTTAGTAAGAACAGTTAGGAAATAATTTTAGTTATTTATTTTTATGAAAATAGCAATAATAAAGAATTCTTTGTACGTGAACTTTTATCCTATAGAGAAGATGGATTATTATAATTATAGAACAAACAAATTTGCTGCTTATAAAACCACTCAATGAATCCCTTCTAATGCGATGGTTCTATAACACATGAACTAAACTAATTCCCAAGGAAGATACTTATCGAAACATAAATTCGAATACAAGTAATCCCTGTGTAAAGTTAAAAAATGCACTCACAAATTCACTGAAGGGAATATATTACATGCAAATTAATTTCATTGTGATGCTAATTTGCAAAGTCACAACTAAATAGACATTTACATATGTATCAAAATTTTTCATTATTTTCCTCTCAACTTAATATTATAAGTCGAAACGCTCGGTAAAATAAGTAGTAAAATCTTCAGGGACACGTCGAGAATTGTTCATTGTGAAAATTTATATACAGAAATTTTGGACACAACGAATAATGCTATTCAGGATAAACCTGACAATTTTCGAAAAAGAAAAAAAAATCCTTTGTAATAATCCATTTTATTGCTATTGTTCATCAAAAATTATTTGTTAAAAATATAAGTTGCTGAATTAAAATTTTGCTGTGGTTGTAGATTAGTTCATCCATTGTCGTTAGCTTTGTGACCAGGTTGCTATAGTTATTAAATCTACATTAATGTGGCATTCAAATATATGATAAATTATACTCTAATGAAATAATAAAATAATTTTGAATAAAATTGCAACACATTTATAATTAAGATTTTTAGGTATATACTTTCTTAGGTTTCTGTCATTTCAATTATGTTTAACAAGTTGAAATACTTGCTAAAATAGGATAAATACATTGAAAATAACCAAAAATAATAAAAAGCAAATGAGCAGAAGTTAATGTAGTTTATTTATTATTAATGAAAGTAATTTGTTTATAAATTATACTCTAATGAAATAATAAAATATTTTTTGAATAATGTTGCAACACATTTATAATCTATTAAGATTTTTAAATATATATTTTCTTAGGTTGCTGTCATTTCAATTATGTTTAACAAGTTGAAATACTTTCTAAAATAGGATAAATACTTTAAAAATAACCAAAAATAATAAATTAAAAAGCAAATGAGCTGAAGTTAATGTAGTTTATTTATTATTAATGAAAGTAATTTGTTTATAAATTATACTCTAATGAAATAAAATATTTTTGAATAAAATTGTGACACATTTATAATTTATTAAGGTTTTTAAATATATATTTTTTTAGGTTGCTGTCATTTGAATTATGTTTAACAAGTTGAAATACTTGCTAAAATAGGATATATATTTTAAATATAACCAAAAATAATAAATTAAAAAGCAAATGAGCAGAAGTTAATGTAGTTTATTTATTAGTAATGAAAGTAATTTGTTTGCTATGATGAAAAATATATAACATTCTAAAAATCAAAGTTTTATTGCAAGAAATTATTTTTGATGGTACAGACATAGCTCTTATTACTGCAAATATGTATCATATATGTATAAACTGATAGTTATATTTTGTATTAAATAGTATCTTTGCATTTTTTCATGAGAGATATTTAGCAGTGGATGTAAGATTCGTTATTTATGTTATTCTAGAAAATGATAATCAGGTTATTTAAGTTATCTAATAAAAGATTTAATATATTTCTTTCAACAGACGCTACAAGACGAAAATATTAAATGAAAGTTAAAATTGCTACAGAGATTGAAATGTGACAAAATCAATTGAAATCAATTTATCAGTAGTTGTTTATTCTATAGAGAATATTCTAAAAATAAAAATTGTAATGCGAAATGCATTTTTAAATTATGCCACAAGCTAATATTATATTTTTGGTACAGTCCTTTTTAGAAATCTAGATATCTATTTAAACAGTGTTTAAATATAGTTAATAATAGCCATTGTATTCAAGTAGGAATTATATACTATAACGAGTAATCTATTTTTTTCACTATATAATACATTATCTGTATTCTTAACAGAAACGAGATAGTAGGTGATATTATGTATGTTACTAGAGAAAAAAAGTAATTTATTATGATATCAATTTAAGGTAGGTCTTGCTTTGAGATCAGTAAGCGAAACAAATATAAAAAGACACATAATAAAATTCCCACACCCCTGTACATAAAACTTAATTTGGGAGAAGTATGCTTCCAGGTAAAATCAAAGTTTTAATCTCATTGGTACACAGATCTTTGGATTAAACATAAACTGTATACTTTCGCCTCTACCCATGCGGTTAGGGACTTCTTTTGATGTTTTTCTGTAAAACAAGGAGGATAAATAAGAGTGAAACATGATGTTTTACGATACATTGCATAAACATGCATTCTATACCATGATAATGAAAATTTTTGCATTATATTTTTTTAATGAATACCAATATCGTATTTTTTAATAGAGGGTGGTGAGGAAATATTGCAACCTGCTTTTCAGATTTAGACAAAAAAAAGTTTTAAATCGGAGATAATTAAGC
>CM063510.1:64336808-64366808 GCA_032207245.1 Pardosa pseudoannulata | reverse complement strand
AAACAAAATAAATTCTTAAAATAAAAGCAGTTTCCTATAAAATCTACAGATTTCTGTCACTTTATACTTTAAAGTACTTACAATAGTAGGATAATAAAAATATATAGTATAAAAGTATTCAAGGTAGAGAAATAAAATATATTCTTCATCATATGCTATTGACAGTAACATAAAAATGAATATTTTCAAGAAAAGTAGTATTTTTTCTGAAAAGAGACTTTGTAAATAAAATCCTCAAAGAGTAAGGAGTTATGTAAATGCTATCTTGTTTTAAAAATAATGAAATCTGAATGATCTAAAATTTCGAAACTATGTTTACAAAACTATAATAACTTATGCTGAGAGTATGACTATATTTTTGAATGTGCGAATAAATAAAGAAATAAATATATGCAGTAGCATAAAGATATAAGCAAAGTTATAGAAAAATTATTTACATTTCATTTTCGTACTTTATTTACTATCTTCATATCAGGAATTATATAAATTTTAAAAGCATAGAATTTAAAAGAGTCATTTTAAACATACAGGAAACGCTATTTATTTAATTCATATGTTCGAATTACACTCGTAGTTTTAATAAATTTTATTTTCTTAACAGACTTATTTCCTGATATTGGATTTTGTAATTACTCTCTTGGATTCTTAATTCTGTTCAGTCTATGATTGTTTTATTTTCTTCGAGGATTCATTTTACAAACGATTTTTTTCCTGTGTGGAAGACATCTGTGGAATCAAAGACTGTAAAATGACAGAAAATAAGCAATATTACACAGTTTAGATATCACTTGCTTAGAAGCATCATAACATATTGCATAAATAATATGATACAGAATCTTTTGAAGGTGTATTTTGTTTTGTTTGTTTTTCATACACAATCCTTTGATTTTCATTATTGAAGACTTTTTTTCTGAAATTGCTATTTTCTAAATTATTACCTATTCCGAAAAATAAAAATCAGAAGCTTTACTTTTTTTATCCTCTTCAGTACTCAAGTCCACATATGTAAATCTCCCTTTTATGCTTCGTAAAATCTACACGATTTAACTTTTCAAGATTCTGACCTCTCTTCTAAAAAGTTGAATGATTTTGAGTTTTTTAAAGTAAAATCATTCATTATTTTCTAATAGATTATGATACAACCATACAGCACCAGTAGATTGCAGTACCAAACTCTATATATTCATTCATCAACCTAAGGCATGAAATAAAAATATAAGATTGCTATTTCTATGTCATGTGATACAGCAAAACTGAGGAATTTATGGCAATGACATTCAAGCATTTCTCGAACAAAAACACGGAGTAGAAAAATGCATGGCTTGTCGTAAGTAAAAAAAAATCTTCCAGATGTAGTAGGTAGGGTAGGTAGGTAGGATGTAGATGTAGATGATAGTAGGTTCAGTGAGCTCCTAACTACTATTTTTCTACACTATGGTTAACAAGACCGGGACCTACTGCTTAAAATCGATTCCAAACGGCTACGTACATACATCCATTAATGGAATTCAAATCCACGAAACACAGTACAAAAATTATCGCCCTACCTATTGGGTCATCATTCAGAGTGAAGGTAAACGCCTAATGTTGAAAGTCAACTCCTAGTGTGAAAATAAAGCATGACTTCGATTAGTAACTACAAATTTGTAACACGCTAGAACCCGTTAAAGGTAAAAAAGGGGGAAAGGAAAATAGAACATGGTAAATAGAACATTTCTCACTAATTATATAATATCAAATGATTTGAGTTGTTTTTCAAAAATCCTCGCAGCACCTTGAAAGTCTCCCATGGTGCACTAAAGTGCATCGGCACAAAGGTTGAGAATCATTGATTTACAATAATTATGTGATAACGTATTGAAACAACTGTTAACTAATGGACACTTACTTAAAAAATATAGTGTAAATCCACCAAAAGCAATAAAAATTTTTAAAAATTCAAAATTCCTTTAAATTTAATATAAATATCAAAACTTATTCGAAGCTATAGCGGATTTTAGAATCATACATCGGGGGCATGCTTGAAAATCTAACATCACTAAGATGCCTCTACACAGAGATTGAGTATAATGAATTTAGAGTAATCATGTAATATCATATTGGAATAACTGGATACTTACCAAAGGAGATCTTTAAGATCCTCCAAAGGCAAAATTAATAAAAAATCATCTCTCCAGATTCTTTTCAATCTATTAAAAAAACTCAGTCAAAACTATAGCGGTTTTCATAATAATACATCTGCGCACGCTTGAGAATCTCTCATGGTTCATTAATGTGCCTCGGCAGAGAGGTTGAAAATCATCGATTTAGAGTAATTATGTGATAACATATTGCAACAACTGTTA
Source organism: Pardosa pseudoannulata (assembly GCA_032207245.1). Classification (NCBI taxonomy): domain Eukaryota; kingdom Metazoa; phylum Arthropoda; class Arachnida; order Araneae; family Lycosidae; genus Pardosa; species Pardosa pseudoannulata. The sequence goes on along the minus strand of CM063510.1, from coordinate 64,364,463 downwards.
ACTACTGGACACTCACCAAAAAAATTTTAAATCCTCCAAAGGCAAAATTAATAAAAAATCATCTTTCCAGATTCTTTTCAATCTATTAAAAAACTCAGTCAAAACTATAGCGGTTTTCACAATCATATATCGGCTCTCACTTGAGAATCTCTCATGGTTCACTAATGTGCCTCCGCAGAGAGGTTGAAAATCATCGACTTAGAGTAACCTTTTGATAACATATTGCAACAACTCTTAACTCCTAGGCACTTACCAAAAGAAATCTTAAAATCCTCCAAAGGCAAAAGAAATAAAAAATCATCTTTCTAGATTCCTTTCAATCTATTAAATTCATTCAAAACTATAGCGGTTTTCATAATGATATATCGGCACACGCTTAAAAATCCCTCATGGATCACTAATCTGCCTCGACAGAGAGGTTGAAAATACTCCAATTAGAGTAACTATGTGATACCTTATTGCAATAACTGTTAACTACTGTACACTAACCAAAATAAATCTTTAATATCATTCAAAGGCAAAATTAATAAAAAATCATCTTTCAAGATTCCTTTTAATCTATTAAAAAACTCAGTCAAAACTGTAGCGGTTTTCACAATCATATATCGGCCCACGCTTGAAAATCTCTCATAGCGCAATAATGTGCTTCTGCAGAAAGGTTAAAAATCATCGATTTAGAGTAACCATGTGATAACATTGCAACAACTGTTAACTACTGGACACTAACCAAAATATATCTTTACTATCCTCCAAAGGCAAAATTAATAAAAAAATCATCTTTCAAGATTCCTTTCAATCTATTAAAAAACTCAGTCAAAACTGTAGCTGTTTTCATAATCATATATCAGCCCAACATTGAAAATCTCTCAGCGCAATAATGTGCCTCGGCAGAGAGGTTGAAAATCATCGATTTAAAGAAACTTTTTATAACATATTGCAACAACTGTTAACTCCTGGGCAATTAGCAAAAAAAGTCTAAAAATCCCGCGAAGGCAAAAGAAATTTAAAAAATCATCTTTCCAGATTCCTTTCAATCTATTAAAAAAATCATTCAAAACTATAGTGGTTTTCATAATGATATATCGGCACACGCTTGAAAATCCCTCATGGCTCACTAATCTGCCTCGACAGAGAGGTTGAAAATACTCAAATTAGAGTAACCATGTGATACCTTATTGCAATAACTGTTAACTACTGTACACTAACCAAAATAAATCTTTAATATCATTCAAAGGCAAAATTAATAAAAAATCATCTTTCAAGATTCCTTTTAATCTATTAAAAAACTCAATCAAAACTGTAGCGGTTTTCATAATCATATATCGGCCCACGCTTGAAAATCTCTCATAGCGCAATAATGTGCGCTTCTGCAGAGAGGTTAAAAATCATCGATTTAGAGTAACCATGTGATAACATTGCAACAACTGTTAACTACTGGACACTAACCAAAATAAATCTTTACTATCCTCCAAAGGCAAAATTAATAAAAAAATCATCTTTCAAGATTCTTTTAAATCTATTAAAACTACTCAGTCAAAAGTGTAGCAGTTTTCATAATCATTAATCAGCCCAACATTGAAAATCTCTCAGCGCAATAATGTGCCTCGGCAGAGAGGTTGAAAATCATCGATTTAAAGAAACTTTTTATAACATATTGCAACAACTGTTAACTCCTGGGCAATTAGCAAAAAAAGTCTAAAAATCCCGCGAAGGCAAAAGAAATTTAAAAAATCATCTTTCCAGATTCCTTTCAATCTATTAAAAAAATCATTCAAAACTATAGTGGTTTTCATAATGATATATCGGCACACGCTTGAAAATCCCTCATGGCTCACTAATCTGCCTCGACAGAGAGGTTGAAAATACTCAAATTAGAGTAACCATGTGATACCTTATTGCAATAACTGTTAACTACTGTACACTAACCAAAATAAATCTTTAATATCATTCAAAGGCAAAATTAATAAAAAATCATCTTTCAAGATTCCTTTTAATCTATTAAAAAACTCAGTCAAAACTGTAGCGGTTTTCACAATCATATATCGGCCCACGCTTGAAAATCTCTCATAGCGCAATAATGTGCTTCTGCAGAAAGGTTAAAAATCATCGATTTAGAGTAACCATGTGATAACATTGCAACAACTGTTAACTACTGGACACTAACCAAAATATATCTTTACTATCCTCCAAAGGCAAAATTAATAAAAAATCATCTTTCAAGATTCATTTAAATCTATTAAAACTACTCAGTCAAAACTGTAGCGGTTTCCATAATCATATATCAGCCCAGCACTGAAAATCTCTCAGCGCAATAATGTGCCTCGGCAGAGAGGTTGAAAATCATCGATTTAAAGTAACCTTTTGATAACATATTGCAACAACTGTTAACTCCTGGGCACTTAGCAAAATAAGTCTAAAAATCCCCCGAAGGCAAAAGAAATTTAAAAAATCATCTTTCCAGATTCCTTTCAATCTATTAAAAAAATCATTCAAAACTATAGCGGTTTTCATAATGATATATCGGCACACGCTTAAAAATCCCTCATGGATCACTAATCTGCCTCGACAGAGAGGTTGAAAATACTCAAATTAGAGTAACTATGTGATACCTTATTGCAATAACTGTTAACTACTGTACACTAACCAAAATAAATCTTTAATATCATTCAAAGGCAAAATTAATAAAAAATCATCTTTCAAGATTCCTTTTAATCTATTAAAAAACTCAGTCAAAACTGTAGCGGTTTTCACAATCATATATCGGCCCACGCTTGAAAATCTCTCATAGCGCAATAATGTGCTTCTGCAGAAAGGTTAAAAATCATCGATTTAGAGTAACCATGTGATAACATTGCAACAACTGTTAACTACTGGACACTAACCAAAATAAATCTTTAATATCCTCCAAAGGCAAAATTAATAAAAAATCATCTTTCAAGATTCATTTAAATCTATTAAAACTACTCAGTCAAAACTGTAGCGGTTTCCATAATCATATATCAGCCCAACACTGAAAATCTCTCAGCGCAATAATGTGCCTCGGCAGAGAGGTTGAAAATCATCGATTTAAAGAAACTTTTTATAACATATTGCAACAACTGTTAACTCCTGGGCAATTAGCAAAAAAAGTCTAAAAATCCCGCGAAGGCAAAAGAAATTTAAAAAATCATCTTTCCAGATTCCTTTCAATCTATTAAAAAAATCATTCAAAACTATAGTGGTTTTCATAATGATATATCGGCACACGCTTGAAAATCCCTCATGGCTCACTAATCTGCCTCGACAGAGAGGTTGAAAATACTCAAATTAGAGTAACCATGTGATACCTTATTGCAATAACTGTTAACTACTGTACACTAACCAAAATAAATCTTTAATATCATTCAAAGGCAAAATTAATAAAAAATCATCTTTCAAGATTCCTTTTAATCTATTAAAAAACTCAGTCAAAACTGTAGCGGTTTTCATAATCATATATCGGCCACGCTTGAAAATCTCTTATAGCGCAATAATGTGCTTCTGCAGAGAGGTTAAAAATCATCGACTTAGAGTAACCTTTTGATAACATATTGCAACAACTCTTAACTACTGGACACTAACCAAAATAAATCTTTAATATCCTCCAAAAGCAAAATTAATAAAAAATCATCTTTCAATATTCATTTAAATCTATTAAAACTACTGTCAAAACTGTAGCGGTTTTCATAATCATATATCAGCCCAACACTGAAAATCTCTCAGCGCAATAATGTGCTTCTGCAGAGAGGTTAAAAATCATCGACTTAGAGTAACCTTTTGATAACATATTGCAACAACTCTTAACTCCTAGGCACTTACCAAAAGAAATCTTAAAATCCTCCAAAGGCAAAAGAAATAAAAAATCATCTTTCTAGATTCCTTTCAATCTATTAAATTCATTCAAAACTATAGCGGTTTTCATAATGATATATCGGCACACGCTTGAAAATCCCTCATGGCTCACTAACGTGCCTCGGCAGAGAGGTTGAGAGTCATTGATTTAGAGTAATCATGTGATAACATGTTGCAACAACTGTTAACTACTGGACACTTACCAAAAGAAATCCTTAAAATCCTCCAAAGGCAAGAAAAATAAAAATAAATAAAAAAAATCATCTCTCCAGATTCCTTTCAATCTACTAAAAACATCAAAACTCATTCAAAACTATAGCGGGCGCCATAATCAAATATCGGGGTAAAAAATAACACTTACGATGCTTCTAGTACAGAAAGCAGCCTTGTTCCAAAAAGAGCCATTCTTGCAGAAATTTCTCTCCAGTCATTGTAGTGTTAGTGGATATGTATTTCTTCCCTTTATTCCATTTTTATTGTTGAATTTGTGGCATCATACAAAATGATTGTGTACTTTGGAAGAACGAGCGCAAAAATGCGTTTTAACAAAGAATGTAGAATAAATAACTGAAGCGTGGAATTTTAAGTTTCTCGCAACATCGAAGTTTATATTTGCACACGATAAAAAGCTCTCGCAAATGAAGAGTTATTTCGCGATTCGGGCATTTGTTTGTTCATTCCATTGTTAGGTATTTTGTTCTTATGCCACGCTGTTTTCTATTATTCGAACAGAATAAAAGTCACTTATAAACTTACACGTTCAAAAATTTTTAAAGGTGTTAGAGATCATGTGTTAAGCTTATTGTTATAAAGTAGTTACAGCATGGAAAATATTTGTATTCATATTTATGTTGCATTTTTTTATGCTTTTAATCTAAAGTTTTGAACAGATATTTCTTAAATTAAAAACTCTTCTTTGAAAATTTTGGTTATTTGTATCGATTTTTTTTATCGTTTTTTAATATTTATTTCCTCGTATTGAAAATATTCTAATAAAACTGTGCAGTAGTTGAAGGAATGCTTCTGACTTTCTCAATATATTGAAATGATTTTAAAGAGAGAATCATGAAAAAATAAAAAGAGCATTTGGGAATATCTGTACTAATTAGTACGTTAGTATATATTTTAGATGAGACAAACAGGCAAAATCGCTAGTGTGCAGTACATTCAAAATAAACTGTATTTTTTTCTCTTAAAATATTTTTACAATTAAAAGCATTATTTATTATAATTGAATGTATTTATATTTATTTTCTAGTCTCGCTATTTTGAAATATCAGTATATAATAGATGTACGTAAAGAAGAATAGATAAAGTTAAGTTTACTTTGTCATATTGATCTTTTCTATGAAATTATTGACGAGAAGGCGAAACTCATTGTTCATGTAGAAAATGATGACCTACTATCGATACATATACCTATAAACTTTTTATGTATTAGGAGTTAGTTAGGAAGTGTCCACTGATAAGAATAATACTTGAAAAAGAACAGCACGATTAAAATTTCCATGAGGAATAGTTTTTAAATTTTAGCTCTGCAAATATAAATTTATAAATTGTGGAGACTTATAGTTATCTTTGTTTATCCAGTTTCAGGTTGTTTCTTCTGTATTAGCGAAAACTTTTCAACCTAAATATTTTGGTTCATGTTGGCGTGTAAGGAAGGACTTTAATCAATTAAACATTTATCACTGTCACATGAAAAATCAGATCATTTTCCATCGAGAAAAGGAATGGTAAGCTGAATTCGTTGCTTTTAATCGTGTTCAAATCGTCTTGTGATAAAGCCTTTATACCAGTATATTATGATCAGTATATGACCGTTGCAGTATACCAGTATATTGCAACGTGAATCCGCCGAGTAAAATTTCAGGATGTTTCTCATGTGATAGTGAAAAATTTTCAACCGAAATATTTTGGTTCATGTTGACATGTGAGGACTTTAATCAATTGAACATTTTTCACCGTCACACGATAAATCAGTGCATTTTTGATCCCGGAAAGGAATTGTAAGTTTGATTCGTTGTTTTTTCTCATGTACAAGTTGTCATGTTACAACTTGTATATGAGCGTTTAACCAGTATATTATGACCAATATACGACCGTTGCTGTATACCAGTATATTGCAACGCGAATTCACCGAATATTGTTCCAGGGTGTTTCTTGTGTGATAGTGAAAAATTTTCAACCGAAATATTTTGGTTCATGTTGACGTTTGAGGACTTTAATCAATTAAACATTTTTCACTGTTACACGATAAATCAGTGCATTTTTGATCCCAGAAAGGAATTGTAAGCTGAATTTATTTTTCATCGTGTACAAGTTTTTTTGTGATAAAGCCTTTATACCAGTATATTATGACCAATATATGACAGATGCAGTATACCAGTATATTGCAAAGTGAATCCGCCGAATCCAGTATCATGGTTTTCTTGTGCTATAGTGAAACTTTCAACCGAAATATTGTAACCAGTATATTATGACCAATATATGACAGTTGCAGTTTACCAGTAAATTGCAAAGTGAATTCACCGAATATAGTTTCAGGGTGTTTCTTGTGTATGGTGAAAAAGTTTCAACCGAAAAGTTCATGTTGACGTGTAAACGAGAAATTTAATCAATTTTTTTCACTGTCAGACAAGAAATTGGTTTATTTTATTTTATCCCGGAAAGGAATCGTGAGTTGAATTTGTTGATTTTCATCATGTACAAGTTGACGTATGTTAAAGTCTTTATACCAGTATATTATGACCAATATATGACCGTTGCAGTATACCAATATATTGCAACGAGAATCAACCGAATATTGTTCCAGGGTGTTTCTTGTGTGATAGTGAAAAAGTTTCAACCGAAAAGTTCATGCTAACTTGTAAATGAGAACTTTAATCAATTAAATGTTTTTAGCTGTCACACTAGAAATATGTCTATTTTTTATCCCGGAGAGGAATCGTGAGTTGAATTAGTTGCTTTTCATCATGTACAAGTTGAAGTATGTTAAAGCCTTTATACCAGTATATTATGACCACTATATGACCGTTGCAGTATACCAGTGTATAGCAAAGATAATTCACCGAATGCAGTTTCAGGGTATTTCTCGTGTGACAGTGAAAATGTTTCAACTCAAAAATTCATGTTAATTTTTAAATGATGACTTTAATCAAATAATATTTTTCACTGTCACACGAAAAATCGATGCATTTTTGATCCCGGAAAGAAATTGTAAGCTGACTTCTTTGCTTTTCATCATGTACAAGTTGTGTGATAAAACCTTTATACCAGTATATTATGATCAGTATAACAGTACGAATATAGAAGTATATTAAAACGTAAATCCACCGAATCCAGTTTCATGGGGTTTCTCGTGTGTTAGTGAAATAGTTTCATCCGAAAGGTTCATGTTGGCATGTAAATGAAAACTTTAATCAATTAAATATTTGTCCCTGTCACATGAGAAATTGGTCCATTTTTTTATAACGGAAAGGAATCGTGAGCTGAACTCGTTGCTTTTTATCATGTACAAGTTGACGTATGTTAAAGCATTTTTACCAGTATATTACGACCAATATGACTGTTGGAATATACCAGTATATTACAACGTGAATCCGCCGAATTCAATTTCAGGGTGTTTCGCGTGTGATAGTGAAAAAGTTTCAACCGAAAAGTTCATGCTAACTTGTAAATGAGAACTTTAATCAATTAAATATTTTTCACTGTTATACGAAAAATTGGTGCATTTTTGATCCCGGAAAGAAATCGTAAGCTGACTTCGTTGCTTTTCATCATGTACAAGATCAATAATAGTTAAATCATGTATGTTAAAGCCTTTATACCTATATTATTTGGTTATAAAAAGCACGAAAAATTATTTCGTGTATAATGCATATTTTGAGTTTCTTTTGTAAATTTTTGGATGTGTGTTAACATGATGGTATGAATGAAATTTGAAAGACTATTTTATGCAAATTATTATTACTTACAGTATGATACCAAAATTAAGTTCTGGTGACAGAAAGAAAGAATTCAAAAACTGGTACTCGTTTAAATAATCCCCCAATTGCTATAGGAGCATTACATATGTTAGCGCAAATATATCGGGTTCCGATATTTTTTGAACTAAAATTTTAACAAGTTAGATTAATAGTACTAACATTGATCGATAATACTGTCACAGTTTCAATAAGGATACAGACACTATGATTGATCAGCCATCAGAATGTTCTGTACCTCATATCAAAACATTAATGCAAACTTTTTTTTCAAACAATTTAATCATTGAAATTAGGGGGTTCTTATTAGAATCGATTATGCGCTGAATTTCAGATAGCTGATATGTCACACAAGATACTGTGTTCAATCAATGCAATTTAATCAGCTGCTCTCTGATAGAATCATATTGCTGTAAAGGTCATCACCTTGTTATTTTGATAAAATCAGATTAAACAGAATTGAGCATTAATATGTAATATGATATGTCAGTCAGATAAAGTTTAATTATGGATCATATTACAATTCTAAATTCAATTACATGCATTTCATTCATCCATGCACGCACTATCTTCTGTGCGAATTTTCCAAGCAACCGTTCAAAAATTTGGGTGTCAAATTATGCTGTGAGTTAATGAAACAATGTTTAAACTATTAAGTTTGTATTATATTTGATATGCTTAGATGTGATGCTGAATTTAAAAGCATTATACATACAGAAACACAGTCCAAGTATTTATTAAGAAAATTTTCATTTTGGGAGGGTTTTTTTTTCTCTAAAGTTGTAGAGTTAAACGAGGGTTGAATTAGTAAAGATTGGAAATCGGTACGGGAGTCTGTGGGTTTGAATTTTTCGCCTAGTATGGATATTTGTAATCGGTTTTAAACAGTTAATTCCGGTAGAACAAACCATCGTGTAGTATAAATCAAAGTATTTATGAGAAAACAGTCTGTAAGAAGTACATTAGTTAATTAAAAATATCAACTTGAGTAACTATTTCAACTTTGAAATTCAATTGAAATAATTTAATGTGTTTTATAGTAACTACTCCTAAGGAATGAAAGCATACAAGTACTTATCTAAACTAGGCCCTCCCAAATGATTTAAAATCCTTTTATTAATAATTTTGTACTTACATTTTTCTGGTATTATTTTTTTTTCTGGAGGAGTATTATAAAACAAAAATTTCACATAGTTTACGAGCAAAAAATAAGTAAATAAATAAGTCTGAGAAAAAATTGGTGTTTTTTAATAAAATTACCTCGAAACGTTGGAAAATTCATTTTTGGTATTTATACGAAAAATATTTTAATAAAAATTCTCTGGCATACTTTTACACACCCAGTTCAATTTAATAAACCTTATAAATATAAATAACTTACTTTATACTTACATACTTCTTATTAATACAAAAAGAAATAAACCAGATTAAATCAAAACAAGTTTTTTTTCTACATTCCCAATCTTGTGTAAGCTGTATTATCTAGTGAAAATTAGGATGGATTTCTCAAAATATGTATTTATTTACCATTTCTATTATTAATAGAAATGGTAAAAATTATTCAAAATGATCATTTTTATTTTCTTTCTAAAGCACAGAGAATAAATGCAATAAAAATTGAGTTTTATAATAAAAATAGGGATAAGAACACGATTACTGCCTATCAAAATTTATTTAAATTATTAAAATTTAAAAGTAACTTAATAAAAAAAAGATTATTACTTAATAACAAAACTAATTCAAACAAAATAAAACCAAATTTGACAATTTATAATCATTTAAAAAGTAAAATGAGTTAGTCTTATTTTGAGTTTGTTATAAGGAACTATACTAGTCCTCTATTATATTGAATCTTTACATATCGTGTATTTGTATATACCGTTTATTTTCTGTCTTCAAACTGAATTTTTCCACTACTGAGTGAAAAACATAAAATTACCAATGTTTAATGGAACACTTCAATTACTATTTAGGAAATAAACTTTTTTTACTATGTACTGTATTTTTTACTATGTACTAATTTAATTATTGTATTATTAATGAATGCATTCATAAAGTGAAATTTTTATCATATCATTCTCAGCCGAATATATCATATCGAATAAATTACGCCCTTTACCTGCCGGTTAGGGCAGTACCGAAGATTGTGGGAGATTGTTCGAATCCCACTGCTGACATGGATGTTCGTAGCCGTTCAAAATCAGCTTTAAGCAGTAAGTTTAAGTCTCATTAGACATCGTGTTGTAAAAAGTAGACCGTAGCGATAAAAAAAAGCAATCTTGGACTCCCGGACAATAGCCTTGTAGAAATAATATCACAAAAACTAACATTTCGTAGACTCGTTATAACAATAAGTAGGCTGACAAAATATTACAAATAAATCTGCAATGATATTTAATTTTTAATTTAAGTTTTAAAATAAACTGTCATCAATGATACGACAATCTTCTCTCATTCATATCATCTTGTCTATTTTACTTGATTTACAGCATTTTCTCAACAGCCATGGTACATTACTTGATAAGTGCTAAATTGTCGGATTCAGTTTTTATTCTTTTATTAACATTCCCTCCAATATTACCGCTAAAGAAATATTTAAGGTGATGGTGGATTTTCAAGTTGGCTAAAATCAACCGAAAATTCGAATTTTCGATTTTAGTGATTAGTGAAAGAATATATCATTAGGAATACGGAGCAAAAAGAATTTTTTCATTCCAATCATTTATTTTATCATTACTTATTAGTGTAATAAGCTTATCAGTACTTATGGGTATAGCAATAATATCTTCAAATGCTGTTTACTCAGAAGTAAAATTTTCATGTATTACAAATGTTTAAAGTACTCCAGGCGCATTCAAAATAGATCATTGTCTCTGAAATTCCAGTATTATTTACGTTAGAGTTTATAGAATAAAGTCTATTTTTAATTCCCCGCTATAGCTGTTTATTCTGCGAAATATGGGATCATAATCATAATTATTTTTTTTCTCTTTATATTTTCTATGAATGTTTATGGAAACAACTACATTTTTTGTGAAGTCTATAAGTTATTCTTAAAAAATTTTTTATAATATTTTATGAAAAATTGAAGCGGCTGGAGCAGTTTCAAATAAACTAATTATGAAACAATTAATTAATAACTCCAAAACTAATTACTATTTTGCCTTCAAATTTTTAAAATATTTATATATCAATAGTGCTAATAACATAGTCAATCTTCAAGGAAATTCATATAAAAGAAAAAAAGTTTGCTTTAAAGGTCCACTGTCTCCTTAATAATTATTTTCTCATAGAGTTTCTTTATTTCTACATTTATTACTCAGCCATTCATCTCATAGCTGTAATCTTCTGTTAATAGGTATATTTACTCACATTTTATCCCTACTGAGGAGTAATCTTGCTCAAGGAAACTTATCTCAAGATTCACAAACATACATGCGAAGCTATTTGACACTGAAGAAAGACAAACAATTGAAGCATTCATTTGTAAATCAGTGGTTGTTTTCTCGCCTCAATGAAGACGATTTTTACATACAAGACAAACACGATGAAATCTCACTGGTGTTTTTGATTTGTGGGAACAGATTGTTCACGATTACCGAAATACAGATACGTGCCCAAATTCACTCAAAATTATGTATTTTACTTAAATACAATCATATTGTCACTCTACTGAAATTGTATAATTAAAAAAAAATTTTAATCAGTAGTGTTCTTTCATGCTTCATATCACAGCTTAATTTAAATTCAGTTTAACGACGATTACAGAAATGTTTCTAAGGAGAATTTTTGATGCTAACTCAAATATGAATTTCTTTTGTTTATCGAAGTGTAAATTCTGTACAAAAATGATATGTCTTACGCTACCATTTATATGTATCGGGAAAGTAAAGAATTGTTGCAATCCACATCTAAATATTTTTTATTTAAAACACTGTTAACAAGACAACTTCAAACTTTACATATGCTTCTATTTTTATATGGCTTTGTTGATAATCATTCTTAATGCATTTAAAAATGAAAGAATATTCTGCATTTTATTTTTATTAATTTTCTTTAGTAATTCACAAGCTTTTTATAATATTACAAATAAGGTAATCAACTTAAAAATGTAATAGGTTTGGTTTCGTTTGGCGTACTACGGTCTACATTTTTGCAACACGAGGGCTAATGAGACCGGAACCTACAGATTAAAGCAGATTCTGAACGGGTACGAACATCCATGCCACAGTGGGATTCGAACCACGAACTCTGGTAGCAAAGGCCAGCACCCTAACCATTCGGCCATCGTTCGGACACTTAAAAAAGTAAATCCTTCGTAAAATTCTCTTTTGCATAAGAAATATGTACGTTAGATAACAAGTTATACAGCTTCAAAATTTCTTTATTTAAATAAGTCTGAGAACAAAGTTACAAGGTATTTGTACTTACATTGTGTTTATATTATTATCTAAATTGAAGTGTTCAAAGTACAAAGATTTCGAAAGAAGTCTATTTTTTTCGGGGAGGGGAACAATTTGCATTGTTTTCAGATTAATTATTTCTACTTAGGTTTTGAAAATCAAATGATTTAAAACATTTTTACTAAATTACATAACTGTGAGCAAATGTGGATGTATGAGAGATAAGGCAATCAACTTAAAAAGTAAATCTTTCTTAAAATTCTCTTTCGTATAAAAAAATATGTATGTTAGTTAACAAGTTGTACAGCTTCAAAATTTCTTTATTGAAATAGGTCTGAGAGCAAAGTTACAAGGTATTTGCACTTACATTGTACTTATTATCTAAATTGAAGTGTATAAAACACTAAGATTTCGAAAAAAGTCTATTTTTTCGTAGGGCGGTCTATATGCATTATTTTCAGAATAAATTTTTCTACTTAGGTATTTTAAATCATTATACTTAAAACTTTTTTACTATAAATACATAACTGTGAGCAAATCTTGATGTATGAGAGATAAAGTAATCCACTTAAAAAGTATATCTTCCGTAAAATTCTCTGTAGCATAATATGTACGTTAGTTAACAAGTTATTACAGCTTCAAAATTTCTTTATTTAAACAGGTCTGAGAGTAAAGTGACAAAGTATTTGCACTTACATTGTACTTATATTATCTAAATTGAAGTGTTCAAAGCACAACGATTTCGAAAGAAGGCTATTTTTTTTTGTGGGGGGGGATCAATATTCATTGTTTTCAGATTAAATGTTTCTACTTGCTTTTTGAAAATCAAATTACTTAAAATTTTTTTTTACTTAATTACATAACTGTGAGCTAATGTGAATTCATAAAAGATAATTTGATCTTCAAAATTTCTATTTAAACAGCATAGTGTAAAATTAGGGAGGAGGTCACCAAAATAATAGGTACCTGAATGAAATTACTCGTATTTTAATTTAAGGACGAAATTTTTTTAAATGGAAAATTATTCATTGTGTAAAATATGCGCTTTGTGCATAATTCCGATCTGGAGTTCTATCGCTCGGCACGTGCTCACTTATATTTATCCGCTAAATTAGGGGTGATTAGTGGATTTCACACTTATTACTTAAGAGAGACCCCTAGATTGGTTTCATAAATCCCCACATTTATGAGTTTCTACATGTGGCTAAAAAGCATCATATTTCTCCCCGATCCATGCAACATCGAGCTTGCATCCTTCAAACTTCGCGGGCCATAAATTACCTGCATCTCATTAAAATTATCTACGCTTCGTTGCCCTCGATAGATAGGCTGAATGACTTCCATTCCGGCGTAGCTGAGCACTGCCCTCCAAATAACCCTCCCTTCCTCCTTCAGCGGTGTCCAATCGGGTTGACCATAAAGCATACGAGAAACGATAACGATTAATTACAGGATTCCCATCGATGTCCAGGCATACCGGACCGTCCCGATAGCCTATTAAAGGGTTGTCCGGCGGTGTGCACCAGCCGATGCGCTTGATGGTTAATTTTCTGCAGGAGCCAATCAATGGCAAATTAGTATGCAGGTCGCGCGGCTATATAATAAGTACCGGTACGCGACGCTGCCACAACATGCTCACTCTAACCCCCTTCGGAAAGTCGCATTCCATCGGAGTCAGCTGCGGTTTTAATTAGGGACGAATCGTTGGGGCTGCACAGCGCTTTTCAATAACTCCTGTACCAGCGGCCATTATTCACGGGCATTAAATTGATTTACATTATTTCGTTTGTTTGTAATTAATGCTCGCGGATGGCAATATCGTTTATCTTTGCAGTGGTCAATGGGGGGAAGACGCGCATCCAATATTGTGCGGTGTAGGGTGCATTCTTGGATGCGCTGCACAGTGTGCCTCCGATCGATTTAAGAAGGTACATCCAACTGGTTACAAGAATTTAATTCCACTTGCTGGCCTGTAATATGAGCATGCACCTGCAATATCGTATCGAAGGGGAAAATATTACAGAGGTGTTTTTCTCTCTATTATTTTCTCTATAAAGCTAAAGTTGATGGAGGTATGGATTTTTTACTTCCATGTACGGTATAAAAGAAGAATCATATAAAAGAAAAATTTTGGTGTTAAGATTTAAACTGAAATATTATACTAAATTTGATCATCGCTCAATGGATTTGTATTAGTTGTATTAGCTTCGATTTGATGTCTAAACGTGCGTATATATGTGACTCAAACATACTCAAAACTGCTCAATAATAATTGGATATAAAATGTTGAAATTTTGTATTTAGGATTTTTGTTCTATTTTATTGAGCACTTGTATTCGAGATAAAAATACACAATGTGTATAACGAAAAATCTCAGTATACTGGATATAAATAGATAGTAGGCTACCAATCTTAGATAAATAGCAGTTAAATCAACATTTTCTGCTCATTGTTGAATACAACTCTAATCATTGTTGAATTAATATTGTATAAATTTTTAATTATAATTTTTATATTAATTTTTATTATAATTTTTATGTAATTTTCTAATAATTTTTATCATTAAAAAGCAGTATTTTAGCTATTATGTAGCTGTTGTGCCATTGTATTAATGAACAGCAAGATCGTGTCTCGCATTCAGATAAAATGAGCTTAAATGAAGGGCAGTAAAATGTGTGTAAAACTCAATAAGGGTCTAAAAGCCTTATTGCACATCAACCTGTATTCGTTGAAAAAGAAACGAATTTAGTTTAGATTATTTTTTCATGTGAAAAATGCGCAGATTATTCATGTGATAAAATTTTTTTTTGAATCAATTTATATTAGTGTAAGTTGACATAAGAGATAACCTTTAATCGGTTGACATTAAATACTGGGAAATGATATAAAATTTCTTTGCTTTTGCATTTGTAAAATACATTTTTTTTTCAAATATAATGTTCAGAGACAGGAAATAGAGTTCATTGAATAGGGATATAGGGTTCCTTTTACAGCGAAAAGAGTAGACAGTGTTAATATACCAAATTTTCTAAAAATTGTGAATTTGTATAAAAAAAAGATTTTTTCTCATTTTTATACACACCCAAGCATTAATTAAATCTATGAAATTTTGTACAATTATGAATTGAACTATAAAAACATTAATCACATGAAATTTTTTATCTTAAAGTCAGTACTCTCTTTAAAAATTATTCTTTTATGAAAAAAAATCTTTCAAAAGGCTTTTTCCGATTTAATTTTTTTTTGTAGATTCAATAAAGTATTTACCAAACATCCTTAACGTACATTAAAATAAATTTGGGTATTCACCTACTTTAAATTATGTCCTTTTTTTAGATCATTCAAACTCAATTTCAATTTAGAATATTATAAGTTTTAGAATACCAAAATTCAAAGTACAGACATAAAAAATATTTTTATAAATTAAATAATTTATAAAGCAAATACGGAAGACATAAAAGCTCTTGATTATAAATTTTTAATTTATAATTAAAAAACATTTCTTTAAAGTGTATTCTTAAAATATCTGATTTTTAAAATTTCTTAAATGTGTTTAGTAATACTTCAATGCATACTTGTACAAAGTTTCATAACCTTAAATTAGTTGTTACCAAACACTCTTTGTAATGTCCAATGATTTTCTACTTCTAATAATAATTTGTTCTTATAACTCTTCAAATTAAGTAATTTATTCTTCTAATAATAATTTATTTAAAGTTTAGATTTAAAATTAATTACTTTAAGCAATTTAAGTATTTTATCTATTTAGCTAAACAACGAAATCAAATGTGAAATAAGCAAACTCAAAGTAGTAAAAAAATTAATAAAATTTAAAAGTAAATAAAAAACGTAATAAAAAATAAAGTAATAAAATAACGAATAAAGAATTCACCAACAAGAGAAGCGAGGGTAAAGAACCATTTTAACAAAATCACGAAAATGGATTCCACATGTGAGTTTGCTTAATCTATGTGGTATTTTGTGTGTAAATGACCGTAAACTGGTCAGTTTAACCCCTTCCCTGTTTTGCCCGTATGCCGTACGGGCACAGCTTTCGGGCCTTTACTGATTTGCCCGTACACCGTACGGGCAATGTGATTTCTATTTCGCTTGCACTGTTTCGGCCGTATTTTTTCCAATTTTAGTAACAAATTATTCGTACAGATATCCAGTAAATGATAGTTTGCAGTTTATTGTATTTTCTACTCTGATTGGTTCAAAAGCGCGGGTTTTTTCGCATGTTTTGTATCAGAAGACGAATTGTTATCTTTCAGTGTATAGCTTTCTGGTTATATTTTACTAACCACCTGATAATTTTATTGATGTAAGAGTTGAATAATATATTTTTACTTTTAAATAATGGATAATTCAGAGCGTATGGAGCTAATTTCTTGTGATTCGAACTGTGACTCGGAATCAGAAACTGAATTATCTGCAAATGATAGTAGAGAAAATTTACTACATGACCTGAATAGTAGTGACTCTGATAGTAGTACAGATGAAATCAGTCAAGCAAGACAATTTTTTGAAATTAATTGTGATAATCTTTCGGATCCGCCTCCTAGATTTGTTTTTACTGGAATTCCAAAAATAAACTTGGATATCGATGAGACTAAAGGTAAACTTCAGTTCTATGATGCTTTCATAGAAAGAAAAAAGTTGTAATAAAAGCTTAAAAATATTAGAAATGTTAATTTTAATAACATATCTTTACTTAAAAATGTAAAATGAACAAAAATATGCATTAAAAAAATGTGACACTTTTTTGACCGAATTCGGGAAAAAAATGAAACTGTTAAAGGGTTAAATTTCTTTATAACGAGAATTAGCCTAGAAACTACTGGTAATTCTACTTGATGTTCTGTACTATAAGCCTGCAAGACCGTATCGTAGAGTAAAATATTGCAGATATTGAAGAGAAATATTTTACTTTATTTTATCACTGCAAAATTAAGCTTGACTGGAGGCATGCATTTTTTTTCTTTACTCAGCAAGGATAAACCAACGTGTGATCAGTTTTCTTCAAAATTTGTTCATAAGCAGGATTAGCTTAGAAACAACTGGTGAAATCTTTGAGAAAAAATCTATCAAAAAGTAACTCCCATTAGATTAGTCTGTCTTCCGACTTAATGAGGCTTAACTTTGGCATGCCTAATTTCTAAATCGATTCTTGCGTAGCTGAGTTATGCCTGCTTGATCCCTAACCAACTTTAAAAGAAGTAGAGGTGAAACCCCAGAGTATAAACATTAAAGGCAAGAAAATTTTTGTAAAGGAAATTTCTTCTGATATTCTTAGTTCTACTATTTTGCTATATTTCTTCAATGGTTTTGAATCTTTAATATACATTCTTTAACTTGCATATAAATATATTTAAGGTTAAATTAATATTGAAAATAAATAGTTAATCCAATATCTTTTATTATACATTTCGTGTTAGATGTCTTTTTGGTCAAGTGACATTTAATCTTTCATTTTAAGTAATCTACTTTAGACTGTATTCTTAATATGATCATAAACAATGTTATTATTACAGGAAGCACGCAAGATACTGATATCTACAATAAATGGTTTAATTTTGTTTGGGTTTACACAAAAAAAACTGGACTGGAATTTACCATTAAATATCGATCCATACTCTCATTTTATAGTGTAATAATATCAATATAAGTAAATGATGCCAAAATAGAAAATAAAATATATAAGTAACATGAATTTAAATTTATTTAATTAAATTTAAATAGCAATGAAGATAATAAACATTGAAAATGCAGGAAAACCAACTTACATCTAGCACACAAATAACTATATATATATATATATATATATATATATATATATATATATATATATAAAATCTATAATGTAATATTAAAATCCCATATTTACATATTTTAATATTAATTTAATAACTTTTGTTCATAAAGTACACTGAGGTTTGAGCGGTAATTCTGATTTTTCCCTCCAGACACGCTATAGACTTAATTCAGCCTCTGTCTGTACTACTTTAGCCTATAGTTAGCGCGTTCTCTTTAAACATGTGTATTTTTTATCATGTGATCAATTGTGCTGAGGGATTATTCGTAGTCTCTTTACCTGAGAAATCCCTACTTGAAAAGTTAGTGTGCAGAATCACATGGTCTGTGTGCACGATGTTTTAAAAGTGCTTGCCTGTTGTATAGATTTCATGCATCTCATCAGAAATAAAATGTTTTGTTCTTTTGGATGAGTCTCGCCCATATATATATATATATATATATATATATATATATATATATAAGCAAACTTTATATCTGTTTCTTGGAGTTTTCTTGTTTACCTGTATTACCTCTTTCTAACTGACATTTATGTAATTTAAACTTTGGGTATATTTCTAATTACAAATTAATCCCTGATTAAACCATAAGAAGGAACCGAAGATGAATATGCTTTCTACTTTAGACTTGGTTATATTAAAATTACCAGAAGCTCTAACATGGAAAACTGGTTATTAAATCTACATTTAATTATCTTTAGAGTGTATGTTAAAAAGCGTTGACCACTGAAAATCTCTTAGTAGGGTTTGTAAATTTTTATATGCTTAAAATATACTATTTGAGTAAAAATTTTAAAAATTAAGTTGTAACGTTATTTTTAGATTAATACATTAAATTATCTTAAACGGCTGTTTGTATGTGCAAGTAAATGATAATCTAAAACTAGTTAAGGGTTTGAGAAGCATAGTTAAAGCATATTCCTTAAATCGAATAGAAATATGTAAAAAATATGTATTTATCATGCAGAAAAAACAAACAATAATAAATAAAACATAAAACAGCATGTAATCAATCATAATGTGCGATTTTTGTGACATTTCTGAGCTTGCATACTACCTTATTTATTTAGAGATTCTATCTTCATAATCAAAGCAAGGAGTGAATAGATTGTAATACATTGATAGATTAACGACACAAAAAGGTGTTCAATTAAAAAGAAATATTTACAAAAGTAGCTTACATAGCTTATGTTTGGTTGACCTATTATATATGGAATTCCAGAATGAATTATCGGTAATTTACAGACGATATTAAAGTATATTTCTTTAATCTATTGTAGAATGGCAAAAAATATTTGTTTTATTCTACGCAATTTAATGTTAATGATAATAAAATAAAATTATTCATAAAATGTCGGTACTTCCTCATACTACATGTTCGCTAGTGAACATTCTGTGTTTGCGTCATATCACTACAAAATTACAAAAATTACAAAAGAAGTTTAAAGAGCTGTTTCGTTGACCTTGTAAATATGGAATTCTAGAATGAATTATCGGAGGTTTACAGACAATGATAAAGTATATTTCTTTAATCTATTAGAGAATGGTAAAAAATATTTGTTTTATTCTACGTAATTTATTGTTAATGATAACGAAATTAAATTATCCATAAAATGTTGGTACTCCCTCATACTTCGCGTTCACTAGTGAACATCCTGTGTTTTCGTCATATCATTGCAAAATTACAAAAGAAGCTTAAACAGCTGTTTTGTTGACTTGTTAAATATGGAATTCTAGAATGAATTATCGGTGGTTTACATGCAATATTAAAGTATATTTCTTTAATCTATTACAGAATGGTAAAAAAAAAATTTATTCTACGTAATTTAATGTTAATGATAACAAAATTAAATTATCCATAAAATGTTAGTACTCCCTCATACTTCGCGTTCGCTAGTGAACATCCTGTGTTTGCGTCACATCTTATTTATTTTCAGATTTAATTTTCATAAACCTAAACAAGAAGTAAATAGATAATCACATTGACAGATTCCAGAAACAAAACGGTTTTCTAAATGAGCATTTTTTTTTCACCCTCCACCTGCGCAACTCTTCAATATATCAGAAGCGAGAGTTTATATTCCCCTGCAGAACAAACAAATGTACCGGTCTCTCTGGGCAAATTCATTAAATCACCGTTCTAAGGGAATAATAATTTCCCCATCGTTTTAATCTTTTTATCATACATCAACACAAACACAGTCGATGCGAGAAAACAACCATTTCCTGCGGATTCCATGCCTCAATTATTTTTCCCTTATCTCTTTTGTTAAGCCCACATTTTTCTGCTCTGCAGCCAGATTTTTGCGTGTTAAAGATATAAACGAAGCCCAGAGTGATGGATTCTAACAATAAAAATTAGCGGCGAAGGCAGCAGGAAAAGGGAGGTCAGATGATTTCTCGTGAAATTATGAAGTTTCCGGGGATTTATGCAAGGAAAAGTGTTGGGGCTTAGTTGAATTAATTTGTATCATCCTACACTTTTCTCTAAAAGCATCAAAGTTTGTTTTTTCCTCTATGCTGCATTTGTTTTTTTAACGTTATCACTCTTTTATTATGAAAATATAATAAAAGAATTATGAGGTTTGATGTTCTAGATTGTCTAGAAAAATATAGATTGTTCAACATGATCCTATAAATAATATCCTATAAATAGTAATCAAAGAAACACATGTAAAGCTCGAAAGGCTCTGGAGAGATTGCAGCTGATGGTATAAATTAAATAAATCAAAATATTCGGTTTCAATAAAAAATTTTATACTTTATATTTTGCATTATTAAACATCATGTTTTGAAAATTATCGGCAGTAAAGAGACAAACAAAATCTTCTCTTTCTGTATTAACTTTAATCAATCTTCCACTTTTCAATATTGAGACAACTATCTTCAACTATTATTGAGATTTAAATAAAATTTAAAGTCACATATGCTGCTTAAATAAAGTGTATCACTAAAGAAGAATGTTCTTCAACAGGCTATTTTAAAATGTGTTGGGGCTTAATTGAATTCATTTGTATCATCCTACAGTTTTCTCTAAAAGTATCAAAGATTATTTTTCCTCTATGTTGAATTTATTTTTTCCATCTCTGTCTTATTATATGAAAATATAAAAAAGGAATTATGAGGAATGATGTTCTAGATCAGGGATGGACAAACCTTTTCGGCCCGGTGCCAAAAATCGAAACAAAATATGTTTGGCGGGCCAAGATAATTTTTTCTAAAATTTTAAAAACAATATACAAGTACCTAACAGTTTAAATACGTTAATGAGATGAATGAAATTGCGATTTCATATTTAAAAGTTCCTCATACTGAGTTTCGAAGTGAGATGTATTGATTTAAAGGAACGATGCTAAATGCTCATGTGTCAGTCTACTATGAAATTGTTCTTTCTAAGGTTCAAAGTTGGAAAACACTTGTTCACATATAAGAAGCAAATATACCGCTGATCTTCTGGGATTTAGATAATAAATTTGGGATGTAATATTTAAGCAAAGTAGAAAAGGAGATGGATATATAATGTATAAATATATATTTTTTTAAATTTGCTTCAGACCAGCAACTTAAAATTCTATCCTAGGACAGGATAAAACCTTCCGGAGGGCAGGAGTTGGCCTGCAGGCCGTAGTTTGCCCATCCCTGTTCTAGATTGTCTAAAAAAATATAGATTGTTCATCCTGATCCTATAAATAATACTCAAAGAGACTCACGTAAGGCTTGAAAGGCTCTAGAGAGATTGCAGTTGAAGGTATAAATCAAAGAAATTAAAGCATTGCGTTTCAATAACAAATTTTATACTGTTGTTCTGCATTATTAAACATCATGTTTTGAAAATTATCGGCAGTAAAGAGGCAAACAAAATCTTCTCTTTCTGTATTAACTTCAATCAATCTTCAACTTTTCAATATTGCACCATCAACTATTATTGAGATTTAAATAGAATTTAGAGTCACAACTTAAATAAAGTGTACCACTAAAGATGAATGTTCTTCAACAAGCTATTTTAAAAAGTGTTGGGGCTTAGTTGAATTAATTTGTGTCATCCTACATTTTTCTCTAAAAGCACCAAAGTTTGTATTTTCCTCTATGTTGCATTTATTTTTTTAACGTTATCGTTCTCTTATTATATGAAAATATAAAAAAATATTATGAGGAATGATGTTCTAGATTGTCTAGAAAAATACAGATTGTTCATCATGATCCTACATATTATAATCAAAGAGATTGCAGTTAAAGGTGTAAATTAAAAAAATTAAAACATCGCGTTTCAATAACAAATTTTATACTGATATTTTGCCTTACTAACCCCTTAATCTACAGATTTTTTTTTGAAAAAGGCCGGCTAAAAAAATTTTTAATTTAAAAGTATAATTTAGAACGTTGTCTTGCCAAGAAAATTACAAAAATACAAAAATAATCAAACATAAATCAATAATTTCTGACAAAAGAATTGTTTTCATGTTGACTGATTTTTTGCAGCACAATTTTTATACTGTCTTAATACAATATTTACTTCTGTCTATCTAACGCTGAGGTATATTGAGAAAAATGTAGACAATAATTAAAACTCATACAGTGATTTTGTAACTGAAGTATTGTGATACTGTGTTATATAATCGCATAGGAACATAATTTAATGATTAAGATATTTCATATTCGTCTAGATGCTTTAAAAAGTTTCTAAATCGGTGAAATAAAAAAATATATAAAGCAAGCAAACTGAGAATATTTGATGGATTAATATTGTGGATTTTCGTCTGGAGCGTTATAGTTTGGTTTGGTTTGGAGTGCTACGGTCTACTGTTTTCCAACACGAGGGCTAATGAGACCGGGACCTACAGCTTAAAGCCGATTCCGAACGGCTACGAACATCCATGCCACAGTGGGATTCGAACCCACAAACTCCGGTACCGAAGGTCAGCACCCTAACCAATCGGCCATCGTTCGGCTATAGAGCGTTATAATATACCTTTTGTTAGACGAGTGATAATGATGCTGGGTTTCGTTTGGAGCACTACGATCTACTGTTTTTGCACACGAGGGCTAATGAGACCGGGACCTACTGTTTAAAGCCGATTCCGAATGGCTACGACATCTATGCCATTAGCGGGATTCGAACCCGCGAACTCTGGTTCCGAAGAGCAGTGCTCTACCATTCGGCCATCGTTCGGCTAATGATGCTGGGACCTACTGTTTAAAGCTGATTGAGAATAACCAGGAACATCCGTACCAGAAGTGAGTTTCAAACCATGCATTCTGCTCCAAAAGTCAATGCCTTGTTTGTCAGGCAAGCGTATATCAATTGAAAAGATGATAAAAATCATATACAACTTTCAATATTAATATATTTTGATAAACATATAAATTAAAATTTGTCAGTTACAGTTAGAAAATAATGAAAGCTATAAGCTAACTAAGTGTCACTACTATTTGATAATTTGAATCATTCCTTTGTCATTTAAATTCTTCTACATATTTACTAGCAATTGGAATATTAAAATTAATCAAACAAGAATTTAATAAGATCATTTTTGAAATATTTTTTGAAAAATAAAAATATATTAATGCGTTCTGAACCGCTCATTGTGTAACTGATTTTACAAATATGGAACATTTATTTACTTACAAACATCAAAATGCAAATTTTAGAAACCAAATTAAACTCCTTTTTTATGGACAATAACATGTTTAAGAAACTATTTTAAAACTTCCATATTCTAATATAATATTAAAATACCTATTTCCGTGATTATGATTCCGAACCCCTAATTGTTCAATTGATTTTGCAAATATGCAACATTCATTTACGTACAAAAAATCAAAATACAAATTTTAGAAACCAACAAAAACACCTTTTTTATAGACAATAACATGTTTAAGAAACTATTATAAAATTTTCCATAGTCTAATGATATCAAAATATCTATTTTCGTAATTATGATTATTATCACTTATTACAGTAGTTAATATTATTCAGAAATAACGCCACATTTTAATAGGTAGAAAGCATTATGATATACCGTTACGTAGCTCTTGTTACAGCCTTTCAACAGTCAGTGTCAAGCCTTTCGATACCACATTAACTACTTTAATGAGATAATCAGAGAAATTTTGCCCAAGAGTGTTACCTTTCGAAGAAAATTGGTTTTCCCGTACTATTTTATAAGATGTTTACTATTATGTCTCTAATTTTTACCATTATTTCAAAGAATAAAAAGCTATAAGAAAGCTAATTTGACTCATATGCATATAGTGATAAAAATGACACATTTCACGTTTAAAACATTTTAAGACAATTATTCTTAAAATTAAAATATTTATCATACTCTAGATTAACTTCTACTGATATTGTTTTAAAATATTTGTGATTTCTGACGCAAATTTAAGGAATTCTATATTCTATTTTTGGTTTTCGCTAGCGTGAATTTACGTTATGTTATTTTTTGTTTTATAATTCTGTAAACTTATCATACGTTTTAACCTCTCCTCTTATAGATTAAAAAAATTTAAAAAAATCATCACATTTTTTTAATTTTATTATTAAATAAGAGGAAACGAAACAAAACAAAATATGTTCGTTTTAAGTTGAATTTTTAATTTTTTATAGGAGTAAAAGTATTTAGTATAGCATTAATATCCCGAGATATCTTGACAAATGGATAAAAGTTAATTATTCTTTGTATGATATTTTTTTAAACAAAGAACAACACAAAGTGACACCTGACACTCTGTAGAAGGTATCTGGTCTCTTTCCTTACCTCTGTATTCTCTTTTTCGGGAGTACAGAGTACACTGTCTCTTTGGATTGGATTTTCTTTCAGTAGCAAGAATAACATCTGGAAAAGCTATGAGGTTAACCTGAGTGGTGAAGGACTAATGCTGGGTCTTTTTGATCTGACAGAAAACTCGTCACGGTGATTTTTCGCAGCTATCCTACTTAATACGTTACTAATCCAGAAGTAAACGTATACTATTTTCTCTATTGTATCAATAGGGAAAATACGTGACCTGTCAAGCCAAAAGAACCGTCAAACCAACAAAACCACCAAGCAAAGCTGAATATGCTACCAAGCAAAGCTGCCGTTCTATTCCTCTAGACTGAGTAAGACCGTGATAAAATAATCATACTGACAAATTCTGTTTCCCCCGAGTTTTCTCGGAATAATATTTAATTGCAACATATACGAACCCGAGATAACTCGGGAAAATCAGACAAGTGGTTAATAGAAAGGAGGAATAGAAGAGAATAATTTTTGTGCCTTATTTAGATTGTAGTTTTTGCAGTATATATAAAATATTAGTATCAAATTATGCAACATAAAAAGAAAGAAGTATAATTTGCTCTTCCTCTTAATAATACCCAGTGTGCGGTTGTAAGCATACTTGGGATCACAAAAGAAAATTAAATCAAATTAACTTAATCGAATTGAAATCCTGTTTTTATTTTCTTGATATTAATAACTGCTTTCTTAAGGCAAATAAATTAAGCATTTTTAACTGTATTTTTTTATCATCTCAAGAATTTTAGTTTCATTAGAATATACAAGTCTCATTTCATTAAAATTCATACTCTGCTAAATTTATTAGAGTTACTATTTGCATCATTAACAAAATCCCACTTGAGTATATAACAAATAACAAAAACCGACATTAATAGGGTATATCAGCGCCCCTCACATTCATACAAAATGTACAGCTTTTGATCATGCTCGTTACTAGGTGATTAATTACCACAGAGCCCAGTAATCGTCGTTCCTCCTGTAGGGCAGTTTCTAAATCTCAGAGAGTTGTTGGAGGTGCGAAGTGACTATATACGTCACAACCGAAGGCATTCTAAAGATTTCCAATTGGAGTAAAATCCGGTCACTGTATAAGCGCAATCCTCCCACTCTCCGGTAAGTTGTCAACAATGACTGCTCTATAGGGATGCGCATTCCACTAAAACGAACGACGAGTCAAAAGCCTACAGTTTCACAATGGGGACCATGATTTCATCTCGATACCATACAGCCGTCCCAGAAACTCACCTGAAGTGCAGGTCGATGCTATATCCCAATTAAATATCTACAAAGATCATAATGCCTCCACCAAGGAATACGTGATGTTCGGTGATATTCACAGGTCGTTAGCGTTTTATTTATTCCCTAAAGACCCTTATACAGATATCATAGGGTTATAGGACAAATCTGTACTCATATGTGAATATAATATTACCCCAAACAGATACATTCCAACTAACATGCTGACGGGACCATTTCAACCATGCCCCTCTACATTGGACGAATAAATGATAACACAAACTCGTGGTACCCGGGCGTACAAACCATTCAAGTGTAGCATTCTATGAACAGTAGTGGCAGATACTACCGTCTTCCCGATTGCCACTGTAACCGTAGATGTCACAGGATGAGATAGATCTTCGATTCCGTTTGGCTAAAACAGCAATATATAAATCATCCGTGGAGGTCTTAACCCTCGGACGACCGGCTACATGTGTTCGGACAACTATTTGGCTAATTTGGAATTGTTTTCATAATCGTGAAATGCCAGAATGGTAAACGCCGAAGAAACGAGCAACATCTGTGATAGGCTGTCCTGCTTCATTGATACCGATAGCTCGGCAGCCTCAGAATCTTCCATTCTCATCTGAAAGCCATAGAAACACGTCTAGTTTGATATTGAATGGATATCAAACTATAATTGTACAAATTTTCTACCATGCGCATTTACATATGTAACTCCTGTAATCTTTTACAATGCCGGCTTTTTATACGACTGCCTGATTTGTATATTTCTCGACGTGAAACCGTAATTGGCTATTACCTAACATACTTGCTTACTTTCTTCTACCTCTGTGGCACATTTCAAACTTCTGTTATTCTGACTGACTTGCCGAAACTAACATTTTCCTCTCAGTGCTTAGCCGAACGATGGCCGATTGGTTATGGTACTGGCCTTCGGTACCGGAGTTCGTGGGTTCGAATCATACAGTGGCATGGATGTTCGTAGCCGTTCGGGGTCGGCTTTAAGCTGTAGGTCCCGGTCTCATTAGCTCTCGTGTTGCAAGAAGTAGATCGTATCACTCCAAACTAAACCAAACCAAACGAAACATCTCAGTGCTTAACTTTTGGAAATGATTGCAGTAACATAAAAATTAATTAAAATTTTGAAAAAAACCATTGAAAGAAACTTATAGTTTGTATGAACTTTGATTCCCCATCCTGTGCATTGTACTGTAACACTTAACAGTAACATTTAAATCTCATAAGACTCGTTTAAAAAATGCCCATCTCTAATAAGACTTCTTTAGAAAGTTAATTTTGAACGAACAGCATTATTTTTAATCTATGAAAAATTAAAAACTACGTCATACATTCAATAAATCTAAATATTTTTGTTTAGTGTAGTCCAGGAAAAAAAATAAAGCTATAGTCCGTATTTGTTTATTTTCTCCCAGCTCTACTGCGACATTTAATCATGAAAAAAGTTAAAGCGAGAGGCTCTTGTAAAAATGAAGTGCGTAATCCAATCCATAACGAGATGAAATACTTTGTATCTTGTTACGCCTTTTATTGGATTTTCA
>CM063510.1:64324308-64329308 GCA_032207245.1 Pardosa pseudoannulata | reverse complement strand
AGTTACTGTTAAATATGATAATTAATTTAGTTTAAAATTTCTAGTGTACTGAATTTGGCAACTCTTTTATCAGTTGTGAAAATCACAAGTCACTATTGTATATTGTTTACTTGGTACAAGTCATTGCCAAATTAATGAGTCAGAATAAAAGAAAACCTACTAAGAAATGCCGTTTGTGTTACAAGGATCAAATTAAAAGTGAGACTACTTAGCGGTGTAAACAATTAAGAATTCCTTTGCACTTTGTTTTGAAAAGTACCACTAGCTTGAAGACTATTATCTGTATACCTTATAAAAGTTTTGCTTTGATATTTTCTTAATTTTACTGTTTCTGATATTGTAAATTATTTAACACTATGTAAAAAGTGGATTTTAATTAAGAATATGTAAGAACTGTAAAATGAAACACGTTTTTTAAATAAAAATTAAATGGTTATTTCATGCACAGTTTTTCATTATTAAATCATACCGGAAGGGGTTAATTTTGTAACATTACCATGAGTGTTAATAGAAAATAGGAATAGAAGAGAATAATTTTTGTACCTTATTTATACTGTAGTTTTTTGCAATATATAAATTATTAGTATTTTACCTGCCTCATAGGGTACTTTACAATTCTGGAAAAATAGAAAATTTACTAATCCCGTCATATGACGGGTTATATGCTAGTAGCATTAATAGTTTAAAATACTTGAAGACCATTTGACTCTTATCCTTTACTTCTTGTGTTACTGTTCACCCACAGAATCTATATAAATCCAAATTTAATGGTCAAATTTTTAAAATGGACAGTTGACGCTATAAATATTACTAACGCATTTTCTAAAAATGGTAAGGAAGAATTACACTGTCAACATGTCAAATTTTTAAAATGTAAACCTTTAAGTAAAATATTTAAGAAAAGTAGAAACAACTAATGTAGACTTTTAAATGACATATACAGCAAAGTTTCGCTTCTTCTGTACTGAAAGGTAACTTGAAGAAAAAAAATCTCCAGGTGATGAACATACACCGAATTTAAAATTTGACAGCTCACTAATAACTTTCAAACCGGCAACAATAAAAAAAATGAAGTCAGTACCAGTATATCTAAGTAAAAGGAAATAAATTTAAGGTAATAAAATAAAGAAATATTTTTCTCGAAAATTTTCTCAAAAAAAAAGAAAAAAAAATTGAAAGAATCCGGAAAAATTCTTGTGTTTTTCATCTAGGCTCGGGGCCAGCAATCATCGATATGGGGGAAGTTCTAAAAGTTGGAAGAGAATTGCCTTAAGGAAACACTCGAAAAAAAAAAACTTTTTTTCCATAGAACCGAATGAATATATTTCTCTCTTAATGCGACTGAATAGGAGGCAGCTAATAGGAATCTACCGTTTGCATTTGAACCCTTGAGGTAAAGTCCAGTTTTTTATTGGACTTTGAAAAAAAAATACTCGCCAGTTTATTTGATGCTATAAAGCTACCCTGCAAACAAGCATTTTTTTTTTAAAGTCAGTGTGAGACTTGTCCGCAAATAAGTAGAGATTAAGAAAGTACAGGGGTGTGGAGCAGTGGAATCCTCGCTTGGAGCTAGTTTGGTAAAAAGAAGTGAAGAACATATATATCTTTAGCTCATGTGTCAAGTTAATATTTATGAGTCTTCAATTCTTAAGCCACATGTCTTAGTTTTTTGACTTACATTTTCTCTAAATTAGTTCCTTAAATAAAATACTTTATCCTGCGAAAGATAAATAAATAGAAGCAACGAAAATGCTGCAGGCTTTTTGATTCGTCAAATCCTTGTAATATGACTTCAAATTTGGAAAGTTATAATCATGGTGTGACATAACCGCTTCAAGTGAAAATTATTCTATTGAAACTAAACCGGATAGATATTTATTTTCTCTAACTATTTGGATAAAAAGTTTTGTAAAACAAATAAACAGTTATGTATTTAATAGGATAGCAAGTAATCCAAGTTTTATATAACAAAGCAATAAAGTCATTGCTTTCTTATATAAAACGATAGGAAAAAGGAAAGGTTCCATAAAATGGTTAGATGAAATGGTTAGTTACGTTACTAATATATATGACGGAAACTATTCTGGAACAGGAACATAAAAACTATTTTACGAGTATTATAGGAATTATTTCTGTATTCGCGAAATAAACCTAGAATTACGAGAAAATCCTAGTAATGATAGGATTCAAAAGGTGAATAATGTATAATTGAAAGAAAATATAAGGCAATTTTTTTTCTTTTGTAAGTTATCAGAATAATGATGATAGAAACTTAAAATTCATTGAGTAATATAGCTTGCTTAGCTGAAACAATTGCTTCACATTTCAATTATTCAACTTTAATGTCATATAACAGGTTTTATACCAGGTAATTTTATTTGGGTCACATAAATATTAATTTTTAAAATTTTTTCTTTTGTAATTTATTAGAATAATGATGATAGGAACTTAAAATTCATTGAGTAATATAGCTTGTTTAGATGAAACAATTGTTTCACATTTCAATTATTCACCTGTAATGTCATATAAAAGGTTTTTTCTTTTGTAATTTATTAGAATAATGATGATAGGAACTTAAAATTCATTGAGTAATATAGCTTAGCTGAAACAATTGCTTCATATTTCAATTATTCAACTGTAATGTCATATAACAGGTTTTATACCAGGTAATTTTATTTGGGTCACATAAATGTTAATTTTTTAAATTTTTTATTTTGTAATTTATTAGAATAATGATGATAGGAACTTAAAATTCATTGAGTAATATAGCTTACTTAGTTGAAACAATTGTTTCATATTTCAACTATTCAGCTATGTCATATAAAAGGTTTTGTACCAGGTAATTTTATTTGAGATACATAATTGTTAATTTTTTTAATTTTTTTCTTTTGTAATTTATTAGAATAATGATTATAGAAACTTAAAATTGAGTAATATAGCTTAGCTGAAACAATTGTTTTACATTTCAATTATTCAACTGTAATGTCATATAAACGGTTTTATACCAGGTAATTTTATTTGGGTCACATAAATATTAATTTTTAAAATTGTTTTTCTTTTGTAATTTATTAGAATAATGATGATAGGAACTTAAAATTCATTGAGTAGCTTTCTAATGTTACAGATTAGTAAATGGGTAATCTTTAATTTTGAATAAGCTAAGCTGAAAAATAATGAGAGCTTCCATAATAACCGATATTTGGTTCGAAGTAGACTTAGGACACGATTCTAGTTAAACTCGTGTCTCTTGTATCTCACCTTTCATTCGTAAACTCACGGAGATAAGCAAGTTTCTGATTTGGTT
The DNA here is from genome assembly GCA_032207245.1 of Pardosa pseudoannulata. Classification (NCBI taxonomy): domain Eukaryota; kingdom Metazoa; phylum Arthropoda; class Arachnida; order Araneae; family Lycosidae; genus Pardosa; species Pardosa pseudoannulata. Next base: position 64,326,004 of record CM063510.1, on the reverse strand, counting down.
TGGAACTCTATGGTCTACTTTTGCAACATGAAGACTAATGAAACCGGGACCTACTGCTTAAAGCCGATTACAGGTGGCTATGAACATTCATGCCTCAATGGAATTCGAACCTCCCGGAGTTCGTAGATTCGAATTCCACCGAGGCAGAAACGTTCGTAGACATTCGGAATTGGCTTTAAGCAATATGTCCTGCTCTCATTAGCCCTTATGTTACAAAAGTAGACCGTAGCGTCCCAAACCAAACCAAACGAAACCCGAAACTTGCTTATCTTCGCAAGTTTGAGGACGGAAAGTGATATACGAGTGATACACCTTGAATCGAGCCCTTAATAATACAACGAAATGGTTAGTAGATGGCTAACTTATCCGTAAGTGTTTAGAAGGTATATGCAAATTTCAATTAAAACCCTTCAGTTTTATCTAAAAATATATTGATATTGTCAATCAAAAATACATAATAGCCTTCATATCAATGAAATTTTCTATATTTTAACAGATCAGAATTATTAAAAGTTATTAAATTATAAACTGAAGATTTAATCCTTCGCATACCAAAAAAATGCTTAGAATTAAAAGTTTTGAGTTTAAATTCTTAACATTTTACTTGGCAATCAAAGTATTAAACTATTAATAATTCTCTCTATTCGTCTACTTCATATCTAAACATAGAAAATGCGTGCCTTTGGTTATATAACATTGTCATGGATATTAATCTATAAATCTCTTATGATACTAATAACTGTCTGCTATATGGTGAAAATCCATTTTGGTCTACGTGGTTGAGCATATTGTCGAAGCAATTGCAATCTGCCTACGTTATCATCTATGGTAGATAAACCGAATAACTGCATATAATCACATGAACTACAGATAAACAGAGAGACAGTTGGATACGTGCACGTGTCAATAGAGATGAATTTATTAATCAAAAGTATGTCATCAAATTATATCTTATAAACTGTTGACAGTTATTAGAAATTGTTATACATGTTTCTCAGATGTGTCTGTAGAATGTGGAAACACATTAATGAAAAATAATCCCAAGAGAAAGTGATGGTGATATTTTCAGAAATGTACTCGAGAAATTTATTTAGACGTTTATTTGAATTTATAAATTTCTAAAATGCAAATGAAGACTAGCGTTTTGCTCAGATGCTGGTATTTAATTTATATGTTCAGTTGATAGTGCACAATCGGCATAATCATATGTAGAAAGTATTGCATTCTCATACTTAGATAAATATAGAATGGGCAACATTCTTTAAGCTGAATCAAGCATTCAAGAATTAACATAAGTATGGCATAGATATAATACTAGACGATAACGTATATTATCTATAACATGTATAAATAATATAAGTTAACCCCCATGCTTTAAAAAAAACAACGGATTAAGTTTACAATTTATTTTTTACGGTGAAGAATGCATGGATACCATGTGTGATACCGGAATTTTTTCAAAACATTTATTTCTATTCAAGTGAAGGTATGCTAAGACCTTTAATCAGTTGAAAACTTTAGTGCGTCATAGAAGAAATCCGAGCAATTTACATTAAGAAAAGAAATCGCAAAATGAATCCGTTCTATTTTCAAGACTTACAAAATAAACTGTGATAAAGCCTTTAATTTATCATAAAGGCATACCAAAGGGTTTCCTCTCCAATGATTTATGCTAGAAACTCATTGGGAAGTGACC
>CM063510.1:64276808-64319308 GCA_032207245.1 Pardosa pseudoannulata | reverse complement strand
TTGAAATTATAGAACCTATTATTTTTAATATCCCAGGCTGATGTACAAGGAGAAGCCTAAGCTTCTACATAAGTAAATTGCAGTCGAGCCATTTTGGTAAAAAGAACAGACACAGTTCGTAGCGAAACTTAAACTTTATTCATTACTTGCTAAAAATGATATCTGTCAACGACAAGCAAGAGAATTCAATAAAAACACTTTGTTCGGACAGAAGTGTACCCAAGAGCGAAGACAAATAGAATTTTCTCAAGGAACAAGAAACTTAGTCAGAGAATTTAACTCTTAGGTCAGTAGAAAAGGCAAGCCATTTGTCTGCGATAGCTGGAAAAGGTGTTGAATCGACAGAAAATTTACATCTATTGGACAGAAAGGTTTGGGAAATGTGTTAGAAGAATTTTAAGTTGAGGACACTCCTTTGATTAAGACATTTTGAGGCTTTGAAAATAGATTTTAAGGAACTAGAATGGAAGAGAGGAGATTTTTAAGGAAATATTAAAGTGAAATAATATATATATTCCAGGTTTAAAAATGGAGGTTAAAATTAATCGAGTTATAATTAAAAATAGTTAGAACTCATTAACGACAACGTAATAGGAGAAAAATATACCCTCGAGCGGAACTATACAGAGTGAAGAAGCGGACGCGGAAGTAGACATAGGAATTTTGCTTAGGTAGCAACACCAAAAGAGCCAGTTCTGAGCGGGAACTCGGGCTGATAACATCCTTCAAGCTTGTTGGGGCAAAGTAGGAGAACATATGACTTCTAAATGGCGTAGTTATGGACAGAAGGATTACAATAAAGAAGTTTCTATATATGAAATCTTATTACCTTAACCACTAGTGTATGCCATATATATGGATGCATGCATGTGCATAATCCAAACCAAAAACTTCACTAACAAGTCCAAAACACAATTCGAAAAAAAATACCCCTTTTCTCGTTAGGATTGCATATCCGATCCTATGTGATAAGCTGGTTGTTCAAGTATGCTTCACTCCTTCTAAAAATTTATTATTCTAGTTTTGAGTTATATTGTATTTTGCACATATTTTAGCTAGGAATGTTGTTTTTGGTTTAATTTGGTGAAATGCGGTCAATTATTTTCAACGTTCTGAATTTAGTCCGTAACTTACTGCCTTAACCTATTCCGGACAACTAGACATTCTCATGATAGTTGAGGCTTTCGAATCCGTGGCTTGTGGTACCAAAGGCAGCACCATATCGATTAGACAGTTAAAAATATTTCGGTATAAAGCCATAATGTTTTTTCAGTTTTTCGAAACCTTTACACAAAAAGATACTTATATTTTTCAACGTTTTATAACCTAATTTTACAATAGCTTGAAAGCAGAATTTCCATAAAACTTTATTTAAAAATTTTACCTCCAAAGGTCTTCGCCTACTTTAATGGTTCAAAAGTGTTATGTTGATATAAACTGGATTTACATTTAAAAGTGCTAAGTTATTATACTTTGTTCCAGTACGTCATTATATACCTACAGTTTTTTTTTCATATTTTACTTCCCTCTAATTATTTTCTAGATCCCGTGTTTCATAAAACTTTGAAGAACAGTTATTTTAGAAAAGGGGAAGAATAGTTTAGCTTATGCTAATTAGGATATATGAAGTAGCGAGAAAAATATTTTTATGGGAGAAAACAGTGAGTTAAGAATGCTTTTGTTGCTGGAAAGAAAGAATGGGAAACTAGTAAAGCTTTGATAGGGTCGAAATAAACTTTTAAGATAGTCTTTAAAAATTAGCCTGAAGGAATTTTATACTTGAATCTCAAAAACTTACCAAATTTCTTAAAGAAAAATTTAGTTTCATTGTATCTCAGTTACATAATTTTAAGATATGAATATTATCGTAAAGGGTGAATATCTTAAGGTATCATACGTGCCTAAATAAGACATAAGTATTCTTAAAAATGCTTTTACGTAAGTGTGTATATCAAGAAAACAATTTTCTGATTTGAGAAATACATGAAGCTACTTGTTTTGCGTTTGTTGTGAAATAAATCATAAGAGAAAATTGATACATTTCTACGCTTTGAACTGTTTACCTCCAAAAGTATAAGGGGTATTTGAGGAGTACATTCAGAACATTTGAGTATTAACAAGGAAAACCCATAATACTCACCTGGTTGGTTCTATAAGTTTTATTTATAACACTAATGTGGCTTCCTGACTGGTTTAGTTGGAACGCTATGGTATGTTATTTTGCATCACAAAGTCTAATAAGATCGAGATATATTACTAGGAGTCAATTCTGTATTACTATGATCGTCCATGCCATCAGTGGAATTCAACCAATAAACTGCGGTACAGAAGAGAAAATCCCTGCCAATTCATTCATCTTTAGGTATATCTTGTTGAAAATCTCCTCCTTTAAGCATCATTTGCAGTCATCGAAGAAAATGTGGGAAGTTGACAGAATGGGTAGGATGCAGTCTTTCGGTTCCGTAGGTCATGGGTTCAAATTCCACTGCATGTGTGGTAGTTTGTCGTCTTTTAGAAACGGCTGTAAGCAGTAATTTCTGGTCTGTTTAAAAATTTATAGCAAAAAAAGGAAGTAAAGCGATCTGTTGCAAACCACAATAAAGGATATGACTTGGATTAAAGATAATTTTTCTGACAATCTATGTTTGGTGTTGCACTCCACTGTTGAGGGAAAAAACCCCTACAAATTCAGATTTTTAAATTTGAACTCTGGATGAAATTTAAATCGACTATAGCATTTTAATCTAAATGAACTAAAAATGAATAAACAAACATCCGTAGAGAAATGTGTAATCTTTATTCCCTTTTTACATTATTTTCATCATTCTTTAGAACATTGTTTAGCATCTTTTACCATGCACGTGACACTCTTCTGTTACAAATTTTCAACACAATTTTCCTCTTGAAATTAGTTCTAAGAATCTTTAAGATACTTATATAATTATAGCTTTTATAGTTCTTCAAAATTCTTCCAATTCGTTTTCTACATTTCTTAATATTAAATTTCTTAGTCACTCGAAATAAGTTAAAACTATGAATCAGTAAGATTGCATTCTCTTTATGCTTTTAAAAACTAGAAACTGAATTAATAAATACTACGTGCGGCCTTCTTACCCATTTCTAACCCAGTCGCCAATTATCCCAGACAGGAACTGCAGATCCTTGCAATCTTTATTCCATTGTATGAAATTAATGAAATAATGAAAATCTAGAAAAATGAATCTAAAATAAAGGACGTCTTAATTTTTATCTGAAATTTCCACAGATGAAATAAACTTGTTCTATCTGAAAATCTTACTAAAATTATACTAATACTAATCTATCTAAAATTTTTACCCCAGACAATCCTAATAGTAATTTTATTTATTTATTATGAAATTAATGACTAAAACTAGAAACTGAATTAATAAATACTACGTTTTCTCATTTCATATATACATCATTATACAGTCATGCAAATACATAAAATATATAGAAACTGAATTATAAATACTACTTTTACCCATTTCATAAACATATATATATAGAATAATTAGATATATAATTATGTATAGATATATGAATACAAAATTTGTTTTTTTTATTTGATTTCAATACAAATTATATATGTATAAAAAACTGCAATATTTGCAATTTTAATGTATTATTATGATGAATAAAATATAATACTATGTATGCTTTTACCATATATAATAGAGAAATAAATAAATAGAAAAAATTTTTCAAAAAAAAAAAAAAAAGGAAATGCTTTATTTGGTCGTTGTATGTCACAGGCCATTCAGCGTCGAAATAACGTCAAAGTGGGAGGGATTTATGTTATATAATTCCCATCTGGCGGCTTTTGACGTCATTAAGGTCAAATTGTCTTATACGTCAACCCTAATGGGAGTAGCACCCTAAGTCTTATTGTCGTGTAAAATTATCTACTCTATTATCTCACTACTTAAGTGAGATTTTTCTCAGATCAGCATTTGCTCATTTGTATATTCACTGTGTAAGACGTGTTCGTCAATTCTCCGGCTTCAACATGAAAATAAAATATTTTTCATAACAGACTGCGGGGTTTTTATGCTCTACTAAGTTGCCTTCCAAGACATGACTGCTGTATCTAAATTACACTGTCAGAAAAATCCTGGTAATGTATATTGTGACGTCACGATACCCCATTAGGTTTTTATTTAAACCAAGAACAAGGCGATATTCTAACCGGAAAATTGACACTAAACGACAAAGGATTTTCGGTTCGACCCGCTTTGAGATGTCCGAGATGATTAGAAGGTCGGACGTTACATGGAAATGACAGACTCTCAGACACCAACAGGACAAATCGGAGGCAAGCAGGACGGCAATGCGAGAAGGAAAAGCCAATTGAAAGAGGCGAAAGGTGACGTCAAGCGAAGGGAGTTTTTGCAGAAAAAAGATTGATGGCGGGAGAAAAAATGAAGGGACGAGAAGTTGTATTTTTTGGAGAGCCGATTTCCATTATTTTTTGTGGGACTCAAGGAGTCCCCATCCCTCCGTTTGATTTCAGACTTGTACCCCTGTACAACCGATGCCTGACGGGCACCTGAACGCAGATTTCTATTTAGGTTCACCTCAAACCTGGGACTTTTGGGTCCGTACCCCGTTCATCCTGACACCCCTGGGACTTCCATTTGGAAACTTTGTAAATAGTTTAAATTTAGTCCAGAATTAAAGTTATTGCTGTTTTAAGCTGTACATCGTGTCACTACAATTTCGACTAAGCTACCAGATTAGGCTTCATATATATATTTATATTTATATATATATATATATATATATATATATATATATATATAAATATATATAAGATTATATATATATATATATATCACATGATTGTAGAGAATATTTTTAATTGGTTGATACACACACACATGTAATTTTATAGTTTACAATTTTAAATAGCGCGTATTAAAACAAGTACGTTAATAGTAGGACTATAATTAAAATACGAGTCATCTATATCAAATTGTTTGGAAGTATGTTAATAAAAATTAAAGTAATTATATCATCAACATCTACTTTTTTATTTAATATGTCATAACATTGTTGACAACGCGATAATAATTTCAAGCTTTCACATTTTTAATTACACTGTTCTAAAATCATTCTTATGGAGAATTAAGCAATTATTATAAATTTTCTAGAAGATATATTGGTCTTTCTAGGAACTTGTATTGTATCTTTACCAATTATAATCTTGGTATATAATTGTTGCATTAGTATACAAAAGATTTTCCAAATTAAGGCCAATATATGTTTATGATGACTGGAGAGGGTATCTGTAATATTCTGTTCAATTGTTTTACAAAGGGAAATATAAAGTTAAAATTGATCATGTGAGGCACGGGGGGTTATATTAAATAATATACTTTATATTTGGAATTGGTAATAAAATACCTTGTATATATCACTTTTCTCAAAAGTGATACATTCCAACCTCTATTTAACGAAGTCGCTATATCTATAAAATATGTTCATTATATGAAATATTCATTAAATTCACCTATTAAAGACACTAATTATATTTCTGTAAACTAATATTAACATTTAATTTATTTTTTCCTTTTATAAAAAATTGCGAAGAAAAGAATAAAATAAAACACTGTTCGGGAATTAAATTAGACTTCTGTTAAAATAATTCAATATCATTAAACATTATGAAATGCGTTAAAAGGAATTAACTTTAAAAAATACAGAAGTATTTTGAGAAATAGGGAAAAATTAATATCTCAGCAAAACATTCGTTAAACAGAGAATTAATTTACTTTGCTATTTAAAGGTTATCATACGAAAAAATTCGTAAAAGACGCTAAATTTAAAGAAAAGTTTCACAAAGTAGCAAAATTTTCACAATAGAAGTTTTATTACATAGAGGATTGACTGCAATTTATTTCACAACTGTTTCTACCACAAAGAAAACGGGCTCTTAAAAACCTGTTTGTTCCTTCAATAAAACAATATTAATTAATAAGCGACGTGTATTAGAATCTGGAATGTGAAAGAGAATTCACTCTCGAGTTAACACGAATCGGCTTTTATTTCGCTAAATAATTTAAATATTTTGAGAAATTCAAATAGTTTTTAATTGTCTTGAAAATTCAAATATTTTTGAAATATTTTGAGAAATAGGGAAAAATACATCTCAGCAAAACATTCGTTAAAATGAGAATACACTGCGGTATTTAAAGGTTATCATACGAAAAAATTCGTAAAAGACTTTAAATGAAAATTTCACAAAGTAGCGAAATTCTCAAACTAGAAATTTTATTACATATAGGATTGACTGCAATTTATTTTACAACTGTTTCTATCTCAAAGAAAACGGTCTCTTAAAAATCCGTTTGTTCCTTCAATAAAACAATATTAATTATTAAGCGACGTGTATTAGAATCTGGAACCTGAAATAGATTTCACTCTCGAGTTAACACGAAACGACCTTTATTTCTCTAAATAATTTAAATATTTTGAGAAATTCAAATAGTTTTAAATGTCTTGAATATTCAAATATTTTTGAAATATTTTGAGAAATAGGGAAAAATTTAAATCGGAACAAAACATCCTTTAAATAAAGAATATACTATGGTATTTAGAGGTTATTATACGAAGAAATTCGTAAAAGGCTCTGAATTTAAAGTAAAATTTCACAAAGTAGCGAAATTCTCAAAATAGAAATTTTATTACATAGAAGATTGACTGCAATTTATTTTACAACTGTTTCTACCACAAATAAAATGGGCTGTTAAAATCTATTTGTTCCTTCAATAAAACAATATTAATTATTCAGCGACGTGTATTAGAATCTGGAATGTGAAATAGAATTGACTCTCGAGTTAACACGAAACGGCCTTTATTTAGCTAAACAATTTAAATATTTTTTAAATATTTTAAGAAATAAGGAAAAATTATCATATCAGCAAAAAGTTCGTTAAACAGAGAATGCATTGCGGCATTTAAAGGTTATTTTACGAAAAAATTCGTAAAATGCTCTAAATTTAAAGGAAAATTTCACACAGTAGCGCGATTCTCAAAATAGAAATTTTATTACATAGAGGATTGACTGAAATTTATTTTAAAACTGTTTCTACCACAAAGAAAATGGTCTCTTAAAAACCTGATTGTTCCTTCAATAAAAGAATATTAATTATTCAGCGACGTGTATTAGAATCTGGAACGGGAAATAGAATTCACTCTCGAGTTAACACGAAAGTCCCTTTATTTCTCTGAGAAATTTAAATATTTTGAAAAAATTAAATATTTTTTAAATATTTTGAAAAAAAGGAAAAATTGACATCTCAGCAAAACGTTTGTTAAACAGAGAATGCACTGCAGCATTTACAGATTATTATACGAAGAAATTCGTAAAACCTCTGTACTCAAAGTAAAATTTCACAAAGTAGCAAAATTTTATTACATAGAGGATTGACTGCAATTTATTTTAAAACTGTTTCTACCACAAAGAAAACGGGCTCTTAAAAACCCGTTTGTTCCTCCAATAAAACAATATTAATTATTCAGCGACGTGTATTAGAATCTGGAATGTGAAATAGAATTCACTCTCGAGTTAACACGAAACGGCCTTTATTTCGCTTAACAATTTAAATATTTTGAGAATTTTAAATATTTTTGAAATATTTTCAGAAAAAAGGAAAAATTTACATCTCAGCAAAACGTTTGTTAAACAGAGAATGCACTGTACCATTTAGAGGTTATTATACGAAGAAATTCGTAAAAAGCTCTGTACTCAAAGTAAAATTTCACAAAGTAGCAAAATTTTATTACATAGAGGATTGACTGCAATTTATTTTACAACTGTTTCTACCACAAAGAAAACGGGCTCTTAAAAACCCGTTTGTTCCTTCAATAAAACAATATTAATTATTCAGCGACGTGTATTAGAATCTGGAATGTGAAATAGAATTCACTCTCGAGTTAACACGAAACGGCCTTTATTTCGCTAAAAAATTAAAATATTTTGGAATTTAAATTTGAATTCATTTGTCACCGTTAAAAATTATTATAGAAATCGAAACGTACAAACGTATCCCAGAACTGTTTCTTTCTATAAGTAATTGTAGAAATGAATCTTTAGGGAAGAGATAACGTAATGGGATATGCATTCTCGAAATGGGAAAAATTCTCTTGACTGATGTGACGCTAAATTATTCAAACTTAAAACTGGAAAATTTAATTTCTGAGACACATGATCGCGAATGCTTATTTTTTGAAAATTTATTTTAACTCGGATGGAATGCTATAAATGCCGAAATGGATAACCGAACATTTTATGTCTTGAAATGCATTATTCATATTTGTGTCATATTGGCAAGATGCACTAAATATGGATTACTTCAAAAATGTCTTTGAAATAATGTGGTGGTATTGAAATTAGAGGTGCAAATACAGACTTGATTTAATGTGTTTTTTTTTTCTGTTGGAGAAATTTATATATGTCAATCAATGTGTAATTGAAAGAACCTATCAGAGGAGAAGAGTAAAGTAAATTTTGTGCTTCAACGTAAAATTTATTTTAAACATAAAAACCGTTATATTCTAAAATCCTTTTTATGTCAGTCAGGCTGAAGTAATTAAACTGAAATATATCGAAAGACAGTTGAAAATGCTTATCGACAGTTAAATTATCAGTTCTTTTGCAAATTTCAGTATTTACCAAACGGAGAGTGTTAATATTATACTGCAGTATATGCTTCAAATTAAACTAGAAAGATACACATGATTTAATTCTAAGGAAAGCTGTTTAACTAAGAAAAAGCTAGAGAACTAGCATAATTCCAATGTTTATATTTTTTCACTAAAATAAAAAGTAACATTATTTACAGCAAAAATAACAGTTCTACAGTAAATTTTCACACAGAATAAAAGAGGTAGAATTTAGAGACAGATTGTGTCTAGATTATATCCTCATTTTTCTGCTTTTGTTTGAACTTAGATAAATATTATTTTGTATGAACATTCATTCAAGAGGCTTTATCAGTTCTTTTGCAAATCTCAGTATTTACCAAACGGAAAGTGTTAATATTATACTGCAGTATATGCTTCAAATTAAACTAGAAAGGTAGACGATTTAATTTTGAGGAAAGCTGTTTAACTAATAAAAAGCTAGAACACGAGCAGAATTGAATTTTTTAATTTTCTCAGTAGAATAAAAACTAACATTACTAACATCAAAAATAATATTTCTAATAGGTAAATTTTGAGACAAAGTAAAAGAAGTAGAATTTACTGACGTTACTGAGAGAGATTGTGTCTAGATTATATCTTCATCTTTCTATGTTTGTTTGAACTTAGATAAATATTATTTTGTACGAACATTCATTCAAGAGGCATTATTACTTCTTTTGCAAATATCAGTATTTATCAAACGGAAAGTGTTGATATTATACTGCACTATATACTTTAAACTAGAAAGATAAACATGTTTTAATTTTAAAGAAAGTTGTTTAACTAACAAAAAGCTAGAGCACTAGCATAATTCCATTGCGTATACTTTTTTAGTAGAATATAAAGTAACATTACTTACAGCAAAAATAATAGTTCTACAATAAGTTTTAACACAGAGTAAAAGAGATAGAATTTACTGAATTAGTTACTGAGCAGATTGTGTCTAGATTATATCCTCATCTTTCTGTGTTTGTTTGAACTTAGATAAATATTATTTTATACGAACTTTCTTTCAAGATGCTTTATCAGTTATTTTCCAATCTCAGTATTTACCAAATAGGGGTGTTATTATTATACTGCAGTATATACTTCAAATTAACTAGAAAGGTAGACATGATTTAATTCCAAAGAAAGCTGTTTCACTAACAAAAATCTAGAGCGATAGCAGAAATTCATAGTTTATATTTTTTTCAGTAGAATAAAAAGTAACATTAAAAATAAAAGTTCTCCTACAGTAAATTTTTGCATAGAGTAAAAGACAATTTACTGACCTGGTTACTGAGACAGATTGTGTTTAGATTATATCCTCCTCTTTCTTTGTTTGTTTGAACTTAGATAAATATTATTTTGTTCGAACATTCATTCAAGAGGCTTTATAAGTTGTTTTGCAAATCTCAGTATTTACCAAACGGAAAGTGTTAATATTATACTACAGTATATACTTCAAATTAAACTAGAAAGACAGATATGGTTTAATTCCAAGGAAAGCTGTTTAACGAACAAAAAGCTAAAACACTAGCATAATTCCAATGTTTATATTTTTTCAGTAGAATGAAAAGTAGCATTACTTGCAGCAAAACTAATAGTTCTACAGTAAGTTTTCACACAGAAAAGAGGTAGAATTTACTGACTTAGCTACTGAGATTGTGCCTAGATTATATCCTCATCTTTCTGTGTTTGTTTGAACGCAGATAAATATTCTTTTGTACGAACATTCATTCGAGAGGCTTTAACAGTTCTTTTGTAAATCTCAGTATTTACCAAATGGAAAGTGTTAATATTATACTGCAGTATATACTTTAAATTAAACTAGAAAAATAGGCATAATTTAATTCTATGGAAAGCTCTTTAAGTAATAAAAAGCTAGAACACTAGCATAATTCCATTGCTTATATTTTTTCAGTAGAATATAAAGTAACATTGCTTACAGTAAAAGTAATAGTTCTCATACAGTAAGTTTTCACATAGAGTAAAAGAAGTAGAATTTACTGACCTAGATACTGAGACAGATTGTGTCCAGATTACATTTTCATCTTCCTGTGTTTCTACGTATATAATCTCATCTTTCTAAGTTCAGTTTTTGAACTTAGATAACTATTCTTTTGTATGAATATTCATTCAAGAGACTTTTTCCCGCAATGTCTCTTCTTTTCTGTTTAAAAAGAATACACAAGTTTTAAAGTTTATAGCTTACGGATATTTGTCATAAAACTTGCGTAGTTTCAGAAATGAACAATTACTTAGACACGAAGGTTCCTTTAGTATGTAAAATTTTTGTGGGTTTTTTGAATCTCATATTTAGACCACATGTGGTGATAAATTAAATACCACAGCGTTAGAGAGAATGAAGTACAAACAAAAAATCGCAAATAACTCTCCTAATTATTTGATTGAACACAGATAACCAATAAAACACTGTACATGGTAATTTTTTCTTTAACCACACAACAAAGATAAAATTACATACTGATTTTTTTTTGTAATCCCAAGCCTTATTGCTTTTTCATCCTTAAGTAATGAGTTTTTTTTATGATCAATTATTTCTATTTTTACTTCCCTGTCATAACAAGTTATGAGTACATACTATTATATTGACAGCATAATAAAGTATATTTTAGCTAGCCTTGAAAATATTTTATGCAAAAGGCAAAAATATTGAATTTTGGTTTTACAAAAACCAAATTTTAAGTGGCAGTCCCAACCCATTGTTGCCAACAAACACTCAATACTTATCAAGGAAAACTGAATTAAATATTTTCAGAAACAAATAGCAACAATGAAATTTCAAGAAAATTTATTCTAATTTTTTAAAATTGTTGCTAAGGAAAGGTGTACCATATACTTTTCAAATGTTTTCATGCTACGAATAGTGGAAAAAAACTTTGTTGCTAGAGTAAAAAAAAAGTCAATGCCTTAGAATCCTTTAGTTATAGAGCCTCAGGTGTGCAGAAACAGCTGAATTTACAATAATAGTCGTAAAAGGAAGGGTTGCTATGCTAAATGACCCCTGGGAAACCTCTAAATTTCCCTTTATTCTGGCCCGCCTAGACCATGTCTTGTAGATTAGAAATCCTTCTCAATTGGATATGGAAAACATATCGTGAATGGATAAATGTGTGGAAATGACATATTTCTTAAAATAATGGTAAAACTCAAATAAATTGAAAATAGTAAAAGTGAACTCAGGAGAGGGTCATCTGCTAACAAAAAAATGTATTCTAAGTTTTGATTGGTGAGGTAGGTACATGATTCCAATAGGCTCTTAAGCATTTTACATTAACAAAAAGAATATTTTTCTTGTGCAGAAGGCAATTTTCAGGATTTTTGTATAATTGCTATGGTTTTTCTGTGGGTTATGTAGCATTATTTATGGATTTTTTGTCCTTTTACATGAAACATATATGTAACATCATTGTAGAAATAGTTTTGTTGGATCCCAGGAACAAAATATGGTTGCTCTAAACAAAAGTTGGATTTCAGAATAAAATAAATCTACATATTTCATATATGAAGTACAAAGAGAAAACCTCAAATAACTCATCTAATTATTTCATTAAACCTAGATAGCCAACAAAACATTGAGCAGGGAAATTTTTCTTTAATTGTTTCACAAGGATACAATACATACTGATTTTTTATTGTAATCATAGGCCTTTGTTTACGATATTGCTTTTTCCTTATTAAGTAAGGAGTTTTTCTTATCAATTATTTCTATTTTTACACTGCTGTCAAAACCAGTTATAAGTTATACAAGTTATACTATTGTATTGACAGTATAGTAAAGTATATTTTATCTACTAGGAAACTATTTCATTCAGAAGGACAAAAATAGTCCTCGAACCAAAAATATTGAATTTCAGTTTTACAAAAACCAAATTTTAAGTGGCAGTACCAACCCATTATTGCCAACAAACACTCAATACTTATCAAGGAAAACTGAATGAAATATTTTAAGAAACAAATAGCAACAATTAAATTTCAAGATAATTTTTTCTAATTTTTTATAACTGTTGCTAAGGAAAGGTGTACGATATACTTTTCAAATGTTTTCTTACGAGTAGTGGATAATAACTCTGTTGCTAGAGTTAAAAACAGCCAATTCCTTAGACTCCTTTAGTGTATAGAACCTCAGGTGTGCAGAAACAGCTGAGTTTACAATAATAGTCGTAAGGGAAAGGGTTGCTATGCTAAATGACCCCTGGGGCAACTTCTAAATTTCCCTTTATTCTGACCCGCCTAGGCCGTATCTTCTAGATTAGAATCCTTCTCAATTTTATATGGGAAATATATCGTCATACAAATTTCTTAAAATTAATGGTAAAAACCAAATAAATTGAAAATTATAAAAATTGATTCACGAGAGGTTCATCTACTAACAAAAAGTGCATGCTGAGTTTAAATAATATGTAGTACATGATTCCGATACAGTTATAGGGCTGAAGCATGTTACTTTCTCAAAACAAATATGTTGTGCAGAACGGAATTTTCATGATTTTTGTATAATTGTTATGGTTTTTCTGTGGGTTATGTAGCCTTATTTATGGATTTTTTCCTTTTACATGAAACATATATGTAACATCATTGTAGAAATAGTTTTGTTGGATTTCAGGAACAAAATTTTGTTGCCATAAACGAAGGTTGGATTTCAGAATAAAATAAATCTACATATTTCATATATGAAGTACAAAGAGATAATCTCAAATAACTCACCTAGTTATTTGATTAAACACAGATAGCCAACAAACCATTGAGCACGGAAATTTTGTATTAAACATTTCACAAGGATACAATACATACTGATTTTTTATTGTAATCATAAGCTTTAGTTTACGATATTGCTTTTTTCGCCTTAAGTAATGAGTTTTTCCTTGTCAATTATTTTCATTTTTGCATGTCATCATAACAAGTTATGGGGTACATACTATTATATTGATAGCCTGTTAAAATTTATTTTAACAAAAATAACATTATATCCTTAAAATATTACAATTCTTTATAAATTCCAAATGTGTAACTTATATTGTATCTTTACCAGTTATGATCTTGGTATATAATTGTTGAATTGGTATACTATTTGTTTTCACATCCAAATAGGATTATTTGTAATATTTTTATAACATATTTTTACGACATATGCACTTATCTTGTGAACTTTATAATCTATTATTAGTGAATACCGTGCCTTGGGATAAAATAAAAGTTTCAAATAAAAGGAAGATAAAACTACGAATATTCTTAGTAAAGTACTTAATTTTCTTAAAGCATTTTAAGTTATAACATCTAGATACTTCTTCCTCATAACTGTTATTATATTTACTTTGGAACATCAACCGGTTATTTTCGAATTTTATTCTATTTATTGAAGATGGTTATTTGTCTTTTCTTATTACCTCCTTATATTACTTTCTTTTTTCTTTGAGTGAAATAGACTTCTAAATACGATAAAGTATGAAATATATAGAGACATTTTTATTAAATTTACGAGATTTACAATGCTCACGTAATTTACAATGAGATAAAAATGTACAACACATTTCAAAACAGGATTGTTTTTACAAGCTTCTTATATTAAAACTATATTTTCAGAAATATATTGCAATTCTATTTTAAACACGCCTTTTCGTATCAGAACTGTTTTCTTAAACTTACCTGTTCCGTAAGTAAGTAATTTAAAATATGAAAATTAATTTAATTAATTTTAGTTTAATTCGGTATTTGTTTTAATATTTGTACTTAAGTGGTTAAAATGCACTCTCCTGTGCTCTGTTTTCACCAACCTTCCAGCAAAAATGCTATCATTTCTCGCTTAGTTTGTCCACAGCAGTTTTACGCCCCACATTTTGAAAATACCTCCTTCACTGTCCAAGTCACTGTTCAAGTGTAAGGATTAAATATTTATCAAAGATATTAGTATTGTGTAATGGCGTGACTTAGAGGTATATCGTCATCAAAGAACTTTGTTTTGAGAGGTGGACTTGTGTGTATACAAAAGGACTGTTTTCCCCGGCTCCACGATGTCTACACTGTTGTGCCCTATAGTAAAGGAACAATATGCCAGACAACACGGCACCGTCACTGACAGCCAAAATATGATCGCGGGAACGACAAAGGATTTGCCGCTACTCAGATGTAGCCGCTAAGAATTCCAGGGACCCCTGGCTTTGCGGCCGATGATTGTTTAACCTGGACCAATCCAGTTGGTCGAAGGTGAGGTCATCGCTAGGTGACCTAATAATGACATTGTTGGTGAGGCCCCTCTCTTAGAGGCTTCTCCCCTAGAAAGAGACGGGCGAAGATTTGTCTTTTGAGAGAAGTTAGTTAGCGAGCAACCAGCTAATTCAGAGGTCGCCTTGGCCAGTCTTTCCACCGGAGAGTTTTCTGCTATAATCCCACCGTGGGATCTTTTCTTTAAGGAGTAGCCCGCATGGGCTAACTCGGAGGTCGCCTCGACCAGTCCCTAAATGGGAGAGTTTTATTTAGTGGAATCCCGTCTTGGAATGTATCTCTTGCTGAGATTGAAGCGATACCCTGTGCTTTGGGTTTCCTTTCTCTAATATAATCCTCTTCAGGATTGTTTGCAGTTCTTCAGAACTAACTGTGCATAGATCTCCTACCTGTACTTCAGAGAACTTTCGCAAGAGCTACGAATTGTTTCTTCCGTCTAATCACCCCTATTTCGGCATAGACTGAATTTAGTAGGTACCCGTCTCTACTCAGGCTTACGTGTACTAATCACTTACATGTGATCACTACCTGTGATCTCAGAAATTGTTTTTTTTGTGTAGATATGAAATGATGTATATAGCAGCATTGTAAATAAATTCATTATTCAAGATACACATGATTCTTCCTTGTGTCACCTGAAACAGGAACCGGATACGTTACAATTGACTGCCTTGATGTGATTGCAGTTCATGTATTCAAAATACTATTTTTTATTGTTATTTTATCACTGTATAATTTTATGCTGCTGCTGTTGGTGGTGGTGGAGCAAATCTCCAAGATCGGCAGAGTTAGATTAACTCCATGACATTGTGAACCTTAATAATGTCCATAAGAAGTAATGGACTAGAATAAAGATCACATCTGGAGAGTTCTAGGCAATCGATTACTCGCTCGAGGAGGAGGCCTATTTATTGAAATAATTGATACAGATTAAAAAGGACTTGGTAGACTTGGAATAAAAGAGACATCTAGTGTAACCACTAATAAGTCTAATAACAGTTGTTCATGTCTGCTACATTGAAGAGTCAGAGTGCCACAGTATAGATATCTCTGATACCGCTGATTCGCAGATGGAGTGGTCCGATTGATATTTATAGACTTTTTTACAATCGAAATTAATTCTGGATAAGTCAGTGACTCTCGAGTGACCAATGCTTACTAGCAACTTACTTGGAGAAAGTTTCCATAGTCTCTTTGCATTAAAGGTGTAAGAGTCGCGTTCGTCTCTGTCGGTGATCTAGACGAGTGTTTGTTAAAGAAAACTTTTGTTCATTGTAAGACATCAATTCAAGCAGTGAACAATTGGAAATCTGGAGGTATCAAGCGTGTCGTCTATCAACGCACCGATAGAGAAAATTAAATTGGTTTTGAATGACCTTGTCAGCCAAGTGCCAAGAGCTCTTCAGCTACTACAAGGATAAGGGTCAAAGAAGAGGGGGTTGTCAATTTCCTCTAAAACAGAGGTTTCCTCTTTGGGAAAAGAAGAAGAGGAAAGCGCCCAGCTGAACTCTGAGAGAGCAGGTTTTTCTATAGTGATCTCCTCTCTGTATGAAAGGTTGCCTGAGCATATAACTTATGTTTTCTTAAAATGGTCTTTTTTGTTGTAATAAATCAATCTTGTTAAGCTTGAAATATCCTTGGATCTGATTATTCAACATCAAAAGCCGTTGCATTCCTTGAAACCCATGAGAAGTCGTCCCAAGTGACTAGGGTGTGACTAACGACCGGGCATAGAGACAGCGCGACCCCTCGGCGCCATTACAAAAGGTCAACGTGAGAAGGTATCTATTAAAATTTCACCTCACAACAATATAAATTAATAAAGTAGTTTTAGAGTTACAGCACCATATATTATGCATAAAATGTCAAATGCACATGTTTCGTATACTTAAAGATACAAAATAATCATTTATACAATTAGCATGATATTATAAGAATGCTTAATCTAAAATAATACTACAACTAATACAGTACATCATTCTGCTTTTAGCTACTTGAATTAATTCTTTAAAAAATGGGAAAAAATTGGACTTTAATGAAATTTTTAAAAATTTTTGTACTTTAAAAATTTGAAGAAATATATAGTACGGATTTATAAAATAAAAACGTTGAACCAGTCTTTATAAAGTATTTTTAATTTCAAAATATTTAATATGGGATCATAAAGGAAATTTGTATAACAGTTTCACCATTACAAATTTACTTGAAACTAATAGATGACATTTATACGAAATGAATACTTTCAAAAGAATGTAGATAAAAGATTTTGCCGATTCAACACCATTCTAGTTCAAAGGTATAAAGACATTGATCTGCTTCTCTTACATAACGTTTGTGAAAGCTTCACTGTGACAGTTTTAGAATAACTTCCTCTGTTTGTTGTGAAACTACTAATTCGTTTTCTAATAGAACTAGACTTGTCATTTTAACAATAGAATGTCGGAAACTTGCTACCGCCTAGAAGTTTGACCAATATCTATGTGTGCCTAGAAATTAGAGCAAGCTATTATTAAATTCTAATTTCATTTTTTTGTCTTAATCAGTATAGATAGCTATTTAGGGACATAGATGAAACATGAAAGCAGTCCAGAATAATTTTAATTAAATATGGTTATTGTTGTTTGGCACATAGCCTCCATAATTATTTAAAAATCTCTTAAATTTTTAGTTTATGGAACTTGGACATGAGAAAACTACACTCTCTGCAGGCTTGACTATCAACTTGCAGATTAATCAATGGGATTGCGCTCGACGTATAGGAAAATGGTGATGAATAGTCTTTGATTTGATTTACCATTTTTGATGACGTTTTTACAGCTAAAAATAGGATTTTCATTTTCGCCACCAACTCCATACATTGGATATGAAGAATTAAGTATATATACCTCATATATAAATATTTAAAATGAACTAAATGACCATCACAATCTTAATCCCTATAGATAGCTATTCAGAGACATAGAGGTAACGTGAGAACATCCCTGGATGATTTTAATTAAATGTGGTTATTGTTGTTTGGCTCATTTCTTCTGTGAATATTTAAAAATGTCTTAAAATTTTTAGTTTATGTAACTTGGACCATGAGAAAGCAACACTCTCTGCAAGCTTGACTATCAACTTGTAGATTAATGTGTGGCGCTGCTGTCAACGTTTAGCAAAATGGTGATGAATCGTCTTTGATTTGATTTACCATTTTTGGTGATGTTTTACAGCTAAAAATATGATTTTCATTTTCGCCACCAATTCTATACATTGGATATGAAGAATTAATATATGTACCTCATACATAAATATGTAAAGTAAACTAAATGGCCATCATACTTAAAATAAAGTTGAAAAGAGTTACCACCTATAGAAACACAAATATTTAGAGTTACAAATTTAACAGTTTTTATTGGCCCGACAATCTTAACTTATTATTTTCTTGGATATAGAATTTAAGATGTGACCGTCGACTGCTAGGACAGAGATCTTAGATTTAGGCCACGAGGTGAGGGTTTAGCATTTATTTCCCTTTCTTTGCAGTTAGCCTCAAAAAAGGCTAGTGGCTGCCCTATGACTTGGGGAATTGGAGAATTACGCCAAGAATGGTTTGGTTTGGTTTGGTTTGGAGCACTACGGTCTACTGTTTTGCACACGAGGACTAAAGAGACCGGGACCTACTACTTAAAGCCGATTCCAAACGACTACGAACGTCCATGCCATAGTGGAATTCAAACCCACGAACGCCAGTACCGACGATCAGCGTACTAACCAATCGGTCAGCTCTCAGCCTTACGCCAAGGAACCGTCTACTATAGTAAATATATATTACGAGTCCCTTGATTTACAATAGCTCTCTTCATTGACAAAACCATAATAAGTTTCAAGTACACTAATACAGAGTTAGACACTCTTATGTAGGAAAGTACACAAAAACTTTTTGAGCAAAAAGAGATCAATTTTCAACCACAAGCACAAAGAAAGGTTGAAGAAAAATAACAGGACGGAATAAATGTATGAGTATATTAATTTTAGCTGTTTATAGATAATTTTTTAAAAGTGCTTAAGAACCATCTATTGTTTATTATTCTATTGAAAAAATATTTCAATTGTTCATTATGACAACGGCAGGTTATATCTGTAGAAAAACTATGTTTCAGTTAGAAAATTTTCTGAGTTACCTATTTAATATCACGGACAGAAAGGGGAGTCGAAATTTCCAATCTTACATAAATGAAACTGGAAACTCTTATGCTTGGTAACAAAATAATTTTAAATTAAATTTTTAATTTTCAGATCAGAGTTTAATTCATTTAAATTATTAAAGCTATGTATGTACTTATCTGCAGCATTCTATTTTTGTTGACATAAATCAGTCCATCTTTAAGGTGTTTCAATACAGATATCGGGAACGATAAAATAGAAGAAAAGAGTTATTTAAGAAATCTTTGTAGTTAAATCTGGATATTTATTACCGAATAGGCTGACATGATCACGTGGGGGGTACTTTAACACACATGTCGTTAGTTATATAAATGGTTATATAATAAATACAGACTCATACTGAATATAGTTTGTAAAATGGAGTTCGAAAACAGGCGACTGTAAAATAAAAAATACGAAAAATATTTTCATATATAATAGAATATACGTAATATAATTTTGCCAAATGAAAGAAAAGAGGTTTTATTGCTATAAAATTCTAAAAAAAAGTATTATAAAATATAAGTGGAGTTAACATTGATTTCTTCTATTAAAATATCTTTAAATATATACAAACACATACGGATTTTGCAAAACAATTTTCATAGCTTCGTGCCAAAATAATATGTCAAGAGCTCTGGTATTAATTAGAAATAAACACAATATGTATAAATCTGGAACTTAAAAAAAATTAATTCATTTATTTAAAAGTTTTGTTAAAAGATTTTTGGGAGACTAATTAGAAATTTGCGTTCAGGCAGTAGTGTTTTAAATTTATTTAAAATAATAGGCATTTTTAATTAATCTTATAAGAATTAATCATATTTCTTTAAAATCGAAAATATAATTTTTTAAGAAAAGCATTGTAAATTATATAAGAGTGAATTTCATTATGCATGTAGTTTGTTGCCACTACATTTATTAAATGAATTTTGTCAAGTATCATAGTTCAGTTTTTCAATCTCAGAGCACAAGAAACATGCAAAATTATATGTATTATATAATATATTTATAGCAGCACTTTTTCCTAAGACGAAGTTCATAGTTAAATTTTAATGAATTGAAAAGAAATTCATTTTGCCCACGCAATTTATCACTGATGAGTACGAAGTAAAACGTGCATTAATATTTAATACAACTCAAAAGAATGTATTTGCATTCAGAATAAAAGGAAGCATCTGTTCTCCATTTTATTTAGCCCTTAATTGAAACAGGTAGGCTGGAGATAAAGAAAAAAAAATGGAATTATCAAAAGAGAATACATTTTTACTGAAAATTATTTTGATGCCTTGGTGATGCAAATAAGACGAAGAGAAATAGGTTCTATCTCTATGTGAATTTATATATCTCGTGAGAAGAATAAATTTTCCTCAGCGAAAAATCGCATTAATTATTCAGAAAAAGTTGTTTTTGGTTTCTCGTGAAGATAAAATTCACCAGCGAGTTTAAACAACCCGGGCAACAAATTATTAGAGGTGTACATTGTCGAATATTTGCTTTTCGGATGTCATTCTGTTTTAATGAGACTTGCAGTTTTATGGAAGAGTAGATTGAAAGGCTTTAGTTCAAATCTTTAGGTTTAGAAGGTCTGTAGTATCATTGTTTTTAAATTTCAGTAAGGATTCTTGAAAGGTTATCTTCCTCCGTAATTTCACAGTAGTTACGCTTACAATCAAATATGGCTGCTGCTTAAACTGTAGATTGTGCAAGAGAAAGAAAGGCTACTGCGAAATGTGCAAGCAGAGACTTGCAAGTGGTAAGTTGAATCAAAACGTTTAATTATAAAGATAATTTTCCCTTCGATTCTAAACAGTCAAGAAAGCAATTAAGATTTCCAAGAATCTATCATATTTTGATTATAATACTGTCACGAAGATTCGAATGAACACACCGTTTGGCTTAACAGACGAATTTATTGAAGCAAAGTAGCAACTCGCAACTTTACAAGATCGAGAAGTTGCCTACAACTAGTGGGTATCGGCTTTTATACCCGGACAGAATATTCGAGAAATAACTAATTTACATAATAAAGATCTAAATTGTTCGAGAACACAAGACAACAATAAATAACATTTTTAAATAAAAAATCCACACTTTGTAAAAACCGCCATGGCGAGCATCGAACCCAAAATCTTCGGGTCTGGATCCCGTGCTTTGACCATTCGGCCACTGAGCTAGTTGGCAAAGTTTCTTTATGCGGCAATATTCCGTGGAAAAGTACCTAAGAGAACCTGAAAAATGTACCTTGGCAGAAATCGTATAGTAAAGATTGTGAAACTTTGGTAAAAGACACCTCTTTTTAACTACTTAATGTGAACATTTCTCATCACAATTTTTGACTGGATTGTCTCTGGAAATATTTTAAAACAGTAGGGGATTCAGCATTTCTAGTAGTTTAATAGGTGATGATATTTAGTGTACATAATCTATTTTACTTCTATGCAAATTTTTTATAATTATAAAACTAAAAAGAAGATAAATATAAATTAGAAAATATATATCATAAAATACAAATCAAGATCCAAAATATTTAAAAATATTTTCTTAATTTAGAAAACTATCATTTTATTTAAATATTGAAGTCTGGGGAATGGTATAAAAAAGTTTAGATTTCTTTACTGGCGATTAATGACTTTGGCTTAACTTAAACATTTAAAAATTAGCAAAAGTAACATTCTTTGTATGGACACCAGGAAACTGAATTTTATATATCTAGGTCAAAAAAATATCAAAGATAAGGGACTAAAACCTATTTCTAGAATTTTACATATTTTTGTTTGAAACTGATTATTCTTATATCCCCTATTTACAAATATTCGATTAAAAATTTAGCATTTAAATGTAACGAGGAAAGTTGTATGTCTGTTAAGTTATGTAAAGTAGGATTTTTAAGAAACGTGATTTTGTCGTAATTTTTCAAATTTTCTATATCAGGGTAGAGATTTATTTCTTAAGATTATTTCAGCGAGTCTTTTAGAAGTCAATTGAAAATAAACTTTAATTTGTAAAAGAATTGAGATTTACCTTTGTACTTGGTCAGAGCTCTTTCGAAATTGTGTCTTCATTTCCTGGCTAAATAGTACCTCGGTTATTCTTTGCAGATGAATAACCTCTATTCTTAAAAAGGAAAATCTAGAAACATTTTAACCACTTTTAATCATCCTCATTTATCTGTCATCATTATTCTAATACACTCACAAATAAAAGAGCCTAAAGTATTTATAAATTATGTTTTCAAAAAACTGATGTATTTCAACCGATTGCTGGCTTGACTACTTTGTACCCCCGCCAACTTGGCTATATTGGTTTAAGTATGGTCACCTAACATTTTATCCTGATCTCATTGTGTCCAAATAATCTGTATCTATATTATAATTTATATGATAATTTCATCCAACTCTTCTTGTGTAACTTTTTTCTTATTAAAAGTGAGCAATGCTTAAAAAAATAGATTAAACAAACCATTAACGGTTCACTATGGTTAATTTTTAATAATTTAGAGCTGTTGCGTTTGTAAACTGTTAAGGATTAACTGCCTATAAATATAAATGTTCGATTTTCAAGTTGTTTTCTTTAATGAAGTAAGAATATATAATTCTATTACGATGACTATGCATTAAATAAAGTCGCCAGTAAAAGCAAGAAATACAATGTTTGGAAGGGTTACCTTTGTGCTTTAGTAAATATCACCACTATTTTCTCCAAATTTGCCAAGGGGAACCCAATTCTTAAGTAGTCCCCCGATTGCTTGATTTTTACTATAAAATTAACCTTGTATGAAGATTTTTGATCCGCTCTAATAACTGATAAACACTGATTGATTTCTATTTATTTTTCTGGCGTAAATATAGGTAAGCGATCAAGTGAGATTTTTAAAACTGAAAACAGGATTAGAATTTCCTAATGTAATCTCCGAGCAAGTCTTTTATTTTAGTTCATCAGATATTCGTGTGAAAATCCTTCATACATTTTCGATCAACACTTAAATATCAAGAGTTTAAACTTTCATCCTTTCAGCTTTTATTTTGGAATATTCTTGTAGGACAGAAAAATACGTTTATAATGAATGCCTGGATAATTGTTAATAAAATATTCACAAGCAAACTATTTAACGCGGACTTTCTCTGCAGATAAGTGCCAATTAGCTATTCTTAAATTTCTTTCGGAAGGACGATTTTGAAATATCATGTTAATGAGCTGCCCGGTGAAACACAAGAGCTTCAAATTTGTTAATACGATGCGTTCGCGAAAAGAAATTATAGCGCTGTTGAATAAATTGGTAATTATTCGATTTAGCACCACTTCCTTGTCTCGGTTGCAGTTTATCTAGCTAGTTAAAAATTTAATAACTTTTTTTTTTCTCTCCTCTTCCAACAAATGCAAAGCTAGGATTTCCCATTTCAATAAGAATATCTAAGTGATTTCTCAAAGAATATATCTCAAAGCCTTCGGAAATTTTAACAATTCATAGTTGAAACTATACATCTTTTTTTTTCTTCTTTTGTTTTGTTTGGTGAAAGGAAAAGACGTTGTTTGTATCAATAACGAGTTATTCTTCAGAACATTGTAATGATCTCGTTAGAAAATTTCTTGGTTACGGATTGAAATACACTGTTATTCCTCAAAGACATGCAGGCTAACTGTGCCTTTACAATGTAGAGATTTCAAAAAAAAATTTTTTTTTTCTCTCAAGTAGCGATATGAATGTAAT
Organism: Pardosa pseudoannulata; assembly: GCA_032207245.1. NCBI lineage: Eukaryota > Metazoa > Arthropoda > Arachnida > Araneae > Lycosidae > Pardosa > Pardosa pseudoannulata. Next base: position 64,295,481 of record CM063510.1, on the reverse strand, counting down.
TGTATTAAGGTTGCATAAACAAGTTATGAAAATTTGAGTGGACTTACTAAATTATATTTTATTTAATAATTGTTCTTTGCTGATTAGGATTTCCTTTGAAATTTCATTACATATACAATTTACTGTCTTTTATGTAATTTGGATGTATTTCTAGTCGATGGAATATATTGTATATATTTGTTTTAAGATGAATTAAGAATCATTTCAAAATTATAGGTAATTACAATATATTTTAGTTTGGTAATTTTGTTATTGTTCTTACTTATATTTTAGTAAATTTTAAATTAATTTAGAAGATCTGATATAAATATAAGTACTAGTTAAGCTATTTGAAGCTTCTATGCATCTTAAGGCGATATTTGTGCTTTTCTTTTATTTTTTCAAACATTTTAGTCCCGATAGACTAGAAATAACACAGTGTGTTTCTCATACATAATTTTACTAAATATAATATGCGCATAATAAATGTCCTTTCGATTCTTTATTACACGCATGAACCGAAAACACTGTTTAATTCGAACAACTTGAAATTTCCTAAATTTGAACAGGTGTTCCTTAATTAATGTTCATACTGTAAAAAATCATCCATATAATTCTTGAAATCCGAAAATGCCATTAAAGTCACAATAAAGCTTAGTTTTATTATCGCTTTAAAGTGTCTGAAGGGATATAAACTGTTCATTATAGAATAAGTAAGTTCTGATTTGGAATTGCAATAACTTAATATAATAGTATTACTATAGATAAGCATTTTTTAGCTTTGTAGAACGTAAAATCAATACCAAAATTACTTATACTTGTTTTAGTACTTTTTTAATTTTTAATTATTAAATTTGTTTATAGTGCTTTATGCTTTTAGCTTTCACCTTCTAACGTTTCATCATTTTACCTTTTATTTACCTTTCCTGTGTACTTGCTTTTTTATACGATATATATTTCTATAAATTTTTAAAAATTATTACGGTTTTACCTTTGTTTTTTTTAGCATGTTCTGTTTCCAGTTTAGGGCACTTTTATATGTTATGTCTTGTTGTATTTACATTAAAAAATGGGTTTAGACAACCTTGTGCTTGGCGTTGTCTTAAAAAGAACTTGGCGCCGTAAAACTTCAACCAACCAACCAACCAAAAGTACTTATTTTATTAAAGTAAAATTAAAGTAAAAATTGTGATATATTAAATACAATATTTTTAGTTGTATTTTTTGGAAAGAACATAGTTATCTCTATCATAACTCGAGCTCTATTTAACGTACAAATTTTAATTTTATGTCAAAAAATCAATAAATGTATTGGCTAAAAGTTAATTATATAAATGTTTAAAAAATCTTTCAGGAACTGGAAAATCATAAGTTACCCATCAATTAATTTTAACACATTTACTCATTCTATAGAATATTTAAATATAGAAAATTTCTATCAGATTTATTTCCTAGATTATTTTCCTATCTTACTGCTAGTGGTGAAAACTGCAACTTTGAGAAAAAAAGCCCATAAAGTTAAGCAAATTGTAAGTGATAAACTCAATATATTATAATACTCGAGTTCTACTAGAAAATACTTTCAAAGCTCTTTTTAGTTTGTGGAGGGTTAATTTCCAAAAAAATATTTTCTATTGAAGTACTTTTTATTGTTTAAGTGTTTCGTTCTCCGTTTTTTATTTAAAGTCAATTAAATAAATGTTTAAAAAATCTTTCATGAACTGGAAGATTATAAGTCCCTCATCAATTAATTTTAACACAGTTACTCATTCTGTAGAATGTTTAAATATAGAAAATTTCTATCAGATTTATTTACTAGATGTTTATTTCCATCTTACTTCTAGTAAAGAAAACTGTAACTTTGAGAAAAAAGCCCATAAAATTAACCAAATCGTAAGTGCTAATCACAATATACTATAATACAAAGAAGTATTTTCAGTGCTCTTTTTTAATTTGTGAAGCATCGTTTTCCAAAAAATTATTTCCTATTGAAGTACTTTTTATTGTTCAAGTGTTTTGTTCTCTGTTTTTGCCAATGATTCGAATATATGAACTTTAAAATATTCTGTCTCTACTAAGGTGAAACGCTCGTCTTGTTTACCCTTGATGTTTTGGTATAAACTCATATCTTTTACATTATCTTAAATAATTCATGCTGATGTTACTAAAACTCTACATTTAAGAGGCATTTTGAGATAAAAAGCTGAAGGACACCCACGAAGCTAATATCTTTTTTTAAATCCTTCAGGGTAAAACATTCACTAAAAAATATAGTTTCTGAAATTTTTTCAATATTTATCTCAGTAGGATTTTCTGCTCTTTTAAATTATCAGTGTTAATTTTAACAAAATTCCTCATTTAAGAGCCACTGGTGAAGGAAAACCTAAAAGATTCCAAACAAGCTGAAATCTGCTATTTTTTTTATCATTTTCTGTAGAAAATTTCCTGTATAATTTTAATTTCTAGAAATTTTATGATATTTATATCCGATTAAAGTTTTTTCTGCGCTTTTAACAGAGTTCATAATACATGTTTGGTATCATTGGTCATGAGATATTAGGTGACATCAGGAAGCTCGGAAACATTCCAAATATCAAATTTTATGGTTTGGGTGGATTTTAGAGTAATGACCATGCCCTTCCCATTTTTATGTCTCATATTTAAGGTAAAAAAATGTTCATATACTCTCACTGGCTTGTATTACATCACAATGGTTTTATCATAGCCATATGGCTCAAATATTACCTAAAACTATAGACATCTGACAAACATTTGGAATTTCTCAGGGCTCTGTGATAGCAACCAAAATCCCCTGAGCAACGTTGACCCATTAATGGCTAGAGTCCCTTCAAGAGGTCAGCAAAAAATAGTCTAGAATTTTCATTTTTTTTAAACTAGTTTTCCTTATCAGTGAAGATAAAATGTCAATTTTACAATTAATCAACCAAATTTGCAAATTTCTGCACCTATTTATAATTTTGTCATTTAGATAGGCAATTTATGACTTACATTTAACAATTAATCAACCAAATTTTCGAGTATCTGCTACTATTAATAATTTTGCCCTTTGGATAGGCAGTTTATGACTTAAAGAGTCTTGCATCTAATTCTATTTTTTCAGTAAGTATGTCGACTGAAATCATGACAATTATTTTTATCTATTATGAAACTTCCGTTTGAATTACTATACTTACATGTGGTAAAAATTAAATCTATTATCACGAACATCATTATTTTATAAACGGCAGCATTTCATTACTTTTAAAATCACAGCTAATTACTAGTAAATACTGTTGCTAATAAAGGCAGGTAATGTTCAAATTTGTTTTAAATTTCCTGTTTGTTTTACAACATGTAGTCCATATAACTTAAATGTAAAGCATTCATCAATTTACACTTAACAAAATTGTCTCCAGTAATGAGTTAATATCAAATTGAAACCCAAAATGAGTCTCTAAGCCTGATTGCAAAACGTTAAAATACAAGACCTCTTGACCTTAACTTCTTTTGTGTATTACGTGCTTGATATTGATAATCCTCATTTATTCAAAAAATCAAGTAAAATCTTTGAAAGAATCTGATTTTCTGAGAAGCTCTCAAGAAAGGCTTTTATCAAGAAAGGCTTTCTTTATTCCAAACCAATAGAAACATTTCGATATTTTACCGATACAATTATTTCCGCAATTCTTCAAGCAAATAAAGGGAATCGCAAGGGGTGTTTTTAACCCCGGCACTATTCTAGCCTTGAAAAACGCTTTGACTTACGTACACAGAAAAAATATACACTGTTTTTTAATTCGCATTGGTCGTCGGGAGAAAAAATTGGAAGTTAAAAGAATAAAAAGTCCGTGATAAGATTTTTAAACAAAGCTCTGCGTGTACTGTAAGATTAAATTTTCATGGAGGAAAATATATAAAATGGGAAAGTATAATTTCTTCGCTTTCTACCTTTTTTGGATCGTACGACGTTGTCAGTTTTTAATATGTATCTCTAGCTAGTATTTTTTTCTATTAGATAAAGTGTTTCCTTTTCAGAAATGAACACTGACCTTTCCTTAATCTTATATCTGGTTGCGAATAAGTAATCTAAAAATTGCTAAGTAAATTCTAAAAAAGAATATTATTTGGGATTTTAAGTGAGATTAAAATGGAAATTTTATCAAAATAAAATAATTTTCATTAGGTACTTCAAGTTTTAGACTCTTTTCTGCTAAATCATTGTTTTTAACATTTAGCTGCAAATTACGTCTAATAAATTTGACTCTGTTTAGCACATAAAACTACAAACTGACCTTGAAATTGTAACTCAGATTCAATAAAATGACTATGTAGTATGTAAAGAGAGATTTTTTGATTTGTATAAATGGTAATTGTTCAGATTTTTCATAATTTTTCATATTCTTAAATGATTAATACAGTCAATATTTAACAGAATTCGTAAATCATTAGTGGCTTTGGGGGTAAGTAAAAGAGATTCTCAAAAAATAATCCACAAATGTATTTTCAGAATTTGATAATTATAAACATTGAACTTTAATTAAATTTTGTATATAGATCACGCCAGGCTTGCTATAATGTTTAGCAGGACAAGGGGGAAAACATCATAGGCTGACTGACTGTTCTGTATATATGTATGTAGGTATATGTAAATATATATGAAAGTATATATATATATATATATATATATATATATATATATATATATATATATATATATATATATATATGTGTGTGTGTGTGTGTGTGTGTGTGTGTGTAACATATTCAGGAGTTCTTCGCCAATCACCATAATAAAGTCATAATCACAATCACATAAGGTAGTCGTAGTTAATAACTTTTATTTCCATATCGAAAATACATAGTCCTTACGCCACTCACAACATTACGTCATATAATGGAAACTTTCTCTCGCCTTGTCACGTGACCATCAAAACCGTAAACACAACGACACTACTCTCATAATTTAGAACCTTGACCAACTTCAATTTTTACTGTTATATATATATATATATATATATATATATATATATATATATATATATATATATATATATATATATATATATATCGTACATACATACATACATATATAGTACCAGTGGCGTGCGGTAGGTTTTCATGCAGGGTGTGCAGAGAACATGGATTTTCCTATAAATCTTTAATTATTGAGACATCTGAGTTCTCCTTTCTGAAACGGGTTATTTATTATGAATATAAATTAAAAGATTACAATAAATAAAATATTTACCTACGAGTAGTCGAGTTATAACAATAAAAACAGCTAAACTTATGAGAATTCTACTAGCACTTAAGCAAAAATCATGTCTTTTGTTGTATAGTGCCATATCGGCTTCGAAAAAGCAACGCTTCGGGCTTCCTCGAAAAACATATATGCTCAGCAAACTTAGCACCACATGGCGCCCGCCGCTGCGGTGCCTTATCCGGATGCTCATTGATGCCTACAAGCCGAACGTCTATTCCAAGTGCAGAGGATTTCACTGCACGCTGCCACAATAAAACGAACTGTTTCTTGTTCGGTCAGAGGATTAAATTATATTTATTAACTGTTTTTAACATTTGAAGATCATATATTCTGCGGAAAACATCTTGACAATTTTTAAAAGCAAAACCCGGGATATGGTGATACAGATATAACTTATATACTGTCTGTAAGACACAATGAATGGTAAAATTTGGACTGTTCTTTTGAAATTCGTTTCTTTTTTGTCTAACAAAACAACATTGTTTTTCAGCGAATTATTTCAATAAATATAATACATCACCGAAATTACTTTACCACACTAAAGCATTTCACTTTATATTGAATGAAATACTTCTTTCATATTTCCATGAAAACAAAATCTTACAATGTATAAATTTAAACATTAACCGTCTGCAAAATCGTATGGCCAGTTAATCAGTTAAAAAACCAAAAGTGCTTCAGCATGTAAGTCCCCGCTCTAATACAACGCTTATTAAACCGTACCTTCGGATGATTCTGAATACCAAATGCAGGAAAAATAGCTGCACTTTCCTCAGTGCTATAGTATGCTGTACTTCTCTAGTAGCCCATAAATATAAAGAGTGGTTTTCAATTTAGTGCGCACTGCGTACACATCAGAACATCCTATGTTCGTTTGCTTTTGAACGCTCTACGAGGTGCAGCACCTAGCACCGCACGCACTGCGGGAATACAAGTAAGCAAATCAAAATAATATTTGAATATATTATAAATAATATTTATTATATACCATATAAAGATAGGTAAACATAGGTGCAGAAAATTATTGTGCCTCATAATTTTGCCAGGGTGTGCAGTGCACACCCTGCACATATGCACCGCACGCCACTGATACATACATACATATATATATATATATATATATATATATATATATATATATACATATATATATATAATATATATATATGTATGTATATATATATATATATATATATATATATATATAAATAAATTTTAGGTGAAAATTGAAGACAGTATATTTTTATTAAGGTTTTTATGACTATTCGTAAATGAACAACTGAACAGAAAGTAACTTATGAGTGTGCATAAAAAATATAACAATAATCAATACTATTATGATTATTATGAAAATACTAGATTTTTTTTCCAATTATTAATTTTGACGGAAGTCCCAATATTTTTCGGACGGGATAGTGCTTGGCCTGTGATATTTTCTTTCTGTAAATAATTGGTTCATTGCCATTGAAGAAATCGTCCAAAATTTTTATTTTCCCCTCTCGCAACATAATTACAATCATTTTAATGTTATGGAATTCTTTAAGTTATTAAAATTTATAATAAAGACATAATATGCAATATTAGCATTAGAAAATAATAAGACTTAAGTGGGAGAAAACGAAACATAAATGTTCGTAACTTAAAAACTGGGAAGCATTGCATTTTTTCATATCGCAAAATGATTTCAAAATAATCTTACATGTTTTCAATAAACTCATAGATTACAGTAAGAAATAACTTGATATCATTGCTATAACATATAAATCGTATATTTGTTTACTATATTAAGAGTCATCTTTTAATTTTAATCAACTAATTTTAAAGTGAAAAATTTAACAACCAAAATTTTTTAAAATAACTTTATTGATAAATATCAAAAGATTTCGTATTACAGTATACAAAAACATCTAAGAATAAATCAAATATATCTCAAAATTTCTAAACTTTAATATCTTGCAATAAGAATTTAGGACACATAAGCTTAATTCGAATATCAATTCTCCTTTTATCTAAACTACACAAATTAAGCTAAACTATAGATTCAGCTTATTATGCCATTTTCTGCAGAAGTATTTATTATTGAAGTTATTAAACCCTGCTTTCCCTATAGACCATGTAACATTTCTGCAACTCCAGAAATGTCAACTTAATGAACTGCGGTAGAAAATTAATGCTTCTAGTATTTTAATTTGCTCTCTAACTCCAAAAGTTCATGATTCCTTTGAATAAATCGATTATCGCCCAATTTATTGCGGCTTGCGTGGACGGATACATTCTCTAATTAAAAATTACTCTCTAATTAAAATTCTTTCGATGCGATTATTCAGAGCGTCGACTGTCTGCTAGAAGAATTCGAATATCTGTTAAGTTCTTGGCAACACTTCCGATTTGGAATGCTTTAATATAGAGTCGGCGAAGTCGACAATATTAGGAGATTAAAGAATTTCGTCTAGTGGTAACTACATAGCATATATATCGCCGTTGCCGTAAATTGAGAATAAGTCTCTACAGCTCATCGTTGAAAATTGGTAAATGAATTTTAAAAAAATCTATAATAAATCATTAAATTATTTCCTACTCTAAATTTCTGAAGTTAGGCATTAATATAATCATTTCATATTAACAGTATGAACTCCATTAAGAATATATTTCTTAAATAAATTAAAAAGTGGATTTTATTTAATACTTACACCCAAAGTTTCAAACTAAATAACTTTTCATTTAGTAAACGTTCATCTTTACTGAATGGTTAAGATCCAAAACTTTCCACATTTGCAACAGAAGTTATATATTAGATTAATTATAACCTCTCTCTGTTTTCTCTTCTTTAGTTAAATCAAAATACCAACATAAATGCTTCCGGGAAATAAAAAAAGCCTTTTTGATGCGTTTTTCCGTTACCTAACATCTTATATATTTAAACTCCAGGTTTATTGAATTGCCCTAGACTTTATCACGGTGCTTAAAATATTGCAGACACCATTACATAATATTTCAAAATTTAAGCCCGTAGAAATTAGCAATATGAATACGTGTATAAATTTAAGTAAATTTAAGGAAGAGAACATCTAATCACAGCTTGAGAATATTAAGGAAGATATCAAAATAACATAGTAAACAATTTAACTGTAAAGTAGCATAAAAATTCATGTCAGTTTTGTATAATAGTCTTTAGTTCTAATACATAGCTTTTGTTTATATCCATTTGTCTGTAGGATTATATACCTTATTACGATGTGTATATAAATCATAGGAAGAGTAAATTAAAATAAATTCACCAATGTGTAACAAGATCACAATTTACCCATATTTTTCAATGATAGTAGTATTTGGAATGCTTTAATATAGAGGCGGCGAAGTCGACAATATTAGGAGATTAAAGAATTTCGTCTAGTGGTAACTACATAGCATATATATCGCCGTTGCCGTAAATTGAGAATAAGTCTCTACAGCTCATCGTTGAAAATTGGTAAATGAATTTTAAAAATATCTATAATAAATCATCAAATTATTTTCTACACTAAATTGCTGAAGTTAAATTAATATAATCATTTCTTATTAACTCTGTGAACTCTGTTAAGAATACCGTCCTTAAATAAACTAAAAAATGAAATCTCATTGAATACTTTTCAAAGTTTTCAATAAGTTCCAAACTAAATAACTTTTCATTTAGTAAACTTTCCTCTTTGCTGAATGGTTAATATCCAAAATTTCCACATTTGCAACAAAAGTTAAATATCAGATTAATTGTAACCTCTCTCTGTTTTCTCTTCTTTAGTTAAATCAAAACACCAACAAAAATGCTTTCTTTAAATAAAGAGACTTTTTGTTGCATTTTTCCGTTACCTAGCATCTTATTTATTTAAACTTCAGTTCAGATTTATTGAAGTGCCTCAGACTTTATCATTTTGTTGAAAATATTACAGATACCATTACATGTTATTTCAAAATTTTAGGCCCATAGAAATTAGCAATATGAATATTATATAAAAGTAATTAAATATAAGGAAGAAGACAGCTAATCAGATCTTGAGAATTTTAAGAAAGATATCAAAACAATATAGGAAAAATTTAATTATTAAGTAGCCTAAAAATTCATGTCAGGTTTTGTCTAATAGGTTTAGTTCTAACACATAGCTTTTATATATATCAATTTGTGTGTAGGATTATATGATACCTTATTATGATGTGTATATAAATCATAGGAAGAGTAAATAAAAATAAATTCACAAATGTTTAACAGGTTATACAATTTAATTATGAAGCATAAAAATTCACGCCAGGTTTAGTTCTAATGAATTTAGTTCTAATACATAGCTTTTATTTATATTAATTTGTCTGAGGATTATATGATATCTTATTAAGGTGTGTATATAAATAATAGGGAGAGTAAATAAAAATAAATTCACCAATGTATAACAGGACTACAATTTACCCAAATTTCTCAAGTTTTAAATGAAAATTTAACACACAATTCTTAATTTCTTGCTAAATATGAATAAAAATATTATAAAACACTTTAAATTCCATTGAATTTTATGTCAATAAAATAATTAGTATATTATATTGCCATTATTAGCTAGATTATTTACAAGAAGTTTAAATATTAGATTCAGCATCAGAAGCGACTGATTAATATAACATATTTTATTTATTTTGCCCTATTAATGGAATGAAAATACAGTTCAGAAAAAATTGGACTATATGGCTGAAATAGTATTTTAAATAATATTTAAAAAGATTATTAGATATTTTATTTACGCATTGAAATATACCTCTGCATTAAATAAAAAAAACATTTAACTTAAAACAAGTTCTAGTTAATCTTATACATCGCAAAATATTTCTTCTATACTAAAATTTTTCTTTGATCATAAATTAAAAAAAAAATTAATTTGATATTACTGTTTTAATATCTTATTTTATATATAAAATAATGCTTTCGTTATAAATATCTGTTATTTAAACTTATACAGGTATAAACACTTCTTTAATTTTTTTATTCAAATATTATAATACATTTAATATATGCTACTTTTTATGAAATAAATATGTTATTTTAAAAGTCAAAAAGAGTATTTCTCGTAATAAGAATTCTTTCGTTTTAATATTTTTGTGAATTTTATAAATCACCCAAACACTGCTTATACATTTTATTATACATTTTAAATAGATAACTACAATTTATTTGATTTATTTGTCATTATTTAGCATCATTTTTCTTTTGTGGAGCATAATTCTTTTATTTTACTCTTTCTAAGGTGCAAAAGTTCTTTTTAAAAATAATCCAATTTTTTTTTAAATTTTATGATCAACTTATGGGACAAATACATCCATTGTAAACACCTTGAATGACTTTAACCTTAATGGCATGCATAAAATTAATCAGGATATACATAAAAAAAAGACTTAGTACATAAAAGTTTCATACTTTTCAAAAAAGCTCTAAAGAAAAGCTCTAGCATCGTAAATTCAAATTGCCCAATTACTGCTACATATCTAAAGAAGGTCTTCTGAAACATGATCATCTACCAAGAACTTGAAGAATATCTTCTTTCTTTACTTATTTATCTTCAGAAAACCAGACATCGCTTTTTAACATTTCCTCTGAGAACCTTTTGAGTATTTTCTGCCTCCAAACAGACGTTTCAAAAAGCAATTTCAAAACATCTACCAACGAGAAGTTTTCAAACTAAGATACTGCAACATACGTTTATTCCTCTCCTTTTTTTTCTCTACTCCCTTTTTTTATTTTTCAAAGAACTTAAAATCTGCAGAAAAGATGCTGATACTTTTTTCCCTTTGAATCTTTATACTGTCAAAAAGGAACAGGGAGGAAAAAAAATTCAATGATCAACTTTTAACTTGATCTCTGTCGGTAAGGAAACCGGCAAGATCTCGAAAAATAATACTTGAAAGCTGAAATTTCATTTCTTTCGTTTTTGAGGTAAAGATCTTACGTTTTAAAGCTGTAGATATATAAAAGATCATAAATGAAAGAAAAGACTTAAAAACATGCAATTTAGTACTCTAAATGGACGTATTACTTTAATGCATTCTATGATACAAGGGAAATTCTTTTCGATATAAAATCTTGATATAAATAGATATATATCTGTGTTGAGATATTGGTATTCCTTTAGAAAGACGCTTATCGTCAAACTCCATAGACTTGCATTATTTTGTACAAAAGGTTTGCATTTTTAAGCACTTCACGGATATAAATCTAACAAGAGAAGCAAATGTTTTCATGCATATTTCATAAATTCTTTTATTAAATATGAAACTTTTATTAAATTTATTAAATATTTTTCTAGTTTGGTCACCTGAGAATTTTCTTTAGTCGGATACAGAAGTTTTAAACGTTTATCCCAGTGTGTTATAATATAAATTTTACTGTTATTATTTTGCACAAAAGGTTTGCATCTTTAAGCACTTCACGGTTATAAATTTAACAAGAGAAGCAAATGTTTCCATACATATTTCATCAATGATTTTAATAAATATGAAACTCTATGAAATTTTATTTTTCTAGTTCAGTTTTTCTAGTTTGGTCACCTGAGAATTTACTTTAGTCGGATATAGAAGTTTTAAATGTTTATCCCAGTGTGTTATAATATAAATATGTTCCTTGATAATAGTCATTTATATATAGCTGATAAATTTATTTTTGGTAAACGCGTTGGTAGAAGTGTGTCGATGCAAAATGCCTAATTTCAAAGAATTTTCTTTCTCCGTATCAATATCATCAATGTTTCTTTTTTTGTCTCACTACTTTTTCCAAAAAACTTTAGTATTTAGATTAGAACAAAATATTAATAAAGTTATAACTAAAGTAAAATTCAACTACGTAAAATAAAGTTATTAAAATTAATAGAAATAAAATTAAGTACATAAGATAAAGAAAAAAAATGTAAATCAAGATAATTTTTGCTCTTAAAATTGCACAGCATATTTAAGGAATAATAACTGTAAAATAATATGATTAAAATACAAAAAATGGGAAATATTAAAAACTGGCTTATGAAGAGACAAATGTAATAGAAAAATTATAGTGGCAATATTAAATTAAAATTACTAAAGAAAAATAAAACGTCAATTATGAGTCAGAGATCAATGGAACACTTTTCGGAAGTTTACAAAGTTGTTTTAACTGCTGTTGAATTTTCATGAATTTCAGTCTGTAAAAAAATTTAAAAAGTGCAAAAATCTTGGAAAATTGTAGCATTCTGTTTTACATAACGTTGTAGATGTCACACTAAAATTTGTTACAATTATAAATAAAAACAACAAAGGTAATTTCATGTGTTTACTTATTCAAAAATGAAAAAAGAAATCTTAGTAAATAATTGATAATGAACGAGTTGTAATAAACTTTATGTAAACCTAAACTTTTTTTTATCCAAGCATGTAAAAAGTATATTTTCAGTCACTATTGGTCTATAAAGAGATCCCTCTATGCATGTGTATTCGAGAAAATAGTCACAAAAGTACAAAAGAACAATTAGAATTTTTTGTTACGAAATCATTTAAATCCATCACACTCATAGATAGCACTTTACATATTCAATAGTTGAAATTCAATTATTATTGCATTGTAGCCAACGCTTACTGCACTGAAAAGCTAAAATCATAAATGTTGTATAATACGTAACACAAAACGTTGTTTGCAGTCATTATAGCTTTATAAATCAGCAGGCAAGTTGTGTATACTAAGAACTTATAAGTTGCGTAGTCTACAAAAAGTTATCTTAAGTGAGACCTGCATAACCAAACTGATTTCTCACTAATATTATTAAGTATTCTAATGAAACTAACGCTTAAACATTAATGCGGTATTCTCATGATAGACCTGAAATTCTGATAGAAGTCAAAAAGAAGATATGAGTTCTTTAATATGGGATAAATACATTATAATCTTGTTCATGATTGTGTATTGAATGCAAAAACGACTTTTCTTAGACGTGATAAGATTAAAAATGTATTGTGTAAGCAGTTGTATAGTGAAGAATTTAGAGCATTAAATTAAGATTTCGAGTATAGGATTCAAATTTTACTGATTGCTGTAATCGGAAATCACCTTTAAACTTTAGGTTCCGATTTCTGTGACTGTTGTAAGGTACTTAAACACATACACCAGTGTTTTTTCTTCAAAGGGGAAACACAGTAAAATATACTCTGTAGAATTAAAAGTAAATGCCTTATATATAAACTAAAACATTTATTATATACATTATTTATAGATTAATATATGATTTGAGGTATCCGTCTACGTTTGGAGAATTTTTTTCTTTAAACGTGGAAACTAGTTCATGTTTTTACATTTTTAGATTTATTTTTTTATATTATCAAAGATAATTGCACTTAAAAAATTTATTCCTGGAGAAGATTTTATAAAATGTCCAATAAATGAAGAAAATTTAGTAAAAAAATCTGGATTTTTCAAAAGGTCTAATTTTTTAATAAATTAAATTAATTCAATATTTTTATGTAACACATTTCTTTTACACTGGACTAGGGAATAACCTAAAATCTTTGCTTAATTTACATTTGGTAAAAAAAATTTGGGTCTTTCAAAATCATACATATTGAATTTTTAACGAATTTTCATTACCTTTATATCTAACTATTATTGTAACATCATTAAAAATTATCCAAATTTAAAGCTTTTAGATAATTCACTAGTAAATACTATCAAAAGCATTCATAATAATTTTCAACAAAATATTTTAAGAACTTTTTGAGAAATCACATTTCAAGTTTCGACATTTTATTAAAGTACCGTTCTGAGAAAAACGCATTTGAAGTTTATGAAAGCAACTTTAACTATTGAAAAATTAAATTACATGTTTCAAATTTCCCAAAATTTCTTGCTTCAAAACTTTCTAATTGCCAAGTTGCTAATTATTAAAAATGCTAGAAAAATGTTTGAACTAATCTTGAAGAAAATTTAAAAAGTTTTATCAAAAAATGCTCTGCAAAAGGTTTTAAATTCACCACTTCTGGTTCCGAAGTCGCTACTTTCGTTTTGTTTCAACAGCTGTACTCATGTTTAAACAGCTGTAAATTTTCTTTAAAATTTCGTAGAGACAAAAAAAAACAGATTTAGAAGCCTAAAAGTTGAAAGTTTACAATAAAGAAATAAAAAAAATTATGCTTTTTGGCAAAAAATGACGATTTTAACGTAGACGGATACTTTGAATAGTATATGATATGACATTCATTATTTTGTTTTGATATTCATCAATGCTTTTAAAATGATATTCCTCAATCAAAATGGTATGTGACCCAGGTAATAATCATGAATATTAAATCGGTTTACCTCCGGGCATTAACAGGGAAGCAGAGCAGGGCCCTAGCAGAACAGGGAAGCAGAACAGGCTGAACGTCGGAGCTAGCGTAACGGTCGTTACTTTGGCAGATGCGGTATAGCACAAATATTGCTGTCCCGGGCTCTCTGGCTTGCTCACAGGATCTAGATGTACCCTTCCACTCTGGCTTCCCCCTCGACTCCTTGTAAGAATAAGTTACATTCGGTCACCCCGTGTATCTTCGAAGGTGACATGCCGGGGCAGGACCGGTTTGAATGCAGAGCGACTTCGGACTTCTCCCAGCCAATAGCGGTGTCCTTGAATTTTGGGGAATTTGGACCCTCTCCCCCCGCCGTTCTGGAGTGGACTCTTTTTTTTTGTCTCCGCGAGGGTCGGAAATTTTTTGGACAGAAGGTGGTTTCCAGAAGGAGCGAAAGGAACGGCTGGCATCCGTGGCGTGTGGATGAACCTCTTTGGAAGATAGAATTATTCTATTTTTTTTTTTGTTTTAGGATTGACGCCGACTCGAGAGCAGTCTTCAATCAACAAAATGATAAGTTGATTCATTTGTATTCCTTAGGCATTTATTATTCTATAAAATCATTTAATCAAGACCTATTATTCATGCGTTTCTTGAGTTTTAATTTCTGTCTCAAACACTAGGCCAACGTAACACTATTATTTTTACACTCCTTTTCCAACTTTTCTTGCCACAGCTTTACACCTCAGATAAAGCCCCATTTTTCTCTTTTCCAATCAATTGTTAGTGAAGTGTTTCCCCCTCTGCATACCCTTCGGGTGTGCAGGTGCACTCATTATAATACCCCCATATTCTTATTAGAAATTTAGTCCACAACTGTGTGGTCACGTGCTGTCCATCGTGGGACTCATCATCAGTACAGTGACCTTGGGTTAAAAGATGTAGAAATGTAAAAAATACGGATGCATATATGTTCAATTAAAAACTATATAATATATCCCACATTAAATAAGGCTGAATGGTAAAACGCTGCTCTTCGGTACCTAAATTCATGGGCTTGAATCCCACGTACTCCATTGAATGTTCGTAGACATTCGCAATCGACTTTAAGCAATCCCCTTTAAGCATTTGCCTTCGTGTAGCATGACAGTAGATTGCAGCACTGCAAACCAAATGCATAGTAAAAAATAACAGTTTTCTATGAAACATCGATCGTACAATTATTAATAGAATTGGTTTAAATAAAAAGTAAAATAAGCGTTGTTACAATTTGAAAATTTACAATCCCTGAAATTGCAAGAAAAATAATTTTAAGTTCAAAACAGTATATTTGAACTGTAACATGCATAAATGTACTACAAGCTAAATCATTAAGTTCAAAAACCATTTCAGATCAAATGTGTCCTTTGAATAAGGAATTATGCTTAATAGATTATGTGTATTATTTTAAAATAAAATAACCATATCGGAACATAAACAATTTTCAATAAATATTTATTAAAAGATGATTTTAAATGCATCAATAATATATGGTTGTTGTGAAATCGGAAAAACGGGAGTTAATCATCCTATTTTTCTATTCATTTACGATTTTAAATGTGTTTTCATAGTTTGGTGAAAAGAGAACAGAAACACCAATATAAACTCAAACCATTTCTGTAAAGCTTTCAGCTACCTTTTTGATGTCTCTATTTTCGATCTCTGTCGCAGGTTTAAGATGCAAACCACTTATTGAAATCACTTTAACTTCAAAGATCTCATCGCACCGACCAGAGGTGAAGAGTTCGATTCTGCTTTCACGGATTACGTTTCGGTGAAAAAAATACAAAGAGTTGTGCGGATGAACCCTTTTGTCGATTCTTTATCAAATTTTGAAAAGCGTTAGGAAGTTTTGGGTAGCAAACGGTTTCTAAGGGTTTGAGTTTCTGTGGCAGAAACTGAAGAGTATGCAGGTATAAACTTGCTTTTTGGTAACTCATACCATTAGTCCGAATGCTAATTCCAATATAGGTATTCAATATTATGAAAATATAATGCCGAATATCGGTGGGGACCAAACCACGTCTTAAAATCACACTGTTGCTATGCTTGTTGATAGTTGACGCTTTATCAAGTTTTGCAAAGTGTTAGGAATTTTCTGGTAGTAAACGGATTTTAAGGGTTTCAGTTTATGAAGCAGAAATTGAAGAGTATGGAGGTATAAACTTGCTTTTTGGTAAATGATACCATGAGTCCGAATACCAATTCCAATATAGATATTCAATATTATGAAAATATAAGGCCGAAAATTGGTGGTGACCAAACCACGCCTTAAGGCCAATCCACACTATAGTCCACTGCAAGCCATTACCACAGTCTGGAGGGAGTATAACATGGTCGATGGTAGCAGACAATAAAATAGCCTTGGTGGGCAATGGCTTCGGAGGCAGTTTTTCTCCAAAAATCAAAGGCAGCCATATGCGCAACTAAAGTGTGCAGTAGACCCTATAGTCGAATATACGAGCTCGGCTCATTTAGTGGACCAGCATGTGGTTGCAACCCGAGAACCATCCTTCAAGGTCACCACCAGGAAGTGGTGAACAATTGACCACAGTGTGGAGACTACATTAAAATCACATTGTTCTCAATTGTTGGATGTTTATAGTTATTGGGAATTGAGATGAATTAAAATTCTATCTAAAACTGAGACAAATATACTTACACCAAAGTCACTATTTTTAAATTACATAGTAAGGCGACTCCTTATGCACATAACCATTCGATTCATTTCCATTTATTTAAGACAAATTATTTTTTATATTGAAGTATTTGCAAAACATGCTTTATGAAATATTTTATAGTACAACATAAAAAGATATTAGAAGCATAAAGTGATCTACATTTTAACCACCAATTGGCGATAGTAAGTACAAATTCTGCGTACAAATAAAGATACTAAATTAAAATTAGCTTTAATTATGTAAATGAATTTATTTTTTAAATCAACCTATATTAAAAAATATATCCTAATTAAATAAAATATTTAGCATATACAGAAAAAAAGAGCTTTTGAAAGTTTAAAGAGTAGATCTTGATCTCATTATTTTCAAGTATGGAACAAAGTATTTTATAGTAGAAAATAGCAAACTAAACAAAAAAAAAAAAAAAAACAGTGATATAAGATTTCTGTGTAGGCGGTATGCAGGGATATTCACGAAAATAATAATTGGAAAAAATACATTACCCATTTGTTTCTCACCATGCTACAGCTTCATGAAATTCTTCAGTGCTCACTAAGCTAGAGGGGGGGGTGGCGTTCGCTGGGAGACTATGATGCAGATAGTAGCTTTCTAAACCAAAGGAAAATAAACATTAGACATTAAATAAATGATTGTCACCTAGAATCTCATTTAAGGAGCATCTAAAAATAATTTGTAGATACTTTCAGCATTTTCGATACGATCTTCAGGGCTATGTAGGCTGGGGGGGGGGCTTTTGCTGGGAGACTATGATGCAGATAGTAACTTTCTAAACCAAAGGAAAATAAAAATTAGACATTAAATAAATGATCGTCACCTAGAATCTCATTTAAGGAGCATCTAAAAATAATTTGTAGATACTTTCAGCATTTTCGATACGATCTTCAGAGCTCTGTAGGCTGGGAGGCCGTTCGCTGGAAGACTATGATGCAGATAATAGCTTTCTAAACCAAAGGGAAGTAAAAATTAGACATTAAATAAACGATTGTCACCTAGCATCTCATTTAAGGAGCAGATAAAAATAATTTGTAGATATTTTCAGCATTTTCGATACGATCTTCAGGGCTATGTAGGCTGGGGGGGGCTTTCGCTGGGAGACTATGATGCAGATAATAGCTTTCTAAACCAAAGGAAAATAAAAATTAGACATTAAATAAACGATTGTCCCCTAGCATCTCATTTAAGGAGCAGCTAAAAATAGTTTGTAGATATTTTCAGCATTTTTGGGGCGAATTTTTCATTTAGCGACAGTAGGCATTAATCAAAAAACAATTCACTATGTTATAGTATCTATCATTTATAGTTTTGCTATTTGGTACGACATTTTATGATTTTTGAAGTGTCTCCTAGAAGTCAACTTTTTTTTAACTTGGTACATCAACTGAAATAATGAAGAATAGCT
>CM063510.1:64261808-64271808 GCA_032207245.1 Pardosa pseudoannulata | reverse complement strand
AAATTTTGATATCCAACTAATAGTTACAGAAAGGGCACATAAAGGTGTATTAAAAAAATTCAGTGTTCAGTATATTATTCTATCTAGTTGTGAATTTACACAGAATAAGTTACCGTAATTTTGTAATAATATGAAAACAAAGCCTAAATTTTTCAAGAGTTATCTCCAGAGTAAATTTACAATTAAAGAGTGTAATTAATTCTCAATATATTAGAAATCAACAACGAAAAGTATTTAGTATAATGTATTGTAAATCTAAATAAAAAGTATATATGTGTTACTTCTTTATAACTTTAATTTCACAGTTTCTTCTCTCAAAGCTAACACAGATAGCATGCATACTTGCAGCAAGTTTGATTTTTCTGCATAATATCTGGTAATAACAAAAATGGCGCGACAAATTTGCAGAAAAACTGTTGCAAACTAGACGGAACATAAAGCGACCACACATTTGCAACGCTATTTTGATGCAAAACTGTGGCAACCTTATGATGACGGACTTGAAGCAAGCAAAAATTCTTAGACTTAACAGTCTTGTTTCAAACTTGCAGACTTGTCATGGTGAACTTGCTGCAAGTCTGCATCCTTGCAAAGTAAGACTGCTGCAAACATAATTTGCTATCTGGAAAAAGTTTCAGTAATTCAGCTTAAATTTTCAACAAATACACAATTTGGAAAAATATTATCTTTCATCCCTTTTTTTCCCTCATTTTTGATGCACTTAGGGAAAACAATGTTTTTGTATCCTTTATGTTTCTATGACTTATCCTTAAAAAGATATTCCCCCCGTACGATCGCGTCTGCTGTTTGAAGCTTTATTTTTCCTTCCCATCTTAGATTGAGTAACAACTTACCCTTTAGAATCTCTCAGCTATTAAAAAAACATCCGAGAAAAAAAAAGGGGAAAAAATTCAAAATATGAATCTAGAAGCGAAAGCGAAACATAATTTAAAGAATAACAGAAGTTTGAAAACAAGTTCTCAATTTACATCTTATTATATACATTTTTTCTTTCTTCCACAGACGGTATCTCCATGGAGACCACATATTGTTGTGGACCAACGAGGTTCCCTTTTTTTATCACACTTCACTTCAAGTTGATATTTTTTCCCATTCATTTTTATCCCTTTTATTCTTTCGTTACCCTGGAAAAATCTCTGGAACAAGGAAAATAATTAAGAGATAAGGAATCGCACGCGGCACCGTGGAAAAATTCTAGTGATAGAAATTTTCCCGAGGAACGCCTAAAGGTCTTATCTGCGATTCCGAAATTGAAATCGCCGATTGCATGCAGGGTCCGGCAAAGTTGGGTTTTTTTTTAAATTAATGAGACGGTGAGAAAAATTACTGAGATGGATGTTATGGCGACTCTAAATTCGATCATTTCTAGTGACGTGCACAGCTTTAATTGATTCTTCGTACAGATATATCTTTTTTTTTTAATATTTTTTTCAGTTATGGCTTTAACATGGAATTGAAAATGATATCGCTTCCATGAGAGTTACTTCATTTCCTGACATTCGAAACAATTTTAATCGCTTCCTGTCCCAACTCCTGTAACATAGGCAGACAGTTTTTTTAATATCCGTTAATTTGCTTTAAAGTATCTAAAAACTACGGAAAGGGAATTTTGTTTTGTCGAATATTAATTTTGCAATACGAGTTGCCTGAAATTTTGATATCCAACGAATAGTTATAGAAAGGGCACATAAAGGTGTATTAAAAATTAAGTATTTAGAATATTCTTTTATCCAGTTGAGAATTTACATAGAACAAGTTACCGTAATTTTATAATAATATGAAAACAAAACCTGAATTATTAGAGTTTTTTGCAGAGTAAATTAACAATTAAAGAGAGAAATTAATTCCCAATATATTAGAAAACAACAAAGAAAAGTATAATGTATTATAAACCTAATTAAAAATATATTATATGTGTTACTTCTTTATAACTTTTAATTTTACAGTTTCGTTTCTCAAAGCTAACCCAGATAGCATGCATACTTGCAGCAAATTTGATTTTTTCCTCATAATATGTGGTAATAAAAAAATGACTAGACAAATTTGCAGCAAAACTCCTGCAAGTGAGACGGAACATAAAGCAACCACTCCTTTGCAACGCTATTTTGCTGCAAAACTGTGGCAAACTTCTTTCTGATTTTTTCTGCATAATATCTTGTCACAACAAATCTGATGCGACATACTTGCATAACTTGTCATAACCAATCTTACGCCACAACTTGCAGCAAAACTTCTGCAAGTTAGACGGAACATAAAGCAACCACACCTTTGCAACGCTATTTTGCTGTAAAACTGTGGCAGCCTTCTTTTTGATATTTTTCTGCATAATATCTTGTCATAACAAAAATGAAGCTACAAATTTGCAGCAAAACTCCTGCAAGTTAGACGGAACATAAAGCAACCACACCTTTGCAACGCTATTTTGCTGTAAAACTGTGGCAGCCTTCTTTTTGATATTTTTCTGCATAATATCTTGTCATAACAAAAATGAAGCTACAAACTTGCAGCAAAACTCCTGCACGTTAGACGGAACATAAAGCAACCACTCCTTACCAATGCTATTTTACTTCAAATTTGTGGAAAACTTGAAATGGCAACCTTGAGAAGCAAGCGAATATTCTTTGACTTGCAGCAGTCTTGTTTCAAACTTGCAGACTTGTCATGCTAAACTTCCTGCAAATTTACTGCAAACTAAATTTGCTATCAGGAAAAATTTTAATTCCCATTGAAATGACTAATAATAAATCTGATGTGGTGACCACAAGACTTTCTTGTACACAATATACATTTTTTAATTGTATCATTTGACCAACATATGGCATACTTGTGCATATTTTTACACATTTTTTATTAGTATCTTGTGACTATCACATGGCACACTTGTGTATATTTTTTTACACATTTTTTCATTGTATCATGTGACCATCACATGCCATACTTGTGCATATTTTTTACACATTTTTTAATTGTATCATGTGACCATCACATGCTATACTTGTGAATATTTTTTACACATTTTTTAATTGTATCATGTGAAGATCACATGGCATACTTGTGCATATTTTTTTACACATTTTTTAATTGTATCATGTGACCATCACATGGCATACTTGTGCATATTTTTTTACACATTTTTTAATTGTATCATGTGACCATCACATGGCATACTTGTGCATATTTTTTTACACATTTTTTAATTGTATCATGTGACCATCACATGGCATACTTGTGCATATTTTTTACACATATTTTTATTCCATTCCATATGCATTATTTAATAATCTTATATCTCATTTTACCAAATGCTAGATAATACGTTAGATAATAATATGCGTATATTTTTATCTAACTTATGCGCCTAACGTATTCACCTAAGTATTAATATTTGTTATCATTTTTCTGCTAATTTAAATATGTACAATTAATTTAAATATAAAATTCTCTTAATAATATCCGATTATATTTTACGCCAATATATTAAAACAGAATTTAATATAATTATGGTTATCTTACTTTTATTTGTTGATAAATAAAAATGAATAAATCTGAAATAATTGTTTGATTAACAAAACTTTAATTTAACCACAACATCTCTAAAACGTTATTTTACTTCTTAGAAAAAAATTACTTGTATTTTAATAAAGTAAAATACAAATATTTCATTAGAATACATCGCTAATTCATTTTTTTAGTGAATCAATCAGTTTTATTTTTCGAATAAATCTAATTTTAAACATGAATATAAATTTTTTCCACTATTATGCCATTATTTATTTAAATTTATTTTGATTTAATATTTATTTATGCCAAAGAAATATTTAAAGAACCGTGAAAATTTATTACAGGTCTGCAAATAATTAAATATGTAACATTTTTACTGTAATGTTTTCAAAGAAAAATTATTTTTTAATGCATTTGCTTAATTATTAGTTTAAAACGCAATGACAGGTATAATGTAGTATCTCATTTTTTAAATGAGCTAGGATTAAATAATGTTAAGATATATGCTTACGTTAGAAGCACTTTAAAAAATTCAATATATAATAAATTATCTATTTTTTCAGTCATTATTATTTATTGCAATGTGTATTCAAATGAACTTTCAATAAATTATATTGAAACTTTTACTTTGAATGAAATTATTATATTTAAAGTGTATACTAATTTTAGAAAAAATTTTTTTTAAATCTAATACTAAAACATTATTGAAAATTTCCATTAATGTATTTTAATAATATATTTTAATGTATTAATACAATATATGCCTTTTTTCCTTGTATAAAGGTATATATTTACAGTACTAAATTGTTAATGAATTATTGGAAATTTATCTGCAAGCTCAATTTATCTTCGAAAACATTTCTTATTTTCTTGAAAAAGTAATTAAATTAAAAAACATGGGGAGATTATCTGGATTCATTGAATGAAAAATTGAATAAGACATTCTGATAATTTTTTTAACACTTTAGAATTGTATTAAATATACTTATATCAAACAAAACTAACGACAAATGCAGGTTCCCAGAAAAGGCTTTTAACTATTTAATTACAATTGCTAAGTTCCTAAATTTTATTACCATTACTAAGTTCCTAACTGATTACAGAAACAATCTGTAATATGGACATAAATATTGCTAGAGATATAAATAGTCTTTGAATATATAATTGTACATTTTAACTTGTCTGTAAATGGTTACTTCTTTAGGTAAATGAATTTTCCCTTCATTTTAGCTTTAATGCTGTAACTTCACTTCTAATTATTAAAATATAAATACATTGTATGTGGGACACGTACTAGTACGTTTTCTGACGATTGATACTTGAGCGTGAGTGACGTACGAGTTAGTGCAACAACATGGTTTGTTTATGGGTACAAAAATAACGGTATATACAGAAAAACGAAACCGAATGTTTTTGTCTACTACATAGATTCTTGAAAAAATTAGACAAATAAAAACTAGTTTTTACATTACTAGTTTTATGATTGCTCTTTTCATTTTTTTATAATGTAAAAATGTTTATATATAACATAATTCGAAAAAATTAAAACTATATACTACTATTTCTATTTGATTTTTCCTATTTACGATACTATTATAAATTTATCCACTAAAAATATATTTTTTGTTTACTATAATCTTATGGTTGTTATTTATATATTTCTATTTATATATTTGTTTATATACTTCACTATAAAATACGAAACGTTGTTTAAAAATTTAAACAGTTTTCGATCTATTCAGATTTAACTGAATAACTAAATTTAGACGCAAAACGCCCGCTCTCGGTACAATTCCCATGCGAAATATACCCGCACACAATATGTTAAAATAAAGTATATTTAGAGTCATAAACGCTGAGTCTACAAAATAAGCAAAAAAGTAAAATTTCACCGTAACAACGAATTAGAAGTAGGCAAATTCCTTACATTTTAACCTGAGTATTGATTCAGATATTTTTATAAACAAATTTTCCACTTTAGATAGATATTTTTTATTTCTTAGAAAAAATAGCGAATATTTTTTTAGAAAAACTTAAGAAAAATATTTAACCAGTAATGTCTGCTGAATTTTAAGCTTTCCTGGGTGTTTATGAGTCAAATTTCCCTTCATTTATTGAATGGAATTAATGTAAATTGATTCCCTCATAAATTATTCTCTTTCGAAACCTAGTTAGGTCCCTTAATTTTAACCATTACGCTTTCGCACTGGAGCTTTTCCCCTGATGCAAGTATTATCTTTAAAATTCTGCCCTTTCATTTAAATACTAAACTCTCATAGTGCATTTTAATGACCGCGTATCAAAGTTATCACGTACTTAGAGGTGAGATGACCTGAAAACGCCGTGCTTATCGCTTCGATTACTTCTGTGCCATTTTTTTTCTCTTCCCCCTTCCACTGGAGCATAATGGAATAGCTATGTTGTTCTAAACTTTGTATCAGTTGTTAGGAACTCCCGTTTACTTCTTATCATAGCGTAATCAGCATTACCTGCGTGTTTGGGAGTGACAAATTAAGTTCTAGAAACCTTAATCGGGGGCTATTTCTTAGAATTTTTCTTGTCTCGTGACACTCGAACTTTTCTCAGGGTCTTGCTGAATTCTAAAAGCTCCTGTCTCCAATCTTTTGTAGCGCGCTTTTAAAATCTTTATCAGGTGTTTTATCTGATTTGTGGAAACTCGTGCCGTGAGATTCTAATTACTTTCTAGATAAATTGTAACGAATTTCATGCCAGGTTTTGCTGGTTTTGAATTTATCTGCTAAGCATTCTTTATTTTGTTACTTAATAATTGAATCCTTAGATTGGATTTGTTTGTATTTCGCTTTTAAAATGTATTCTGCTGTCACAGTGATCCCGGGAATTTTCCATTACGTTGATTAAACTTTTCCGTTATCTTGAAATGCATGGCAATTTTCTAGATTATGCATTCATATAACGCTTATATTAAGCTTCTAAAGATATACATGTGCTGCAGTATTATTGTTTTCTGCCCAGCGGCTATCAAAAGTTGGAGATTTAACATATGAATATAATATATATGAAAATTTTATATCAGTATATGCCAGACAAATATCATAGAAGTAACAGTGATATGATATGTTACAGAAAACACTCAAAGGAATTTCAGATTTTATCCATACAATATGAACATGATAAATAATCCACTGAGCAAAAAATTTTCTATGCATATTAACATATTGTGTGCAAGTACATTTAAGTGCAGCATAGATAACATATTGTGTGCATGTGCAGCGGAACAGTACCGGAGCTGGCGTTTTGCTCCATAAATTTAGTTATTCGGTTAAATATCAATAGATCAAATATTATTTAATTTTTAACCAACTCTTCTTATTTTATATTGAAATATTTAAACAAATATATAAATAGACAAATAAACAAATATATATATATATATATATATATATATATATATATATATATATATATATATAATATATATATATATATATATATATATAAATATATATTATATATAAATATACATATATAAAATATTTTCGATAAGAAACATAAAAAGTTAATTTTAAATCTAAATTGAGTTTTTTAATCAAACTTCCCGTTCTGTTGTCTAGCATCGACTGATTTAAAAACTAGTTTTTTTATTTGTCTAAATTTTTCCAGAATCTATGTAGTAGACAAGAAAATTTTATCTTCGTTTTCCTGTATATACCGTTATTTTAGTACCCAAAAAAAAAGCGTGTTATTACATTAACCCGTAATAGCACGCGACCAGCACAAAAGTATCAATCGTCAGAAAACGTACTAGTACGTGTACGCCATACAATGTGTTAAAATAACTTTGAAAATTCTAAATTTAAAATATTTAAAGTTGATTTTTTGTAAATTAGAAAACATTAATAATTAACTTTAAAATTTATATTGGAGACATTTGTAATTTCGGTATTTAATAAATCTAAGTTATTAAACTGCAATTAAATATAAAAATGTTAAATTTGATTAATTTTAATACACAAAATTAATTCAAATTAAAGTACTTGGATTTTTTTCGGTAAAATATTTATAATACGATAGAAGTTGTATGGAGAAAGTTGTCATATGACGTCTCGAATTGAATTAATACACACATTATCATACAAGCACCCTCTCTCTTTATCTCCCTCATGTGCACACTAACTCCCTGTTTAGCTGTACCACACACACACACGTGTACAGAAAGAGTTATACACATTCAATATTTCACACATCTGGACACTGTATGCAGTCAAATTCTTGTAATTCAAGACTATATACACTTAAACCTACACTGCTGGATTTCTTTTATTACTATGTGTTTTGAAAGACATATTTTAGTCGAAAAAATGTTTTTAAAACATTGAAAAAATTATTGAAGGTTTTTGCTGTTATAAACCAGAAATTGTGTTTGATGCATATATAAATTCAATATCAATTATAAATACCATTGAAAAATAGATGAAAAAATTGATATAGAAATAAATATAAATATATTGTTTATTTAAGAAAAAAGATTATGGTTCATCCATTAAATATATAAGTAGAACGTATATTGTAGAATGATAGTAAAATGAACAACATGTGCAACAACCAAATGGTGTTTGTTCTCAAAGATGTAAAACTAAATTCCACCTATCTAGAGAAGAAAATCTGAACCCTAATGAACGAGTCTCATATAGTTCTTTACCACAATAAAATGAAAATTTATAGCAGTATGCAGTATCAACCCACATTGCCTACAATTTGTAACCAAACCGTATTGGTTTAGCTCTTATGAATTGTTTTAAAGAGTGATGTCCATAATACCTTATAATCATCTCATACACAGAAAGGTAATGCTAAATATACCCCACTGTTTAAAATTTTCATTTACTATCTTTAATGGAGCGTGTAAATTATCATCATCTATTTCCTTTTCATTTGTCAATTCATCTACATCAGGTGATATGGCAATAATATCCTCTTCAATTTGTTCAGAAAACAGATAATCAACTGCATCATGAATGTTATTAAATACTTTTCGACTCATATTTTCATCTAAGGTGAAAAAACGCAATATTACCAGATAGGTAGGGAAAAACGCCCGAACGCCCAGTGATCTATTTCTAGATCAGCAATATTTCGACACTAATTTTTACTATTTATATTTATTTTAAGATATCATAGCTTTATATTCTAATAGCTACATCTATGAAGATATTAAAATACCAAAAAAAGTTTAACTTACTGGCATCGCTTAGCTGTTTTCAGGGTTTATGTTAAGAAACGTCGAAAAACTACGGAACGAAATGGCGATTCAAACTTTCTCTTATCGCTTTAGATCAATAACCAAACAAAACAAAAAAAACCACCTGTTGGTAAACAGGTGCATCCCTTGTCTTGCCCCATGTGCAGTGTGGAATGTGTGGGGTGGGTTGAAGGTCATCTAAAAGCGAATTTCCCACGCTATGTTTAGCGATCTAAAAATAGATCACTGGGCGCTAATGGGTTAAGCTTACTTAGTTTAAAACCATTTTGCGTGACACAAAGCTATTCATTTTCTAGCTTCACTTTTTCCTAGGTAAGTGATTTTAAATTTTCAAGTTTTACTCTTAGAAACAATTATAATCATAATACAATAGAATGTCATTGTTAATATGAGACTATAAAAACGAATTGGAAGAGTGTGTAATTTAATGCTTTATTTATTTTTAATGCTTTATTTAAAAAAAGAAAGATCCTTAGTTATTTAGTTGAATAATAGCTGATAGTTTTATCAGATAAGTATATAGAAATTTAAATACATTTTTGAGGATTTCATTTATATTTCAACTCATCTAGTTATTAAAAATCATTAAATTTTTACAATAATCATCATTTTCAGTACTACCAAAGAAATCGTGAATTTAGATTCAATTTCAATTATTTGTATCATGTAATGCTAATTAGAATATTACAAATATTTGTAAAAAATTAAAGCTGTATATTTTATTAATTAATATACTTAATGCGATATTAAGGATTATGTAGAAAGATTTAATTTGTTTTTATTATTCTGCCAAATAAATGTCAAGGAACCTCATATGAGGATGAAATATTTGACGCTGTATGTACATTTAGAATAATTAAACAAAACAGAGCATGCATATAGAGGATACATTTTATACTTACATTACAATGTAAAATTGCTATAAGGTTGAATCGGAGTCCTTGGCCTTGTCACCAGTGGATTACGATGCTTACATCCTTATGGTGTGTTTCTTTAATTAAGGAAAATAATTGAAAACCGAATGAACTTTTTCAAATTGATGCCATGAGAATTATATTACAAAAGTATTATTTACAAGCCCTTTCCCTAGTAATAATTAAATAATAAAGAAAAAAATTAAAAATAATTAAAAATATAAAGAATAAACTGAGATATATGTATTACACGGTACTATAGTTCATTAAAATTACAATTACGATAAAAAAATAAAAATGAGGTACAAAAACTTAATAACCA
>CM063510.1:64206808-64254308 GCA_032207245.1 Pardosa pseudoannulata | reverse complement strand
GATTTATTGAAAGAGATTGGGCTTGCAGCCAAGCAGATTTTTTTGGAGATTTCGACTTTGATGGGTTAAATGTTTGTTCCTTTGCTTTCATTTTGGGAATATGTCGACCGTAGTCTTTTTTATTTCTTTTTCTGACAATGCTCAGGCAATGATATATATGCATAAATGTATGTAGATATGTATCTCTTTGTGTTTGTGTTCATACATACAGGCAAAGAGAGAGGTAGAATCAGCGGCTGATTTTTTTTCTTTTATGAGATTGCATTTTAATATGACGCTGTATATTGGGTGTTTCAAAAATGACTGGAATATTTGAAAAATCAATAAAAACTAAACGGACAGTGATAGAAATACAGTTTATTGCAGTATGCTTGGGACAATAGTAAAATTTTAGGCAGACAAACTTTCATAATTAGTTACGATGTTTCACAATAGATGACGCTGCAGTCTGGAAATATCTAAACTACGATATTTTCCAGATATCCTCCATGCGCAGCAATAATAAGGCTTATTCTCAAACGAAATTATTAGAAACTCGTGTAAAAGTCTCAGGCGGGATGGTTTCACATCCAGAACAGATGAACTGTTCCAGTTATTCAATTGTTCTGGATAGTGAAGGTACACCTGGTCTTTTAAGAATCCCTACAAATACCATAGTTTAGATTTTTCCAGACAGCAGCGCCATCTGTTGTGGAATATTGTTACTAATTTTAAAGTTTGTCTGCCTGAAAATTTACTATTGTCCCAAGCATACTGCAATAAACTGTGATTTTCGATCACTATCCGTTTAGTTTTTATTGATTTTTCAAATATATCGGTCATTTTTGAAACACCCTGCGTATGTATATCTATTAAGAACATACCTACCAACTGCTTATTCTGCGTAAGTGCACGAATAAAACGTTCAACACACAGTGATGAAGAAAAACAAAAAAAGAAAGAAGAAGAAAAAGCTCGCAGGGGCTTTTTCGAAATATTTAAAAACCCTTTTTTGTATGCTGTTGTTTGGCGGGCAAAAGTTTATGTAGAGTGATTGAATTTTCTCATTAAGGTGATTAAGTGAGACAGACGTGAGAAGCTGCGGATTTATTGAAAGAGATTAGGCTTGCAGCAAAGCTGACTTTTTGGAGATTTCGACATTGATGGGTTAAATGTTTGTTCCATTGCTTTCTTTTCGGGAATATATCGATAGTATTTTTTATTTCTTGTCGGACAATGCTCAATGATATATTGGTATACATGTATCTAGATATGTATCTGTTTGTGTATGGGTTCATACATACAGGCAAAGAGAAAGGTAGAATCAGCGGCTGATTTTTTTCTTTATGAGATTGCATTTGAACCCTCTTGCTGCTCATCCCGTGCTTTTTTTTTTACATGTGTTTTTCTCCATTTAATGAGGAGCACATCCCGTCTTTTCACCGTTTAACCAGTGAAATAAATTACATATACAGTATGAGACGTTTAATTATGTAATAAATATAATTAAGTGAATAGAACTATATTTATATTAGATAAATTTATTGTGTAATAAATAGAAATTAACAGCAAATCAATTGAAATTTATCAAAATTTTGTCTTGTGATAACATCTGGTATTTTTTTTCTGACAGTTTAATTTCTCATGAAAAAAAATCTATATAAAAAATCTTTTCTAGAAAGAAAGGTGCATATTTCAATTCTTCAATATATATCGATTTAAAATATGCAAAAAAAATAAAATACGCAGCTTTTGAATCGATTTCGGTCTACAAATTCAGCAGTCAGAGGGTTAATATGACGCAGTATATGTACATCTATTAGGGACAGACCTGCCAACTACTACTAAAAATCGTAATTTCTATGAATTAAGCAAATAATTAGGATCCTATGAAAATCTGTCAAAAAATACGATTTTTCGTCAAAAAATATATATTTATGAATGTATGTAGATATGTATCTGTTTGTGTATGGGTTCATGCATACAGGCAAAGAGAGAGGTAGAATTAGCGGCTGATTTTTTTATGAGATTACATTTTAATATGAAACTGTATATGGACATCTATTAAGGTCATAATACCTGCAACTGCTGCAAAAAATCGTAGTTTCTACGAATTAACCATTTGAAAGCTGAAGAGTTTTCTTATATGTATGCTAATAGTGCGGCATGAAATGATTAGTAATTTTTTTGGAGAACAATAGAAATTTATCTTGTCATATTACTTGGTAGGATGGAAAGCAGAGGTTTAAATATTGACATTGATTATTTGGTGGTATATATGAAGGATGCCCAAAATTTATCGAATCGATTGCAAACCGTGTGGTTAACGAACAACCAAACGAACAAACTTCTTAATTTTCAAAGGTATATAATTTAAATGCTAGATATTTATTAGTAAGTAAAACAAACTCCAAGACTTTTATGAAAAGAATGTGTTGTTAATACCGGTAATAAAATTTCCATTGCACAAAAAATAATCAATGATTAAATTTAAAATTATCACATATGTACCTAATCTATTATTTAAGCCAAATATAAAAGAAAATTATTTACGTAATATCTAAATTCACTGATAAAACGAAAATAATGCAGACGATATTTAAGTAATTTAAAATAAGAAATGATTAAATGAGATGGTTAAATCAATGACGTCATAATACTAGATAAATGTTATTTTTATCTATTATGTGATAAATTGATAAATTTAATCACCTGCTCTTAACCGGGGAAAATAGGGCTTGAAATAATGATATTAAATGCTGGAAAAGGGGGGAAGGGGTGGATTTCGAAAGTTTTGGCAGACGACAGTATTTTTAGATGTAATATGAAGCATATTTATACCAATATATTTTATAATCAGATCGATAGTTTAGGAGAAGATAACTTTACTCGCTTTGGATTTTGCTAACCTTAACTCATGAAGAATCTAATATAGATGCCTCTATCCATTCCAGGTCCAACCGTTTCAGAAATTCAAGGACAGACGAACAGATAACTTGGGCTATTATTAGATAGGGTATTTTACATTTAATAGTTTTAATTATTGAGATTGTATCTTGAAAGTATAAACAATTTCACTTAATAAACTATTGCTAATACTTTATTATTTTCATGTATTTTAGTCAAAAATCAAATTAATTTATATCAAACTTTTAATAATTAGAACTAATTCTTCCTATAATAGTCGGATTTTATCCATGCCTTACTTGTATGGTATTTGGAGAAATCCATTACTGTATAAACACCGGACTCCATAAATTGAATAGAGATGATAGAAAGTTTTTGTAACATTGTGGCCTTTCACAAGGATAAAATGGCTTTCAATTTACCCCACAAGAGTTTTTTTCCCTAAAGGAGGGAAATTTTATAACGAATGTGATACTTCCGCGAATTCCACAGAAAAGCACAACGGAATAAATTTTAAAAGTCCCTGCGCTGGGAAATTCCTCAAAGTTTTATTATCCCTGAATGTATACTGCTTCTCTTATAAATGAAGCAAAATAAAGTATATAGAGCTATTGATAACTATAAATATTGCACAAAAAATTGAGAAGATTTCTGTAAATAAACTATTTTTCCACTATAGGCATGTTGAAAAACATTTTTTACTAATAGAAGAAACCTTAAATTAGTAAATTTAATTAAAAACATGACTTTTGATCTATAATAGTAAAAATGCGGGTTGTTTTTAATGCTAAAAGAAATTAAAGTAATTTTTCTGGAACATTAAATGCGTATTCAATCTTTTGTAAAAAAAAAATAAAATTTCAATTTGTGAGCTGGGTAGAATCCCAGTTCCGGGGGCCGGCGGGCATGTTTTTGGCTCTATTTTTGTACAAGTGATCTCCAAATTGTCGCCAAGTGATGTTTACTATTTGTGCTTCGTTTTGTATTTAGTGTATGCCCAATTTCAAAGCATATTTTGAACAAAAATAGGTTTAAAATTTTGTTAAGGTGAATACAAATTTGAAAAAAAATAGAAAATAAAAAATAGAGCAAGGTTTTCCAGAAAACTGGGTTCTAGAATTTATCGATATCGCCTACGCTTGGCCACGCGGGCTGCCATTTTTTTGGCTCTATTTTTTGTACAAGTGATTGCCAAATTGTCGCCAAGTAATGTTTATAATTTGTGCTTCATTTTATATTAAGTTTATACCCAATTTCAAAGCATATTTTGAACAAAAAAGGTTTGAAATTTTGTTAAGATGAATACAAATTTACAAAAAAAAAATAGAAAATAAAAAATAGAGCAAGGTTTGCCAGAAAACTGGTTTCTAGTATTTGGTGACATCGCCCACGCTTGGCCACACCGGCCGCTATGTTTTTGGCTCCATTTTTGGATAAGTGATAGCCAAATTGTCGCCAAGTTATGTTTACAATTTGTTCTTCATTTTGTATTTAGTTTATACCCAATTTCAAAGCATATTTTAAATAAAAAAAAAGGTTTGAAATTTTCTTAAGATGAATACAAATTTAAAATAAAAATAGAAAATAAAAAATAGAGCAAGGTTTGCCAGAAAACTAGGTTCTAGAATTTTGCGACATCACTCTCGCTTGGCGTGCCCACTGAACTTGGTTCGGTGGGCCCCCTGAACTGGTATTTAGCCGTGAACTGTTTTACTTAAAAGTAACATTTCTATACAGATTTAGATGCATTTAGATTATTTTTATTTAGATATGTAAATAAAAAATAACCAAGATTCTTTAAGAAGCTGCTTAAAATAGATTACTTTAAAGACGGAGAAGAGTAAAATAATACACAACTTTAAGATTTATAATTACTTTATTACTTCTTTTGAGATTGTTTCAACCATTTTTTGATTATTTTTTCGTAATGCCAACAAAAAGTGGTGATTATTCGTGATTAGGTAACATTTTTCTCTCTTCTTATAGCTCTACTTACTTATTTCTTACTTGTATCTGTTTCTATATTCCATAAATTAGGAAAAAAACATAAAATTTCCGAAGAGTTTACAGATATATAAAGATAAACTGGTAAATCATACATCTACAACTGCAAGAATGATGGCTTTAGTTTTTCTAATGCTAAAGAGGGAAGCTTGTATTGTAACGTCACTGGTTCCTCAAGTAGCTTGCGGATATCGAAGTTGTAGTGACACGGTGTACAGATTAAAACAATAACTTTAATTTTGGACTAAAACACTATTTTGTTTAGTATCATGTTAAGGTAGAGTTAATATTATTTTCTTAAAATCTGCATAAAAGAACCGTCGGCATCTGCTTCGGTGAAGTAGGTTAACAGGATAATCTATATTTTGTTCCAAAACCTCAAAAAAAATTTATTACAAATATATAGTGAATGATCTAGGGACATTTTTATTAAATGCTGTTTTACGAAACTTTAATTTATTCCAAATCTGTTTTCTTTTAAATTTTAGTTACATCATTATTTCGGATCATGTTAAGCAACAAAAAGAAGATTCTTTCAAAACTTTGATTTAAGATCCTTTAATATCTTTATTTAATATTTTAGGTCATTTAATATAAATTTATAGAGCAATAATCATTTACCAAAATTTCTTGACAAAAGTGAAAAATATCTATATTTATTTAACAAATGGTGGACATTTTGAAGAGAGTTATGAAATTATTAGCTTATATTTCTATGACTTTTAACACAAATTCATTAAAATATAACTAAAAAAACTCAATTTAAATTGTTTTTAAGTCAAATACTTTTAAAGTATTCAATATTTTGTCAATTTAAAAGTGTTTTAAATGTTTCTCGCTTATTAAAATTTATATTTTAAATTTTCACCTGATTAATTAATTAAAAATATTTTTGAACATTTTTTGATTGAACATTTAGTTTCTAGGAACTATTTTTATATCTGTGAATTGAGTTTTCGAAAAAAATTCTGACTTCTCTAAAAGGGACATTTAACAATTTAGATATAGTTGAAAATTAAAACAATTACTCAGATTTATGTATATTAACAACATTTGGTAGACACTCTGTAGGAATCTATTAAAAATTAAATCCCAAAAGGCATGTTAAAAGTATAAAAATTTATTTATTAATTTTCAAAAATACTATCTGAATTCAAGAGATAATTTAATCTGATTAATTTAATTATACTTTAACTTAGATTTATAAAACTTTCTCTAATATAAGTTAATAAATTATAAAATCTCTTTGTTACATTCCCCCTCCCTTCAAATAATATTGTCCCCCTGCTGTAAAATCATATTTTCTCCTAGAAAAACTGTAATTTCCAGGAAAATGTTACCAAACTTTTCTGATTTCTAAAATTCAAATGTATCGTCAAATTTTTCTCTATACACGAACGAAGCTATAATTTAATTAAAAAGTTAAAGCAACAGAAATTTAACCTTAATACAAAAACAAAAAAAAGTTTTGAAACAAGAAATTCTTTTCTAATTTGTATTGATTTTTTGATGACAAGAAAGTTTTCTCCTGCATGCTAGTCATTGAAAGGAAGTACGTTTTCCTTCTAAATTAAAAACAAGTAGTATTTTCTTCTATATGTTCGTATCACAGTATTCCTGTTTTTTACTTAAATTTTCTGCAGAGCCGTTTTTAACACATTATAGTAGTTTATGAATGTGAAATCACAAGTTGAAGTTTTTAAACTAAGAGGCTGTTCAATAAGTAATAAGATTAAAATTATAATAAATATATAATACCTTTAATCGCCAGCATTTACATTTCCTTTTTCAAAATAAGTACCATAGCATGTAATGCATTTCCCCAAAGTTCCGTCCACTTCTTAAAAACATGCAAAAGTCCGTTTTTTGAGAGATTTTTCAAAACCACCTCCACAGTCCTTATTCATTCTTCATTACTTGCAAAATATTTGCCTGGTAATGGTTTCTTAAGTTGATAAAACAGCCAAAAATCTCATAGAGAGACATCAGGACTATATGGAGGGTATGGTAAAATCTGTACGTTGTTCTGCTGCAAAACATCCTGTACGCAACTAGCAATATGTGGTCGGGCATTGTCACGGTGCAATAATAAGCCATTTCAGAGCAATGGACATTTTCTTTGCACGTGCTCTGCCATTTTTCTTACGACATTCGCATAGTACGAGCCATTTACAGTATTACCGGGTTTTACAGCGTTTGATAGACGATTCCTTCATAATAAAAAAATTATGGCCATAACTTTACCAGCCGATTTCACAGTTTTTACTTTCTTGAGAGTAGGCGAAGTTAGATGTTTCCATTCACTGCTTTGTTGTTTCATGGTTGGGCCATACTGATACAAACAATCTTTGTCTGCTGGGATGATACGTTTTAAGAAATTGCCGCCATGTTGTTTGAGTTTTTCTTTCCATTCTGTGCACTTATCCACTCGATGCTGCATTTGACCAGGTGTAAAAAATTTTTAATCCATAGCGCTCAAACAAGTTTCGGATGCAAATGTTCTGCCATGATTGAGTGAACACTTCCTACAGAAATATTCAAAAGAGCATGCAGCTGACGTACTGTAATTCTGCTGTCTACCTTGTTGATAATTGCAGCTGTGTTAATCATTGTATCTGTGATGGACGTTGAAGGTTGTCCCTCACGTTCAATCTTTCACATTTTGCCTGCCTTGCTTAAAAGCTTTATGCCAGCAAAAAATACTTGTCCTCAACATTGCTTCATCGTTGAAAGCTTCACGCATCATGCTAAAAGTTTACGAAGCTGATTTTTGCAGACGAACATCAAACTTAATAGCAGAACATTGTTCCATTGACGCTTCCATTTCGACAACTGGCAGTAAGAGCCCGCAAACATGCTTCAGTACAATCTTGATACTCAGGAACATGCTCCTGTACACGCAATCTATAGATAGCTTTTGCTAACACAGACAACAAACTATTTTTATGCCACATAAATTAGAATTCCGATGAGTGGTTTCGCTGCCTTAAAATTAGTCTTATTACTTATTGAACGAACAACGTATGTTTTTTCCATGCTATTTTGTATAAAAAAAAAAAAAAAAAAAAGAAAAAAAAAAAATTGTAAATTATGCGTTGTTTTGTCAGTAGTACAGACATGATGTTCTATAAAATGATGGTAGTTAGGAAATTTTTGAAAATAATAATACTTTATGCGTGTAAAAATTGGAGAATAATAAAATCCATTCCATTAAATTTCTACTTCAAGAAATGTTTTGAATAATATACTTACAACGAAATATTTTAGCAGTTTTTAAATGTTTCCTGTGGCTTAGATTTTCATAAATACGTAACTCTTAATATGTAAGATGTATCTGATCTAATTTCAAAATAATATTATTGAGTCTGTAGGGTACGTTTAATCTAATCAAAAAGCCTTAGATTGTTTGAATTTTATACTTACGGTAGTTCTAACAATGTATAAATAAGCAACCCCATTTGATTGTTATCTGTATACGGAAAATTTTCAATGTAAGGTCTGTTGACCAGCTGTACATAACTAAAAAGCAATTAGCCGTAAAATATTAAAATTTTGTATTTAGGACTATTATAACATCTAGCTATTCTCTGTTTTCAATAGCCATCTCACACTTTATAATGAAACATAAAAACCATTAACACTACAGGTCTTGAATACTGCAAATCAAAGATGTAATTGTAACAATACAATCTAAATGGTTGAAAGTCTATCTTTAGAAAATAAATTTTGGTATATAATGAAACATCTAAACATAAAGGATATTTTCTGCACATTTCTTCTAAATGACAGCATTTCAGCTTTACTCAGACAAGACTGTAATTTGAGAAATAAAGCTTGCTTTGATTCTTGAAGAGAATGTGAAAAATTATAAATTATGATGATAAAACACAAAATTAATATATATATATGTATGTATATATGTATATATACATATATATACATACATGTATATACATACATGTATATACATACATATATATACATACATATATATACATACATATATATATATGCCTACATACACATACAAATATACATATAATATAATATATATATATATATATATATAATATATTCACAAATAAGTTATATCTTGTATACATGAGTTTCTTTATTGAGTATTTTTTTAATATTTCCCATAAATGATAACAATACTATTGTTTTATTATAGCGTAGACAGTAGATGGTTGTACTTTGTTTAAAAATATGAGTATAGTTCATTTTAAATAAGTTGCCTTTTGAACATTTTATATTTAAATTTAAAGTAGTTTAGTTTACTTCAAAATTTAAATCCTTTTTTCAAAAATATATCAATTACAAACTAAACACCAAGCAGGTTTCTTAAAAATAATAAACCAGTTAGGAATTCCATTGTAACTGCAAACGCAACAGCAAAATATAAGTTTTCAAGTGCTAATCCTATTTTAAAGTCAATCTTTTTTCTAACAATGTTTGTATCATGTTTTAAAAGGATTCTAACGGAATTACAGTTCAAGTACAATAACTTTCACTTGAAGCTCAATTTCTCGCTGACAGCAATGAAGCCTTTGAAGTGAAATGCAAAATGTCACCCGATGACACTTCAAATATCTCTTTCTTATTATTACCTAGCGCTGTTTCGTTTAAAATAAAACATTTTCCGTGATAGTCGACTGATTAGGTGCTAGATAAAGTGTGACGTACGTGTAAAAAATATATTGCAGTATGTTTCAATCTGGTATTTAATTATACTTTTCAAGGAAGGTTTTTTTTTCAAAGAAATATAAATTACTTTTTCTGTTATAAGATTAATAATATTAATATCGTAACATTTATATTTCTTAGTGACACTAAGAGAGTTTCCATTTGAGATTTTGTAGCATTGACTTTAAACTATTTTAATAATTATAAAAAAAATGTTTTTTGAGTGAATCACATCTATATTTCCTTTTTTATTTGATTTGTGAATTTTATCAATAATTCATTTAATTTTTCATTTATTATTATTCATTTATTTCATTTATAATACTTATAATTGAAAATTAACACATAAATAAAATTAATATAGAAATATTCTATTATATTATATTTCACTGTACAGAATTAGCATCTGTGGGCTAGAATACATTCTCTCTATGTTTACTCTAGAATATGTTCTATTGGTCCAATTAAGATACAAGTAAAGCTGCAGATAATTCAAATGATGCGCTTGACATTTTTTACATAAAAAATATTAGTACAAAAATATGCCTATAGATGGCGCTGTAACACGTATGGTATTTATTTAGTTTCAGTAAGTTAAGTCAGGCATTGGTTTCTTGTCTGCACATCATGCCACCGTTACAAGAAATAGAGCTTTTTGTTGTCCTATTCAAATACTGCATGATATTAAGGTGAATGACGACTGACTCCATTTAACTTTATAAACATTTATTCATTTACACTTAACTAGAAATAGAAGTAGAAGTAGAAGTAAATGCGAGAGCTTTTACTCGAGAGCGTCCTCGTCCGAACGATCCAACTCTTTGTCTAAGGTAAGCTTTATGTATGGATAGTTAAGCAACGGTGGAGAGTACCCGTTGACCAATGAAAAGACAACAACATGTTTCGTCGCCAAACCAGTATATTTACGTTTCGCCAAGATATACAAAACACACCACCGCACAAAAGGCAAACCAAAAGAAGAACCTATTTGAAAAGAAATTCAAATTGTTTATTGTTTCAATAAATCAACAACCTGAAAAAGCCATTGAAATTAAGAGAAAAAGATGCCAGAAGTTTGAATATTTCAAAATTTCTTTATTATATATTGATAAAATATAGTTGTATCGTGCATTTTTCTTTATTTGACCAAAAACAATTTTTTCCAAGCAATCGTTCGTACGATCCATCTAAACAATCATGGCATAGACAAATTACATGTTGTTATAATCTGCGTAATTATGGTTGCCTATTCTACAGTGGTGTGTTTTATGTCTTGGCGAAACCTAAATACACTGGTTTGGAGATGAAACGAGATGTTGTGTTTTCATTGGTCAACGGCTACTCTCCACCTTTGCTTAATTATCCAGACGTGTAAGCTTTGCTCACGAGGTTGGAGTTGAGTTGTAGAGTTGCGTGGGAGTCGGCGGCTCACCATGGAGTCCCAAAGTCCGGACACCACATCATAAACGGTTTCATGGAAATACGACAAGAATCACAACCTCTGTTGTTAATTTCATATTTATGCTTTCTTACAATACTCCAATCTTATCAGAAAAACTTATTATTCTTTCTTTTCAAAAGTTGCCACACCACAAAAGAAAAATTAAAATAAAGCTAATATCAAACGATAATATTTTTAACTGAAACTTAACTGAATAACTAAATTTACTCGCAAAACGCAAACGCCCGGCACAATTCCACTGCGTAAATGTATTAAGATTTTATCGAGGCAACATGGGTTAAACTATAATGTATGGGGGAAAAAACTTGACCTGGATTTTTTCAGTATATAAAAATATCAATGGAAATTTATTTTAGTTAAAAAGGAGAATAATATCTTCTAAATATTAGTAGTTAATCTGGAGTCTAATTGTTTATTTAAATAAAATTGGAAAGAAAATATTATTATAATATTAGTAAAATATATTATTATATAATTTTATAAAATACTATTTTAAAAATTCGGAATTATCTATATATATATATATATATATATATATATATATATATATATATAATGATTTAAAAATTGCATTTATACATTTTAGCAGTGCAACTTAATGCATATATAAAGAAATTCCGAGCTATTATAAAGCAAAAGTTGAACAAGGTTTTTAAATCGATTTTCAAAAATCGAATGAAGGTTCTCCAGAAGAGTGATTTTTTTTTTCTCTTCTACGAAAGACACTTAAATGTTGCTACCAGTTATTCTCCATTAAGTGTTTTTGACAGTATTGCAGTTCAATTCCTGAAAACAATTTCTTTTTCGTAATGTGTGTTTGATTTTTGTAAATGGAGTTATTTACAGGCCCATACAAACTGGAACATGTTTGCTTTCTCTAATTAACTTATGGTTATATAAAACTGAACTAAAATAAATGTTCATAATAAATTTTTGCGAATTTAAGGGAGTTGAAAACGCGTATATCACAAAAAATGGCTTTATTTTTTTAATCGTAAAATATAAGTAATTTTTAAATCAATTAAACTCAAAACACAATGATTGTTTTACATTAAATGCATCTGTAGTTACTAAATTTAACTTTAAATAGTCGGTGTATGCTATTCCTATTAAAGGAATTAGGCCTTGAAAATTGCTCTTATATGTAATTTACCCTGTAAACTTAGCAGCTATATTAATAAAAAATGTAATTTGAATTTTGTTACTCCTTTTGAAATTAATTAAAGGCCTTAAAATTGCTCTTATATGTAATTTACTTGTAAACTAAGCAATTATATTAATAAAAAGTAATTTGAACATTTTAACTCCTCTTTTTGGAAATAAAATACCTTGCAAATTGCTCTTATATGTAACTTACTTGTAAACAAAGCAGCTATTTTAATAAAAAGTAATTTGAACATTCCCACTTCACATTTTGGCAATAAAATGCCTTGAAAATTGCTCTTATATGTATTTGCAAACTAAGCAGCTATATTAATGAAAAGTTATTTGAACATTATCCCTCCTCTTTTTGAGAATAAAAGGCATTGAAAATAACTCTTATATGTAAATTACCCTGTAACCTTAGCAGCTAAATTAATAAAAAGTGTAATTTGGATTTTGTCACTCCTCTTTAAGGTAATTAAAGGCTTTAAAATTGCTCTTATATGTAATTTACTTGTAAACTAAGTAGTTATATTAATAAAAAATAATTTGAACATTCTCACTCATCTTTTTGGGAATAAAAGGCCTTGAAAATTGCTCTTATATGTAATTTACTTGTAAACTAAGTAGTTATATTAATAAAAAATAATTTGAACATTCTCACTCATCTTTTTGGGAATAAAAGGCCTTGAAAATTGCTGTTATATGTAATTGCAAACTAAGCAGCTATATTAATAAAAAGTTATTTGAACATTCTTACTTCTCTTTTTGGGAATAAAAGGCCTTGAAAATTACTCATATATGTAAATTACCCTGTAACCTTAGCAGCTAAATTAATAAAAAATGTAATTTGGATTTTGTCACTCCTCTTTAAGGTAATTAAAGGCTTTAAAAATTGCTCTTATATGTAATTTACTTGTAAACTAAGCAGTTATATTAATAAAAAGTAATTTGAACATTGTCACTCATCTTTTTTAGGAATAAAAGAGTAGAAAATTGCTCTTATACGTAATTTACTTGTAAAATAAGCAGTTATTTTAATAAAAAATAATTTGAACATTATCACTCCACTTTATTTTAATTAAAGGCCTTGAAAATTGCTCTTATATGTAATTACAAACTAAGCAGCTATATTAATAAAAAGTTATTTGAACATTCTCCCTCCTCTTTTTGAGAATAAAAGACCTTGAAAATTGCTCTTATATGCAATTTACTTGTAAACTAAGCGGTTATATTACAAAATAGTAATTTGAACATTCTCACTCCTCTTTTTGGGAATAAAAGGCCTTGAAAATTGCTCTTATAAATTATTTACCCTGTAAACTTAGCAGCTTTATTAATAAAAAATATAATTTGAATTTTGTCACTCCTCTTTAAGGTAATGAAAGGCCTTAAAAATTGCTCTTATATGTAATTTACTTGTAAACTAAACAGCTATATTAATAAAGTAGATTCTGTTTCCTATTAAACTCATTTTTAGTCATGTTATTTTAATAGTTTTTAAATTAACTTTTGTAAGATCTTTAATAATGTAAAATTTATCAAATGGCGGGTATTTCTTAAAAGACAAATATTTGAATTATTAAGTTCATATATCGTAGAATTTTTTCAAGGATTTGTCGAATTCAAATTGGTATATCTCCAATTCTAATTAAACAACAAGATTAAAATTTTGAACAGATATTGTTAGATATATTTTCTTCCATTTCCCTTCTGAATTTCTGATTCAAAACAATAGTTATTAAAAATTGCCTACAAGGCAAAAAATTACACTGAAACATTTAAAAGTTTTGCTTTGTGAATTATTAAAAACCTAATATATTTACAAATCCCATAGGCAAAATTAATCTTTTATCTAAGTAAAAGTAAAATATATTTTAATAAGTTATTCATTATTAAACTATATCAAAATGAAAGTCAATTTAAATTAAAAAAAATTTAATAAAATTTCTACAATTGTTTGTAAGTATTAATAATGCTTTTTTAAACATTCATTTGAAAGATTTTTTTTTATAAAACTATCATAACTTAACTATTATAAAATTTTTCTCTAAGAGAGCAAACGAAATACTTCGAAATAGAGATTGACAAAGCCATGAGAAGCATCTGTTGTAGCCTTAGGAGTAAGGGTGCGTCCCTCAATAAATTCAGTCAAAGAGGGGTGCAGTTCCTAAACAATCGATTCTGACCTCTCTCTCCTACCCTCAAAACTCCATGGGGAAAGAGCTGGCAGAATATGTACAATACATCCATTTTCGAACGTTTTTTGGAGGTCGAAAATTGTACGTGACAATACTGCGGGATTGTACGTGCGTACGCTTAGAGGGTTAAAAGCGTTCATAATCTGTGGATTCTAGTTTAATTTGGTCTTTATGTACCAAAAATTACCACGAATAAAAAAACCTTTGTAGGTACTGATACAGAGCTAACTATTATGTTTAAAAAAAAACATGTTTTTTATTTGGTGAACATCTAAAATATTTAAAATTTTTTAATTGGAAAATTGATTAATTCAGTTATCTAACAATTACTGTGTAAGTACTAACACACAAATAAATTAATTTTCTATGTATATATGTGTCCATATTCGAACATATGTACAATTACATGTTTTGCAATATGCATAAGTGACACATGGAGCTTAGGACAACTTTTGTCACATATTTGGTTGACGTCACGGAAAAAAAAAATTATTTTATAAATTGCATTAATTTATAAAATAATGTGGTAAATGCATATACATTATTATTTTAACTCCTTTCTCGATATTTGTAGATTAGCAAAAGCAAAGGTATGCAATTGACAAAAGTAAAATATGTATAATTAAAGTGCAAAACTCTGATTCAATAGAAAATTCTAGGTATTTTTCGTATAAGTAATTCTTTTATAATTATGTCTTATATGTATGTGGGAGTTTAATTATAATACAGGTGTTTCTCTTGTTCTTTGAGCTAGTTACATTCAAATTTTCATGTTGTTAGTTACATTCATTTTATAATTTTATAATTCCTCAATTTATATTTTAAAATAGTAACTTTATTAACTTTCATTTTCTGAGATTTTTAGAAAAGTTCCCTACTTAAGAAATGATTTGGTAGTTACTAACTATAGTACAGCTGGACAATGGCCGGGTAGTTAGAGTGGTACATCTTGAAAGTGGGCATAAACTGTCGATCCTAGTTTAATTTGGTCTTAATATCACAAAAATTACTCAAGTAAAGAAACTGTTATAAGATACTGAAATCACTAAATGTTATCTTTTAAGTACATGTTGTTTTATTTGGTGAAACATTCAAAATACATTAGAATTTTAATTGAAAATGGATTAATTCATTTAATAACAA
Source organism: Pardosa pseudoannulata (assembly GCA_032207245.1). Lineage (NCBI taxonomy): Eukaryota > Metazoa > Arthropoda > Arachnida > Araneae > Lycosidae > Pardosa > Pardosa pseudoannulata. Next base: position 64,238,786 of record CM063510.1, on the reverse strand, counting down.
TTGCTGTATGATATGATGTAAGTACTAACATATATAAATTTATCTACTAGTAGATATAAGTGTCCATATTCGAACCTATGTACACATATTTACACATATGTTTCTAATATGCATGCGTGACACACGTGCTTAAGACAATTTATCAACCTTTTTTGGTTGACGTCACACGAAAAATATCTGATATTGTTTGCGGCAGCAATTAAAAAATAATATAAAATAAATTCTGAATAAATATTTTTTAATTCAGATATTTGAAAGAAGATAGGAAAAATGTAATATTCACATCCGATACTGCAAAATGACATTGCTACCAATATCACAGAGAAAGTGTTGGGGCATGTATAAAAGCACACATGCACACGCATATATGAGAAGTCTACAGTCACGTTATGTCACGAGTGTAGATAGGGAAATAAATATCCCTAACAAATAAATCGAGTACTTTGCAAAAAACAACAGAACAAGCAGGGATGGTATAATTTGATTAAAATGTAATATTCACTTCCAATACTGCAAAATGACATTTCTACTAATATCACAGAGTGACAGTGTCGGAGCATGTATAAAAGCACACATGCACACGCACATACGGAATTTCTACAGTCACTTCATGACATGAGTGTAGATAGGGAAATAAATATCCCTAACAAATAAATCGAGTACTTCGCAAAAAACAGCAGAACAAGCAGGGTTGGTCTAATTTAATTAAAATGTAATATTCACTTCCAATACTGCAAAATGACATTGCTACCAATATCACATAGAGAAAGTGTCGGGCATGTATAAAATCACACATGCACACGCATATATGGGAAGTCTACAGTCACTTGATGACATGAGTGTAGATAAGGAAATAAATATCCCTAACAAATAAATCGAGTACTTCGCAAAAAACAGCAAAACAAGCAGGGCTGGTCTAATTTGATTAATATGTAATATTCACTTCTAATACTGCAAAATGACATTGCTACTAATATAACATAGTGACAGCGGCGGAGCATGTATAAAAGCACACATGCACGCGCACATACGGAATTTCTACAGTCACTTCATGACATGAGTGTAGATAGGGAAATAAATATCCCTAACAAATAAATCGAGTACTTCGCAAAAAACAGCAGAACAAGCAGGGCTGGTCTAATTTGATTATGTAGGGGGGAGTGGAAAAGGTGATATTTCAAGAGTCCAAATAGGATAGATACATTGTCCTTTTGTCCTGACTCCCCTAACACTATGTTTACCGAAGCATAATACAGAAAAGAAGAATGAACACTTGTTTGGGAAGATTAACGGGTAGGGGGAGGTAGTAGTTTAGGGAGTAATATATATCCTTTTTTTTTTGAACAAAAAAATAAAATGTACAAGAAATTGGTTTTAAAGTAGAACGCGCTTCAATGCTAAGAATATATCCAGCTATCGATGATCGATAGAAATTGTTCATCGATTTGTCGATAATTCGATAAATGAGTATAATATTTTTCTATAATGGTTTAACGATATATTAAATGTCATTTTTTTTCAAAGTGAACAGTGTTAGCCTTCGATTTATATTTGACGTTTTTAATTTAAATTATTGGTATGATATCACGTTTTCAATCAATTGAAAGGTGTATTGATGGTTTGTAAATGAAAATAAAATTGAAATTTGTATTTTAATGATACATGTTGTTATGTTTTTGATAAGTGTTTACAATTTAGTGGATTTTTAAAAGCGAGAATCATGACGAAAAATTAGATGTTTCTATCCCATTAAATTGTAATAAGAATATTAAAACTGAGAACAAAAAGTAATTTTGTTATATCCCACATCCTGTAAGAAATATAATTTCTACTACAAAATGCAATACAGGTTTTAGTAATAGTAATTTACCCTTTTAATGAAAATCTTGTTATTTAGAGCGTGTAGAAATGGAAAGTTGATACTAAATTATAAAATGTTAACATTTTGAGTAATTTTCTTCCAAAAATTATATTGAAAATTTTTTGGTTCAACTGAATAATTTTACCCCATCAGATATTAGTAGTATATATTTCTAATGCAATAAATATGATGCCCAAATCATCATCATTATCCTTCTACCACCCAAAATAAGTTTACCGCCCCTTGGAATGTTCTTGTAGAGGAAATATTGAAGCGAAACAAACTAATCTTCAACAGGAGCTTTTGATCAAAACGTTTATTAAAAGAAAGTAAATAAATAGTAAAAAATATAAAATATAAGACATCAGTGCGTTGATAACAACTTGCGGCTTGCAAGTGATTAACAGGCGAAAAGTTGCTTTACACAACCCAGATGATTCCAAAGCCGAGAGTGATTTCCCCTCTCGACTGAACTGTGCCGCTCACCTTAAATATTGCAACAGGCTCGCGCGCGCAGCATCGAGGGAAGTTTGCATCCATGCAATTTGCATTTGCGGTAGCTTCTTCGATGCGGTTATCAGAACGCCACAGGACTCTCCCAGCAGTCCGCAACATCAGGAGACAGGAAATTTGGACCTGACGCGTCTGCCATAACGAGTAGTTGTGGACGTTTTTAAAGCTGGCTTGGTTGGTGGAAGCAGCGGCGTGGCGACCCCCATTAAGAATCAGTAGTTTAAACAAGGGAATAAAAATATTGAAAATGGCTACAAAAGTGATTAATCCGTTGGCAACAAACTGTTGATTCATATTTCATTCGAGTTCGTAAGACAAAATATGAAAGATAGTATAATAAAGCACATCAAAACCACTATCATTTCCATGCATACATTATTGTGTTTGTTTTATGTCACTTGTTTGCCCCCAGGGGCATACCTTCTTTAGGTGTGTAAGGGGTTTACGATCCCGGGGTACCTGAGTGATCTTTCTATAGTGTCCTTCCTTGTAGTCCTGAGCTTACCTCTGTAGAGTTTGCTCCTTACCGGATTGGACCACATTAAAATCGGACCATGACGGGCCTCTCGTAGGTCAGCGATGGCTTAGTAGCCATTTATGGGTCACTGTAACGGCACGGTCATCATAGTTGCTACTGTATGGCTCCGGTCGGGTCAACGTAAAACACAATTATGTCACTTGTCAAACCAAGCACGAATGAGCCGGAGGTTACTGATATTAATTTAAAGTGGTGCACCTCTCGTTTCGACAAGCAGCTCAAGGGTAAAAGTATGACTTACGCTCAAGTGGATTCTCTTAATTTTGAAGGAGGAACTAAGCAAAAGACCCATACACTTGGCCTGACATCCCCAGAACTGTTGATTGAGAACTTAGAGTACATTGTGACCATGAGCATTTACGAACATATTTTACGCGCCCCAGTCACCTTTAACGAACACGGCGAATCTTAGGCCAGCAAGGCTTTCGAACCAGCAACCTTCTATTTACGAGAGCATTCTCTTTGCCGACTGAGCTGAAGGCTATTCCTATTAAGGCAATGGGGTGCGCCTTTCGTTTTGACGAGCTCCTCAAGGCAAAAGTACGACTTATGTTCAGGTGGATCCACGTAATTTTGAAGCAGGGTCAAAGCAGAAGATCCATAGACTTGTCCTGACACCCCCAGAGGTATTAATTGAGAACTCGGAGGATATTGTGGCTACGAACCTATTTTACGCACCCCAGTCACCTTTAATGAACACGGCGGATCTTTGAGCGGCACGGGCCCCAAACCAGCAACCTTCCATTTATGAGAGCATTCTCTTTGCTGATTGAGCGGAAGGCTATTCCTATTAAGGCAAAGGGGTGTGCCTTTCGTTTTGACGAGCTCCTCAAGGTAAAAGTACGACTTATGTTCAGGTGGGTCCTCGCAATTTTGAAGCAGGGACAAAGCAGAAGACCCATAGACTTGTCCTGCCACCCCCAGAGGTATTAATTGAGAACTTGGAGGATATTGTGACCACGAACCTATTTTACGCGCCCCAGTCACCTTTAACGAACACGTCGAATCTTAGGCCAGAAAGGGCTACGGACCAGCAACCATCTAGTTACTAGAGCATTCTCTTTGCCGACTGAGCTGAAGGCTACTCCTATTGAGGCAAAGGGGTGCGCCTTTCGACCAAATTTTACGTACCCCAGTCACCTTTAACGAACACGGCGAATCTTAGGCCAGCAAGGGCTCCGAACCAGCAACCTTCTAGTTACAAGAGCATTCTCTTTGCCGACTGAGCTGAAGGCTACTCCTATTAAGGCAAAGGGGTGCGCCTTTCGTTTTGACATAAAAGTACGACTTATGTTCAGGTGGGCCCTCGTAAATTTGAAGCAGGGACAAAGCAGAAGACCCATAGACTTGTCCTGCCACCCCAGAGGTATTGATTGAGAACTTGGAGGATATTGTGACCACGAACCTATTTTACGCGCCCCAGTCACCTTTAATGAACACGGTGGATCTTGGGCCAGCACTGGCTCCGAACCCAAAACCTTCCAGTTACGAGAGCATTCTCTTTGCCGACTGAGCTACCGAGGATTATAGTTACATTAGTTGAAACCAGTATAAACAACCAAAGCACAATCAAAAGTTATATAATCATTTTTAAGGAAAGATGTTAGAAATTTATATACATTATTTTTACCTAATGTTACTAAAACTATATATCGGTTTGTTACACAAATTAGTTTGTATTTACTTGTATAAAACACATATTTGTTATACAAATTAATAGCTTTGAACAGTGGCATTAAAATGCATATTCGGCATTAGATTATAGTAAGACACAGATAAAAATATATAGTTTTCAGATTTTTATCGAGCAGTTTAAAAATTGCTGTCTGTCTGCAACACCGGAGCAAGGCAACAAATATAATCATGTCGAACACACATTTAAAACTTCTGCCTGCCATTAGAAGATTCAGGTAACTTTCTTCTCAACAAGTTCATTAGCCGAAGGTTAATGCATGAACGTGTAAAATTGATACTTAAAGGCGGGTTCTCTTTTAAAACTTTCACGTCATCGGGTAATATTCTCGTCGAGAGAAGGCAATGATTAGCTAAATAACTTAAAATTTATTATACGCCAGCATGCAAGGAAGCTCGGATATTTGAAGCAAACTGGTAAATAAGTAAAGATTCAAACCCAAAATAGTTTTCGATGCACATGATTCTAATTCATTTAAAAGCTGTTCTCTAATGTGTTTGCCGCGCACATGACCTGAAACCTTTTGTTCGTCACTGAATTTAATCGAGTTTGTTTAAAAGAACGCAAAAGAGTTCTTAGATTCATTCCCCCCTTCGTCTCTCTGAGCGTGAAAAATATTTGAAAAGTTAATTAGTGCGTGGTATGAAAATTATCAGAAATACATACAGATGTGCGACTCTGAAATTTTAAATTGAGTTATAGTCTTACTATATTAGATGGTCTGTACACGATGATTAGATTTCATGTTTCGAAAACTATTTCCGTAATACTGTTATTTAATACCGCAAAGACAGTTGTTTACTACCCAGTATTAGCTTATTTTTCATCCAATTCAACTCCGGTAACTTCCAGTTGGATGAACAAGTTAGTAACACCGACATTATTTCCTTTTTAAGCATTGCGTTGGTTGATCACGAATACACATGTGGCAAAGAAAAGTAAAATTTTTATTACGGTGTTATTTAAATCGATTGTTATCGAATTGAATATTTTCTAGGTCATATAAGTAAAAATTAAAAATTTCAAAAAGTTGCATGAAGTGGTTTGTACATTTTGCGAATAAAATAATCAAAGAAATACTTCCTGTTAGTACAAGGGGTGATTTCTATAAGTAAGGTTACTAAGCCTACATTGAAATGCGTGTATTTTATTTCATAGAACCAATACTGTCAGCTGATAGTAGGTACATGAGGCTGTTTACATAATCTCCATATTAAAATAATCAACATAAACTCCATATTTCCTAATTTCTCCATATCGGCTCCATATACGCACTTGTTCTTCGTGAGGTAAGTTTAAATATCCCGACTGGTAAAGATTAAAACCTTCCATATTTAGCCGCGTTGTCCCCTCTTTATGTGAATTAAATCATTGGCCTCCTAAATGCTCCTTCAAATAAAGATGAAAATCACTTGGAGTGCGGTCCGGACTGTAGGATGGTTGATCGATGATATATCTCGAAGAAACTGATTCAACAGTGCCGGGGTCTTCTGAGTTGCACTAGGTTCATTCTGCGACATGGTTTCGATACATTAGTCTCTCAGTAAATTTGTACAATTGTCACTGGAATCCAGTCTCGATAAAATGTGGAATATTTTCTCTTCGTAAAAATCCTGTCCTTGCATGGTCTTTCTCGTAATCATAACCTGTTTCGTTTGAAGCAAATCGTTGGTCTCCGAGTAATTCCTCTAACTATGGAAGAAAGTGAAAGTCGCTTGGAGCGAGGTCCGGGTTGTAGAAAAGTTGGTCGATGCTGTTTCAGCGAATATTTCTTTACCGGTCGCAACTTTTTGACAATATTTTAAAAAACGCTGACGGCACATTATATTTCATTTAAATCTCTAAAAAAGCCGTTGGTGAACTTTAACCGTGGTTATGTGATTCGTCCATAAACATTGGATAACTAAAGATTTCTTCTCAATAATACGTTTTCTAAAGAGTCATATAAGTAGTAACCTTATAACTAGCAATGTGTGGCTGGTGGCTGAAGTTTTGTCTTTTTGTCAACCGCATGTGTCAGAATAACCGCACACTAATAATTTCTCTAAAACAGACAAAACTCCAGACATATCGGCCTTACTTTTTACCTTAATTTTTTATCATTCCTCTTTGTTAGGAGTATGTTAAACATTCAATGATTAGCACTTTATTGTATCTCTAAATTTAGTTTAAACACTTTAAAAACTTTCATCACGTTTTAAAAATTTACATCACGTTTGTAAATAGTGTCAGGCATTATTGATAGTAATTAATCATTAAGACTTTGTACGGGTTTTGTTTCTTTGTAATATTTGGATATCTCTATGAAAGGTGTTTGAATTTACTAATTTTTCTTCACACTGTGCATTTTGCAAAAATGATATATTTACTTTCCCAATTGCATTATTTGAAAATGGTTTAAATACTATGATCAACATTTTCGCTTCGTTGGAGAGACAAAACGGTTAAAATATAATATAAACGAACAAAGAAATTAATAAGCTTTAGAATTCTATCTATAACGTTTTATATAAGCAAACGCCGAACGATGGCGGGTTGGGAAGGATACGACCTTCCGGTATCGGAGTTCGTGGGTTCAAATCCCTCTCCTGGCATAGATGGTTAGGGTGATGATTAGCTTGATTGGTTAGGGTGCTTGCTTTCAGTACCTAGTTCGTGGGTTCGAATCCCACAGTGACATGGACGTTCGTAGCAGTTCGGAATCGGCTTTAAGCTGTAGGTCCCGGTCTCATTAGCCCTCATGTTGCAAAAAGTAGACCGTAGCATTCTAAACCAAATCAAACCAAACCTGGCATAGATGTATATAGTCATCCAGAACTAGCTTTTAACATAGGTCTCGTTCTCATTAACCCTAGTGTAGCAAAGAAATGGAATGCCACTCTCCAAAACTACCTACTTTATACGAGCAAAATTTAGAATCTTAATAGAGACACTTATTGCACCTGAATATGTTAGAAAAAAGATCACGAGTCATATCTTTTGTTCAGTACAAGGAAGGGAATGCAGAGGAACTAGACATAATTTGTGTTATATAGGCTCTACAGAAGGCTACAAATAATCGGAATCATTTGGAGAAATAGGTTAAAATGTCTCTGGCATGTCTGTTGAAACCCGATAAATAATGCCATTAAAATCTCATCATATAAATATCCTATGCAATTCTGAGCCAGAGAATTATTGACTTGGAGATATACGGTCTACTGATATGCTACTAGAGGATATAATTGCATAAAACCTATTCCGAACGTGTACGAACTATCATGCCATCAACTGAATTTGTACTCTCGAATTTCTGAAGCGAAGAGCACCACCCTACTCATTCAACCATTTTTTGGCTCGAGCCATAAAAGGGTCTTCAACTAGTCGGCAGGATAACAAAGAAAAATACCTAAATGTTTTGAAGTTTAAAAGTTAAAACTCTTTAAAGAGAGCACTGCTGTAAATATGAAAATAATGCAGACGATATTTAAATAATTTAAAATAAGAAAGGATTAATAGAGATGGTTAAAGGAATGACGTCATAATGCTAGAAAAAAAAATGTTATTTTTACTTATTTATTATGTGAAAATTGATAAATTTAATCACCTAATCTTAACCGAAGAAAATAGGGCTTGAAATAATGGCATTAACTATCGAAAAGGGGGGAAAGGGGAATTTTGGACGTTGCTAACCCTAACTCATCAAAAATCCAATATGGATGCTATACTGAAGAGTTGGAGAATAGGAAGGGAGCAGTACGTAGAATGTGAGAACCAGGAGTAAAGTGAGTTAAGTCAAGTTGAGTGAAGGTAGACAAAACAGACTTGGGTTCCAGCCATTTATTTTTTATTATTCTAAATTGCAAATAATATAGCCCACTTCTGCCCTGATCATATAGTGGTTATTGAAGGTTTATTTTGTTGCGTTGTTTTTAAAAATATTACAACGATTAATGTGTATATGGAAAAGATAACTACAGGAACGTCGCAGTATCGGGACCAAAAGGTGGGCTCCAACGGAAAAGGTGTCCGGACCAAAAACGTTCGCAAAGTTCTTTAAAAAAACCTCTCTCTGTCTAGCAAAATTATCAAAAACTTCTAGGCTGCTCTCACGCCAAAAGCGCCAAAACAAAGTCATCAAGAGGGTTGCCAGGAGCCAAGAAAACCCCGCGCTCCCCAGGAGACGTAGGGTTCTCGCGGCTCTGACCAATGAAATGTCGAGACAAGGAGCTCGGAGAACAAAAAACCCAATCGCTGTGAGGCGCAACTCCGGTGGTGAAAATTAGCTAAAAACGATGCGGACAACACACCAAAACGTGGCACCTTTCAAAGGAGCGGCTGTTTATCTCAAACCTAAAGTGATGGCTACAGAACTGTCAGAATATGATCCGTTGGGCACAAATTATAGTCAAAAGGTTTAAGGGCTGCGAATGCAGGTGGCCAGAATTGGACGCTCGGTCCGTAACTTAATCCCAGATCGAGGGCGGCTCTGTTAGACAAGCTGCAATCGTGAGAAAACAGCTAGAGCTGCACCTGCAAGGGGCAATAAAAGGAGCAAAATGTAGGTTAAAATATATATATACCCCACAAGAAAAATATGTAATGAAGGGACATGAAAAATCTTCATTACATATTCCTCTATCCATTCCAGGTACAACCGCTTCATAAATTTGAGGACAGACGGACAAATAACTTAGGTTATTATTGTACAGGGGATATAACATGTTTATGTATTTTCTCACTATATTTTGTGGCCGCGGCGCAGAACAGTGTTTTTCCACGGGCTCTAAAGAACCTATTTAAGGCCCTGAAAGAATGTATAATTCAGGCAGCTAAAGCTAACAAGGGGCTGTTGTAATTGCAAAATAAAAGAGGAAGAAAAACAAACGTCTTCAGTCCCTTGAAGAAATAACAAAACTAAATAAATTTTCAAAGCCAGAACGTGATTAAAATACTTGTTAAAAATTTCTTTCTAAATTGAGAACTTCTTGTTAAATAATGAATAAAAAAAGTCGGCTAGAATAAAGATTTTCATTCCTAAAAGGTATTTTGTCCATTCAATACGCACCATTTATGAATCTTTTGTTAAAACTGCAATATTACAAATTTAGAAGAAAATAGAATTTATCATAAAGAAAAAAAAGTAATAACTCTTAGTTTTTTATTTAATTATTTTTTGCTAACTCATTTAAATAAACATCGTTCCCTAGATGTAATTTAAATTGGAGAAAATCCACCAAAAGTTGCAAGTATCCTTCAAACGTGTCACTAAAATTTAATAACTAATACATTTTTTCCAAGGAGAGGTATTTTTTTATTTCCTGGAACGTTTTTATTTTATAAATGTTTTCAACAAATCCTTCATTTAATATTTTTTATTAATTTTTCTGAGACGAAATATGCAGTTATTGACTCTTCTTGTCTTAAGCAGTCTTTCTTCTATTTGTTTTTGTTTTTCTGCAGTGATTTTACTTTTTTTCCTAAAAAGCTTTTAACAAGCAATAAGAAAAACTTTATTGCTAAAAATATTTAAAAATTCATCTTCTAAAAACAATAAAAATAACATGTAAAAGAAAATATACGAAATTTCCAGGACTTTTTCAATGTATTTATTTTTTTCTTATATCTTCTTTCGGAAGGTGATCAATAGACTTCAAATTTTAATACAGCAGATCACGTTGTTAGCTTGCCGTATGTTAATTTTTTCTGTACAATGTCGTTACAATATATTTATTTTATCCCGTTACTGTATCTTTCAATAAACATAAAAAATTGCGTTGTTTCCTTTAATTGCATGGCGGCGTCTATCTATATTTTGACATTCTCAACAGTTCCTTCGAGGGTATTCTAAATTGCGAGCAGTAATTTAAAAAAAGATTTTTTTGTGTCTTCAATTTTCTTTGTCCAAATTTGTAATTATTTTTTTAGTTTTTTTAGTTTATGTTATTACTTGATAAAACTTTTATTATTTTATTTATTTATTTTAGAAGAGGTTTTCTAGAAGTTATAAAGAACATTCTTTGAATTTATTTAACACACTGTATGCGGGACAAGTACTAGTACGTTTATTGACGATTGATACTTGAACGCGGGACATGTACGTTTTCTGACAATTGAACCTTGAGCTAGAACACGTACTAGTGCGTTTTCTGACGATTGATACTTGACCGTGGATCATTTACTAGTTCGGGTTAGTGTACCAACATGGTTTGTTTGTGGCTACAAAAATAACGGTATATACAGGAAAACGAAGTCGAATGTTCATGTCTACTACATAGATTCTAGAAAACTTTAGACCAGGGATGTACAAACTTTTTCGGCCGCAGGACAAAAATCGAAAGAAAATAGGTTTGGCGGAACAAGATAAATTTTTCTGAATTTTATATTGAAATTTTAAAAACAATATACAAGTACCTAACAGTTTATATAAGTTAATAAGATCAATCAAATTGCGATTTCATTTTTATAAGTTCCTTATACTGAGGTTCGAAGTGAGATGTACTGATTTTAAAGAACGATGCTAAATGATCATCTGTCAGTCTACTTCTGAAATTATTCTTTCTAAGGTTCAAAGTTGAAAACAATTGTTCACGTATAAGAAACAAATATACCGCTGGACTTCTGGGCGTGAGATAATAAATTTGAGATATAATATTTAACCCTCCGAGTGGAACACACGGAGGAAAAAAGTCTCCAAAAATACGCTAAAGTTTTATTGTGTCAGTAACCAAAGTGTTTTACGATTTTTTACTTCACCCTTTGTCGACTAGATTGGAATACGGGAAACCCACCCTCGTTATTGTCCCTTTACTTCCGGTTAGAAATAGATATATAAATAGACATTATAGATTGTTAATTTTTAATACACATAAAGCTCGTCAAGTCTCGAAGATCATCCCATAAGAAATAATGGATTCTAAAAGTACGAATAAAAATATTTTTAAGATAATTATTTATATTCTTTTACTAAAGTCGTCCAAGATATTTAAGTGGTGCAGTTAAAGAAACATGTGGTACCGCAAACGAAATACTTAGAAATACATTGACAAAGCCATGAGAAGCTATCAGCGTCTTTGTGCCTCAGGGAGTAGGAGTACATCCCTCAATAAATGTCAGCCAAAGAGGGGTGCAGTTCCTAAACAATCGATCTGACCATCCTACCTCAAAACTCCACGGGTGAAAGCACTAGCAGAAATGTACACTACATCCATTTTCGGAACGTTTTTGGAGGTCGAAAATTGTAGGTGACAACTGGCGGAATTGTACGTGCGAACCACTTAGAGGGTTAAGCAAAGTAGAAAAAGAGATGGATATATAATGTACAAATATATATTTCTTTTAATTTCCTCGGACAAGCAACTTAAAATTCTATCCGCGGACCGGATAAAACCTTCCGGAGGGCCGGAGTTTGCCCATCCCTGATTTAGACAAATAAAAACGTGTTTTTACATCAGTGGATGCGGAACCACAGAACGGGAAGGTTGATTAAAACCCTAAATATGATCTATATATGACCCTCCTGGAAGATTATTGGATATGCATAAACATATTTTCGAGAAAATTGTTACTACTCTGAAGAAGAAAATCCGCAGAGACAATATCGTGTGTGTGCCGTGAAAAAAGTGCGGAGTGAAACATCTTAGATATGCCGTGTTTTGCCGCGTACCTCTTCATAGAGAAAAATGCTTTGAACTTTACCACATTGTAAAACATTATTAGTTTTATAATTGCTCTTTTCATTTTTTATAAAGTAAAAATGTTTATTTATAACAGAATTCGAAAAAGTTAAAACTATATACTACTATTTCTATTTGATTTTTCATATTTACGATACTACTATAAATTTGTCAACTAGAAAATATATTTTTAGTTTACAAAAATCTTTATGGTTTTTATTTATATATTTCCATTTATATATTTGTTTATATATTTCAATATAAAACACGAAAAGTTGGTTAAAAAATGAAATAATTTTTGATCTATTGAGATGTAACTGAATAACTAAATTTACTCGCAAAACGCCCGTTCCCGGTAGAATTCCGCTGCAAAATGTATCCACACACAATGTGCTAAAAGAAATCTGAACAAAAAGGTCAGATTAGTTTGTTTTTGTTATTATATATATGAAAATTAACTCTCGAGGGCGCACGCAACTTTTCTGAGTAAAATACCAACAACGTTGCTTTTGAAGATGAACAGAAAATGTGTATTGACATTTATACTTTATTTAAAGTTTAAAATATATTGCGGATTCTTTGAAATATTAATTTTGAAAAGTACTTTGGACTATCTTTATATTAACATTTCGAAACCACAAACATAAAACATACAAAGTTAAAAACTTTACATCTTTACATTTTATCATTTTAATCAAATAACGATGTTTTTTTTATAGGTTCTTTTTTCCGACCAAGAAAACTAAATAAAAATTTAAAGTGTATGATCAAGTGCTGGGTTTCTGGTAACCGAAAAAATTAAACGTATCTCTGCATGTTATTGGGTTCTAGAAGACGTAAAAACAGCTACTGAAAATTTGGGGTTTTTTTTTAAATTTTTTTTTGGGGATTTTGTGTGGAATGTGTTTATAACGCTAGAACCACACACAAACACAAACACACATACGTACACGCAGCTTTTAAATAAAATTTCACTTGGACTTGAGTCTTCAAGTCAACCTACCGTTGTCTTCAATATGGCCAAACTGCATCTTACCTTTATATTGCTGGCTTATTAGGCTTATCCTTGCCCATCAAGCCCGGGAAGTAAACACAATAGGGGCTACAACAATAATTAGGCATCTCCTTGTTCAATAGCCCAGGTAAGTAAGCAATAGGGGATACATAAATATTTTGAAAGGCAGTTATTATTTTGCTGGATTACAATTATATACATATATACACATACACACAAAGGTGTGCGTGTATGTAGACACAAGAAAAAGTTTAATATATCTTGAAATGCTGGTATCCATGAAAGTGCTATAGCATTTTTAATATATTCAACGTATATTTTGTAAGTAGCTCATTAAAATATAAGCATTTGAAATTTGGTAATTTTTAAATTATAATCCTATAAATAAGTAAGACGCATGTATATCAAATGAATATTTATTGTCCACTACAAACTTAAAATGTTAACCACTCTGGGTTAAATGGTGTCGTTACGCCATGAAAATGTAAAAATAAAAATCATTAGTTACTTGAGACAATCCATCGTTGTTGCTCTAGGGAAAATACGATCTTCCTTTCGCTTATGTAGTGCCTTGAGGACACAAAGAAGCCAGTCAATCAAAAGTGTTAAGAATATGTCACATGAGGATCTTAGTAATCAAAATTAAGATAACACATTGTGTGCAGGGTACATTTTGCAGCTGAATTGTACCGGGAGCGGGCGTTTTGCTAGTAAATATAGTTATTCAGTTAAATCTCAATAGATCGAAAATTATTTAACTTTTTAACCAATTTAACAAATATATAAATAAACAATTAAATATATATAGATACAAATATATATACATATATATAATATATATAAATATACATATATCTATATAATATTTTCGCAAGGATAAATAAAAAATAAATTTTAAATCTAAATGGATTTTTTTAATCAACCTTCCCATTCTGTGGTTCCGCACTGATGCATAAACTAGTTTTTATTTGTCTAAATGTTTCCAGAATCTATGTAGTAGACAAGAAAATTGGGTTTTGTTTTCCTGTATATACCGTTATTTTAGTACCCACAAACAAACCATGAAGTTACACTAAGCCGTACTAGTAAGTGACCCGCACTGAAATATCAATCGTCAGAAAACTTACTAGTAGGTGTTCCGCGCTCAAGTATCAATCGTCAGAAAAAGTACTAGTACGTGTCCCGCATACAGTGTTTTAAATGAAAGCACTATTTAGTTGAGTAAGGCAGAAATTAATTTGCTGCTTTGATTGTAGTCAACGATTACCTCAACTTCAAGCAATTTCGCCAAGTGCTGGATTTTAGGCATAAAATCATCATAAATATATTTTAGAATAATTTTATTACTAAGTTGATTATTTTCATTAAATTATCATTATATACGTATTTGTGGATAAAAGAAAGGCAATTTTCACCTCAAATTCAATATACGCAGTTTGTAATTTTGATAATAGCTGCGGGAGTTTATGCATTACTAATGAAGTTAGACATATCTGTCTTCTGTGAGAAATTGCAATTACGACTAGTTACCAAGTTCATTAAAAATTTCAGAGCAAAGTTTTAAAATCAGTTCAGAAGTCAAAATGTTCTTGGAACTCGGACGTTAATGGGTCATTACAGACAGTCGCACACAAACACATTTTCTAAATTCACTCATTAAAAGAAATTTTCATTCTTCCAAAAAGTTTTGCCATTTTCTTTCTACTGCATTAAGTCTCGCTCCTTCGGAGTAATTTTTCACCCTATAAGTACACATGAGATTAAAGAACCGAGGTTGAACTTTTGTTATTTCTTTATTTTCACTTTTGTATTTTTATTTAGATTTAGATTCATTCTGTGATGTCTCATATATGATCTCAAAAATTAGGTATAAATATATGTTTTGGTCTTGCAGCAAAATTAAACTGAGTCTTATTTTGTGAGAAATGTTTAACGTTAACACACACACACACACGCACACACACACACGCACACACACACACACACATATATATATATATATATATATATATATATATATATATTAATGACATACATTTATCGTTTCACCCTCATTAGGAGTTATATAAATTTATATTAGAATAACAGTAATTGTGCCATATTAGCGGAAAGTATGAGGTAACACACACAAGCTCATATATATATATATATATATATATATATATATATATATATATATATATATATATATATATATATATATATATATATATATATATATATATATATATATATAATATGTCAGATCTAAAATTTTTAAAAATTACGTGAGTTATAAAAGATTTTAAAGAACTCTTTTATAATAATAAAAGAAATACCAGTTGCTTTTTTGAGTATATTAAGCAAAAGATATTTAAGAATGATGACTAATCAAGGGAGAAGAATCATTAATTATTAAAACTTCCACGCTTAGCTACGATAAAATGAAAATACGCAACATAAGTCCATATTAAATAAAGAAGTGTTTTACTAAGGAGGACTAATTATTATTCGCCTAAACACTGAATCACGAGTATATATATATATATATATATATATATATATATATATATAAATATATAATGACTGTATCAGTATTTATAATAGCATTAGAAAATATATAAACCCTTGACATGAGTCGTAAAACTAAACTGTGTCATATTTTTTCGAAATTTTGGGATCAATAGGTACACATATTTATATGACTTCTGTTACACATCTACAGTATGAAACTGTGTTACGAAAATAATAACGGATGAGTGTTACGAGATCTGAAAAAGGCAATGTATCAATTTAATAATACATCACCTCATTTTGTTTTTTTTAAACTCTTGGACCAAGTGGTTACACATAAATATGTAAGTAGCAAATATACATATATTTATATACTTATATGTATATATATATATATATATATATATTATATATATATATATATATATATATATATATATATATATATATATATTATGGTCCATATAAACATTAATAGAGAAATTCAAATTTTATAAAAACTTTACTTTTAGAACATTATTTTTAATACCAGTATGCATTTTTTTTATGTATATTCATTGAAAAAGAATATAAACAATGTAAAATCAAATGTGTATATTATTAGATAATATTTAACAATATCCCGTGGTATTATAAAGAAAATTATAGAACATAATACAGCAAATTACGTGTAGGTATTCAACCAGGCCTTTGATTTTAACCCATTAACACCCGTATATTTCTGATGACTATATATTAGTAAATACCTAACATAGAAGCTATTATAGACACCTGGAAGTAAAACAAAATAGGAAATTTAAACACCTTTAAATATGACATCAAGTCATCATTAGTGAGGAGGTGTCATTTTAAAACATAATAAGATGTCTTTAAAAAAAAAGTGATAAGAGATTTTTTGCTATCATAATGAGAAAAGTACTGAAAAGACATGACTATTCAGATATGGCTATTCGCCTATTTTGACCGGTATACATTCAGAATACCGGTTGTGATACGCTCTTATTCTAAGCTTGAAAATCATAAAATGCCGCTCGAAATGACAAAATTATAGATAAGATCATATTTGAAAACTTGGGAGATTATTCATAAGATTAATATCTATTTCCATTAAAAAGGAAGAATCCTTTCAAGAAAACAAAAACTCTACAAACCATTTTTGACTGTCCTCAAATGAGAACGCTGGGCGTTAATGGGTTAAGGAACCTCATTACACTAACAAATGGAATTAAAGAATAAATTTTATAGATTTTAACTTGTCATATATTAAAGAATGCATATCAAATCAATGACAATTATCTTTATTAAAGAATATCTTGTCGTTTAAAAACTGTTACTAAGTACACAGTAAGCACTAGCTTGTAAAGATATGTCACTAAAAATATTTCATGACTTTTGTAAGAGGTTTTCCCTCTTATTCAGGAATTTTCTAAAATTTTCTTTGCATTTTTATAACAGATCCCTTTGTCCAATATTTTTGTCATGCGCACGCATTTGCCGTGGGAGTGCACAAGATATAAGCACGCACTCGGTAACAATTTTAAATAAAATACTCCCCGTTGGAAATTCGCTGACTCTCGTCTACGTGAAAACCACGCGTCTTAATACTTCTTATTCATCTAATTTCATTTCTCATCGACAACGGCACGGGATTAACTTTGTGACCAAAGTATCACCTTCGGCTTTTTGAAAGGTTTAAAGTTTTGGTGAGAGGATGGAATGCATTTTTGAAATGTTCATTAATAGTTGTTTTGCTGAACAATGCATCTTGCTTTAATCGGGTAGTAACATTAAAAGTTAAAACCTCATTGGTCTATCATTTATCTATGTCCACTTTTACTATCATATTAATAAATTTTATTAGCACACAGTATCGTTTATTTATGCCCATAGCTCCAGATGAGTAATACGGGTCTTTTCTCCAAAAATAGGAATACATGCATTTAAATTTGAGGTAAAATACATCAGTATTTACATACAACAGTACATACAATACAGCAGTAATTTTATTGTATATATTTTTTTTCTGATTAAAGGATGGAAAGTATTTTTGAAATGTTCATTAATAGTTGTTTTGCTGAATAAGCCAATTGTTCCAATGGGTTAATAAGTAAAATTGGTAGTTAATTCCTCATTGGTTATTCGTTTATTTGTGTTCAATTTTATTACCATATTAATAAATTTTATTAGCACACACTATCGTTTATTTATGCCCTTAGCTCCAGATGAGTAATACGGGTCATCTAGACAAAAATGGGAATAAATATTTTTAAAATTGAGTTAAATATAGCAGTAGTTTTATTTTATGTTTTCTATGAGAGAATAGAATGTCTTTTTAAATTGAATTTTCATTTACATTTGTTTTGAGCCGAATGATGGCTGAAGAGTTAGGGTGCTGGTCTTCGAAACCGGAGTTCGAGGGTTCCAATCACACAGTGGCATAGATTTTCGTAACCGTTCGGAATCGGCTTTAAGCAGTAGGTCCCTGTCTCATTAACCCTCGTATTGCAGAAAATGGACCATAGTGCTCCAAACCAAACCAAACTGTCTGTATTTAAATTAAAACTTTTAGTTTCCTTAGATATTTTTCAAAATACAAAGAGCTCGAGCGGTTTAGTATATACAGGGTATCCGCCAAAATAAAAATTTTCAAATCCATGACTTTTCATGACTTTCCCTGATTTAGCAGATCATTTTCCATGACTTTAAAAAGTTTTCGTTAAAGTATATATGAATAAAACTTCTGATCTTCATACAAATAAAATATATGCTTTTAGAGAAATTAGAGGAATTTTATCATAACAAAAACTATAAACTTACTTTTTAAGTGTTAATAAACTCACGTACATAAAAATAAATTGTTGTATCTACATACCTAAGTTTAATCATATAGCAATTTTTCAATCAAAATGTTTCCAATGTGAATTCAGGGTACTTTGGTATTGTTAGTTGACCATGAATAATAGCCAAATATAACCTTATAATATTTATATACAATATCCCTAGAGATAAACTTATATTTCGTGCAAAAATCTTAACTAATTTTTATTAAAAACTAATTATTATTATATTAATAAAATTTTAATTTACAATTTAAGAAAAAACCAGAATAATATACATTTACCGACCCATTAAGCTTTCTTGCTTTGAGTTTCCATGGTGAACAAATTTTACTTGGCAATATGGCCAATAGGATAATACCAAACTCAGTAACTTCAGAAAAATGACAAGTAAAAATAGAATTAAACAATTCAGTGCAATTTTTAATCGGTAGTTTAGCGGATCCATGACTTTCCATGACTTTTACTTATTTTACTTGAAAAATCAAGACTTTCCATGACAAAATTAATCCATTGTCTAAATCCATGATTTTCCATGGCTTTCCTTGACTTTCTAGATGCGCGGAAACCTTGTATATACTATATTCTTTATTTGAAATAAAGAAATTCTAAAATACTAGATTGTAAAGCACAATATCCCTAAAAATACTACATGACTTTTTAAAAAACCTCTTATTCAAAAATTTTCTAAAATTTTCTTTACAGTTTTATAAGAGATCCATTTGTCCAATATTTTTCTCATGCGCACGCATTTGCCGTGGGAGAGCACAAGCTATAAGCACGCACTCGGTAACAATCTTAAATAAAATACTCCCCCGTTAGAAATTCGCTGACTCTCTTCTACGTAAAAACCATGCTTCTTAATACTTCTTATTCATCTAATTTCATTTCTCATCGACAACGGCACAGGCTTAACTTTGTTACAAAAGTCTCACCTTCGGCTTTTTGAAACGTATACTGGGAGATTTGAATAGCGCAACTGCTCTCCGTGAAAACACGCGAAAAGAAGGCTGAAGAACTTAACGGTGTCTCTAATGCAGTTTGTCATTACACATGCAGAGGTAATCAATAAAGTGTGGGCATAGCTCCAGAGGAGTAATATGGGTCTTCCGCCCCGCCAAAAATGGGAATAAATATTTTAAACTTTGAGGTAAAATGCAGCGGTAGTTTTATTTTGCATTTTTTTATATCTGATGAGAGGATGCAATGCCTTTTTGAAATGTTCATTAATAGTTGTTTTGCTGAGTAATGCATCTTGTTCCAATGGGGTAGTAATTGAAATTAGTAGTTAATTCCACATTGGTCAGTCGTTTATCTGTGTTTAATTTCATTAACATATTAGTAAACTTTATTAACACACAGTATCGTTTATTTATGGCCAAAGCTCCAGATGAGTATTACGGGTCTAACCGCCAAAAATTGGAATAAATATTTGAGTTAAAATACAGCAGTAGTTTTATTATATATATATTTATTATATATATATATATATCTATATATATATATTTATATATTATTATATATATATATATATATATATATATATACTATATATATTTTATATATAGTAAACTTTATTAACACACAGTATCGTTTATTTATGGCCAAAGCTCCAGATGAGTATTACGGGTCTAACCGCCAAAAATTGGAATAAATATTTGAGTTAAAATACAGCAGTAGTGTTATTATATATATATATATATATATATATATATATATATATATATATATATATATATATATATATATATATATGTATATAAATTGATGAGAGGATATAATGTCTTTTTTAAAATGTTCATTTACAGCTGTTTTGCTGAATAATCTTTTTTTAATAGGACAGTAACATTAGTAATTATTTCCTCCTTAGTTTGTCGGTTATCAATGTTCATTTTTATTAATCATATTAGTACACTTTATTAGCATCGTTTATTTATGCCCATATCACCAGATGAGTAATATGGGTCTTCCCCACCAAAAATGGGAATAAATATTTTAAACTTTGAGGTAAAATGAAGCAGTAGTTTTATTTTGCATTTTTTTTATATCTGATGAGAGGATGTAATGCCTTTTTGAAATGTTCATTAATAGTTGTTTTGCTGAATAAGCCAATTGTTCCAAAGGGATAATAATAAGTTAAATTAGCAGTTAATTCTTCATTGCTCAGTCGTTTATATGTGCTCAATTTTATTACCAGATTAGTACACTTTATTGGCATACGGTATCCCTTACTTATGCCCATAGCTCCGGATGAGCACGGGACTTCCTGCCAAAATATGAACAAATATTTTCAAATTTGAATTAAAATATAGCAGTAGTTTTATTTTATATTTTTATGAGAGAATATAATATCTTTTTAAAATGAATGTTCCTTTACAATTGTTTTGCTGAATAATGATCTTGTTTTTATGGGAAAACATTAATAATTAATTATTCATTGGTTTACCGTTTAACTGTGTTCATTTTTACTAATCATTTTAGTACACTTTATTAGCGCACAACATCGTTTATTTATGCCCATAGATTCAGATGGGTAATATTGGTCTTCCTGCAAAAGAATGAGAATAAATGTTTTTAAATTTGAGATAAAATACAGCAATAGTTTCATTTTATATATTTTTTTCTGATGAGAGTATGGAATACGTTTTTGAAATATTCGTTAATAGTTGCTTTGCTGAATTATACTTCTAATTCCAATGGGGTAGTAAGTAAAATTAGTAGTTAATTCCTCATTGTTCAATCGTTTATCTGTGTTCAACTTTGTTACCATATTAGTAAACTTTATTAGCACACAGTATTATTTATTTATGCCCATAGCTCCGGATGAGCAATACAGGGCTTTCCGAAAAAAATGTGAAAAAATATTCTTAAATTTGAGGTAAAAAGCAGCAGTGATTATGTATATAAATATGTAATATATATATATATATATATATATATATATATATATATATATATATATATATATATTTGTGTGTATGAGTATATATATGTATATATTATATAATATGTATATATGTATGTATATATATATATGCATATATGTATATATGTTTATATATACATATGTATGTATGTATGTATGTATATGTGTACATATATATGTATGTATATTATATATATAAATATATATATATATATATATATATATATATATATATATATATATATATATATATATATATATATATATATATATATATAATATATATATGTATATATATATGTATATATATATATATATATGTATATATATATGTATATATGTATATATATATGTATATATATACATATGTATATATATATATGTATATATATATGTATATATATATATGTATATATATATGTATATATGTACATATACGTATATATAAATATATAAAAATTATTACAATTAAAATATATCTCTAAATTTCTCCTCTTTTCATTCTTATTCTTTTATAACTATTTTCACAGGCACAAAATATTAGAATTAAAACGAGTTTTTGTTGTTTAAATGCTTTCCAACCAATGTCCCAAATAGATCTCTGAGAAAATGCTAATTTTCTGTCCAGTCTCCACGTTGCCCAGCTATCTCCATCAAATGGTCCACTTTTCCGCCGATCTAAGTTCCTTTCTGATTGTTAATATCGCTGATTAAGCTGCTATTGTTGGGGATACATTTCGTTTCATCTCTCGCTGTTGGGCTGATTTTGTAATAAAAATGTGTTCACATGTATGATTAATTGCTCTCCTCTTTCTATTTCTCAGTTATTCTCAGTCTCGAATAAACTTGAAGTTCCATGTTGGACTAGCTACTTTCTTGTTATGAAGCCAAGACTGCATATTAATTAGGCTTTTAATCGCCCAATTATCCGGGCAATAAAAAATAATAGTCAATTTTCTGATGTGACAATGCACACACACGCAAAAAAAAATATTGAAAAAAGTTATATCGTCTAAAAGTTTATTTTTTAAATAATCTATGTCTAACATTTTTATAACAAACAAAAAATAAAATAAAAAAAACAAACAAAATTAAAGAGAAAAATAAATTTTTCATATTTGATACTTTTTTCTAAAATATGTTCCTCTAGCAAGGGGTCAATACCAAAGCATATCATGGGTAAAAGTCATTCATTTAATTCTATATCTAAGATATTCGTAATATTCTGTTTGGTATTTATCAGTTCTTGAAATACCTCCGCAATAAAATAGATCTGTTTCGAAGACGTTCAAAAAGGATCATAAATATCAAGAAATACTTTTCTTTTTATTACTATATAAAAATGCTTTCCTTTAACTCTATTACGCAAAACATTTTTTAAATAAAAACAAACAAAATTAAAGAGAAAATTTTTTTTATATTTGATACTTTTTTCTAAAATATGTTCCTCAGGCAAGGGGTCAATACCAACGCATATCATGGGTAAGATTCATGCATTTTATTCTATATGTAAGATATTCGAAATATTCTGTTTGGTATTTATCAGTTCTTGAAATACCTCCGCTATAAAATAAATCTGTTTCGAAGACGTTCAAAAAGGCTCATAAATATCAAGAAATACTTTTCTTTTTATTACTATACAAAAAATGCTTTCCATTAACTCTATCACGCAAAAAACCTTAATATTTTAAGTAATTTTTTTAAATCACTTAAAAAAATTTAGTCGTATTCATCGTAAAAGACATTAAAATACGAATTTTTTTTTGTAAAAAGATTAAAAAACAACAACATTTTTTCTTTAAAAAATGGGCTTTTGCTACTTCAAATTAATTTTTTAGCGATGTTTTTATAAATTTGCAAGTTTTATTTTTTACACTATTTTATGTAATTGCAAATTCAGAATAATACATTTAATAAATTCATTACGTTATATGAATGGTTTATTCCAAATAATGATAAAAAAGCCTTTTCAGACCACATAAATTAGGATATTAGTTATTTATGATTTCTTTCTCTTAAAGACTGAACTTTTTTTACTCTTTATATTAATTCCTTTTTGCCTTATCCTTTTGTTACACGAAACGTAGTCCATTAAAATCTTTAATGGGTTATGAATTTGTTTAAGAATGTCTGAAATTTATTTTTTAGGAGGTAATTAGAAAAACTCTTTATAAACTATTGAGTTTAATATAAAAATTTACTAAATTATTTTCTTATGTTTTTAAATTATCTTTTCCATTAGTAGTTTCTTGAATATAGTATATCTCTAAAACAATTATGTATATATCCATATATCTTGAAATAAAAGTGCTATGTAAATGTTAAAATTGGTTAATTTTCATATATATAGAAATAAAAATATCATATTATCTAAAATTTGAATTATCTAATTTCGTTAAAAATAAGTTTCAGACCTTTTTAAGATCTCTAATTGGTCTATGGAAAAGTAATATAATTGAAGATAAACAATCAGAATTTTTTCTGATTTCAAACATTATAAACTTCATTATCTTTGTTTTCTTTTGCTTTAGACGATACACAAGACCCTCAAGTTGACTTACTCAATTGTGAGAGTATATTGTGCAATTGGAAGTATAGTTCTAATGAAAATTTGGTCATACAATCCAGTTTTGCCTCTCAGTGTAATGGCAAAATTCTTAACAAAATCTAATCACTAACATATTTGGTGAAGATACGGGAATTGAGCAGAACAACATGCATTGCAAACGTACATTCACCATTTCTATGCCTTTCTGTTTTTCGTATTTGCATGACTTAGAACATCAATTGTGAGAGTATATTGTACAATTGGAAATATGGTTCTAATGAAAATTTAGTAATACAAAGCAGTTTTGCATCTCAGTGTAATGGAGAAAGCATTAACAAAATCTAATCTCTAGCATTTTTCGTGAAGATACGAGAATTGAGCAGCACAACATGCACTGCAAACGTACATTCACCTTTTCTATCCTTTCTGTTTTTCGTATTTGCATGACTTAGAACATCAATTGTGAGAGTATATTGTGCAATTGGAAATATGGTTCTAATGAAAATTTAGTAATACAACTCAGTTTTGCATCCCAGTGTAATGGAGAAAGCATTAACAAAATCTAATCTCTAGGATATTTCGTGAAGATACAGAGTTTGTGCAGAATAAGATGCACTGCAAACATTCATTCCCCTTTTCCGTGCCTTTCTGTTTTTCGTATTTGTATGCTTACATCCTCAATTGTGAGACTGTATTGTGAAATTGGAAGTGTGATTCTAATGAAAATTTTGTAACACAACCCAGTTTTGCATCCCAGTCTAATGGCGAAATCCTTAGCAAGAGCTAATCAGTAGGATATTTCGTGAAGATACGGGAATTGATCAGAATGACATGCACTGCAAACGTTCATTCACCTTTTTCGTGCCTTTCTGTTTTTCGTATTTGTATGCGTTACCAGCATCAATTGTGAGAGTTTATTGTGCAATTGGAAATATGGTTCTCACGAAAATTTGGATGTAGAACCCAGTTTTGCATCCCAGTGTAATGGCGAAAGCCTTAACAAAATCTAATTACTAGCATATTTGGTAAAGATACGGGAATTGAGCAAAATAACGTACACTGCAAACATTCATTCACCTTTTCTGTGTCTTTCTGTTCTTCGTATTTATATGACTTACAAAATCAATTGTGAGATTAATGTGAAACTGGGAGTGTGGTTCTAGTGAAAATTGGGTGATACAACCCAGTTCTTCATCCCAGTGTTTTGGCGAAAACCTTAACAAAATCTAATAACTAGGATATTTGAAGATATGGGAATTGAGCAGAATAATATACACTGAAAACGTTCATTCCCCTTTTCCTTACCTATCTTTTTTTCGTATTTGTATGACTTACAACATCAACTGTGAGATTAATGTGAAACTGGAAGTGTGGTTCTAATGAAAATTTGGTGATACAACCCAGTTCTGTATTCTAGTGTTCTGGGGAAAACCTTAACAAAATCTAATAACTAGGATATTTGAAAATACGGGAATGGAGCAGAATAACATGCACTGCAAACGTTCATTCACCCTTTTCGTGCCTTTCTGTTTTTCGTATTTGTATGACTTACATAATCAATTGTGAGAGTATATTGTGCAATTGGAAGTATGGTTCTAATGAAAATTTGGTCATACAACCCAGTTTTGCCTCTCAGTGTAATGGCGAAATTCTTAACAAAATCTAATCACTATATATATTTGGTGAAGATACGGAAATTGAGCAGAACAACATACACTGCAAACGTACATTCACCTTTTCTATGCCTTTCTGTTTTTTGTATTTGCATGGCATAGAAAATCCATTGTGAGAGTATATTGTGCAATTGGAAATATGGTTCTAATGAAAATTTAGTAATACAACCCAGTTTTGCATCCCAGTGTAATGGAGAAAGCCTTATCACAAGCTAATCACTAGGATATTTGATGAAGATACGGGAATTGAGCAGAATAACATACACTGCAAACGTTCATTCACCTTTTCCGTGCCTTTCTGGGTTTTTTTTTTTGTATGACTTACATAATTAATTATGAGAGTTTATAGTGAAATTGGAACCATAGTTCTAATGAAAATTTGGAGATACAACCCAGTTTTGCATCCCAGTGTAATGGCAAAAGCCTTAATAAAAATTAATCACTAGGATATTTGGTGCAGAAACGGGAATTGAGCAGAATAACATACACTGCAAAAGTTCATTCACCTTTTCGGTGCCTTTCTGTTTTTCGTATTTGTATAACTTACAACATTTATTGTGAATTTGGAAGTATGGTTCTAATAAAAATTTGATGATACAACCCATTTTTGTATCCTAGTGTAATGGAGAAAGCCTTAACAAAAGCTAATCACTAGGATATTTGGTGAAAATACGGGAATTGAACAGAATAACATACACTGCAAACGTTCATTCACCTTTTCCGTGCTTTTCTGTTTTTTCTATTTGTATGATTTACAACATCAATCGTAAGAATTTATTGTGAAATTGGATGTATGGTTCTGATGAAAATTTTTGACACAACAAAGTTTTGCATCCCAGTGTTTTGGCGAAGACCTTTACAAAAGCTAATAACTAGGCTATTTGAAGATACGGAATTTGAGTAGAATAACATACACTGCGAACATTCATTTACCTTTTCCCTGCATTTCTGTTTTTCGTATTTGTATGCTTACATCATCAATTGTGAGAATTTATTGTGAAATTGGAAGTATGGTTCAAATAAAAATTTGGTAATACAACCCAGTTTTGCATCCCAGTGTAATGGCAAAAGCCTTAACAAAATCTAATCACTAGGATATTTGGTGAAGATACGGTAATTGAGCAGAATAACATACACTGCAAATATTCATGCACCTTTTCCGTACCTTTCTGTTTTTTCGTATTTGTATGACTTACAACATCAATTGAGAGATTAATGTGAAACTGGAAGTGTGGTTCTAGTGAAAATTTGGTGACACAACCCAGCTCTGAATTCCAATGTTCTGACGAAAGACTTAACAAAATCTAATAACTAGAATATTTGAAGATACGGGAATTGAGCAAAATAACATACACTGCAAACGTTCATTTACCTTTCCCTTGCATTTTTGTTCTTCGTATTTCTATATCTCAACAGCATCAATACTAAGATTTCAAACTGAAGGTATGTCTCTAATGAAAATTTGAGAATTCTAGCATAGGTGGAGAGATATATTTTTCGGAATTTCAATCATCTTTAAATTCAAATTATCCAAACATAGTTCAATTTTCTTCAAATTAACTCCATAATTTTAATATTTCATTGCATACGAAGTTCAAGAAGAATTTGCAGAATTCAAACTACCTAAAATTTACAATTAACCAAGTTTGAATTACCTAGTTCGGTTATACAATTGTTCAAATACAATAATAAGTTACCGACTCCGATTGAATGCAAATAATATTCTATTATTATTTAGAATGGAATGCATCAAAATTCATAATGCTGTTTGAAAAGTTATCAGGTGTAAAATTTTATAACTAATTCTCTAAAGGAATTTTTCCATTACTCTTAGCAACATCTAAAATATTATTAGAATGCAGAATTATTATAACTTTTGTGATTTTTAAAAATATTTATAAAGTTTAATTGTGTTTGGGTTTTTGTTATTCTTTATGCTTTGATGGATTAGGAAATTAAATGTTTATTTTACAGCATATAAGCTAAGAGGCGCATCCAGAAAGTAAATTTCCCTATTTAAAAGAAAAAAAGAACTCACACTTTGAAGAAGATATTTATTGGCAACAATTACAGCAATGTTTCAGCTATTTTTCAACATAGCCATCACCATAACTGAGACACTTCTTGTATTGTGGGATCAACTATCGTATAACTCCGTCGTAGAACTCTGCTGCCTGTGAATGGAACCAGGCTTCCTGTCCCAGAACACCGTGCAACCCTTTACCTACCGAAAGCGTCTGTTTGAATTTGGTCCTGTGCACAATGATTCCAGTGCATTGACTGATGCTTGGTTTCCGGTGTAAAATGCAAAATCCAAGTCTCATTGCTCGTGACGATCCTGTTGAGGAACTCGTCGCCGTCATTGTGATACCGTACCAGAAATGTCAGTGCTGCTCCTAAGCGTTGATTTTGAGTTTGGGTGTCAGTGTCGGTTCATAGATCTGACACAGCTGAAGATGAATTTCAATTAGCGCAATGATTCTGCATTCAAGATAACCAACCGAACTTTCCAGGCAGTGGGAGAAGGAATTAGAGTTCCCATTTCGGACCACTGCTACCCCGTTACTGGCATGAATCGGGACTTGTCCAGCTAGCATATGATTAATACATCATAGATCTGTTACGCATGCGCAATTGACATTGCTAATTACATTTACTTTAAAGCGGAAAACATCGGGAAATTTACTTTCTGGATGCGCCTCGTATAAATAATTTGCTTTTGAAAATAATAAAGCAATGTTTTTCAAAGACACAATATGATTGTACTATTGAAAAAGCATTAAACAAAGATATGCCAGTGAAACTGTATTTAATATCTAAGATTAAGTTTAAAAGTATTTCTAATTCTCTCTTTCAGTGTTAAAAATAATAAGCCTATTAAAGTGTTTTTTTATATCTTTACAGGTAAATGAAAAACTGCTGTTTTGTCGATAGTATAGTAAGTTATTTAGTGTGAACCTTTTAATTCTGTCTAAGAATCATTTAATCTGTTGCACTTATTAAAAAATCAATATTTAATTAAAATGAAGAATTATCTTATTACATGTAAGACATTCATAAGATAATTAAGAAAAAAACCAGTTATCAATTTAAGAGTAATTTATTCGATTAAATCTGTGAAGCTTTGGTATTTCAAACAATTAAGGAGTAAAGTGATATATAACTTTGACAGGAAATAATTTTTTTATTGCTTCCAAAGTTATTTTACAATATAAATCATTAAGCTTTGAACATGTAAATGTCGCTGACTTAAATCTTATTCAATTTATATTTTTATAAAATAACAGAAATAAATTTATCTTTCGGTTTCTTGTTAAAATAATTTAATGGTTGCAATTAATAATAACATTAAATGTAATGTAAAACCAGAATGTGACTTCGGCAAAAATGTATGGCAGGAAAAAATACATTTTTATATTTTTGCATTTTAAATATAAAATATATGTAAAATATTTTATGTGTTCATATGAAAGGGATTTTTACGTGTTTTTATGACTTGATGGAATATGTAGGTAAATTATATACATTACATAACAATAAAAATTAACACTAAACATACCGTAACTGGATAAATGACCGGTAAAGTATATGTAAAATATGCAACGGGTAATGAACTAATATTTCTTATTCTTTGTGTTTGTAATACATAAAAATTGACAATTAGAATTTAGCTTAATTATAATAAAGTTTATTTCCTTCCCAATATCCATGTTTCATACATTCAATCAGGAAGGATCTAAAGTCCGGTCATTTGACCGGCTATAGTAGAATTAAGTATGTTTTAAGTGTTGTCATGCTTAGTGTTAAAAATAATATAATTCTTTTCAAGAAACCTATATGTTTACTATAAACATTTTTTAAATCATTAATTTTTTCCACAGGTGAAACCAGTTTGTTTTAGAATGTAATTATAACAGCGTAATTTTTTAACAATCCAGATGAAATGTATTAAGTAAAAAAATAGCTTAGTGTTAAAAAATAATTAAAAAATAGCTTAGTGTTAAAAAAATAATATAATTGTTTTCAAGTAACCTGCATATTCACTTTAAATATTCTTCAAATCGTTAATTTTTTCCGCAAGTGAAACCAATTTATTTTAGAAGGAAATTAACAGGGTAATGTTTAACAATCCAGATGAAATGTATTAAGTGTTGGTATGCTTAGTGTTAAAAATAATATGATCCTTTTACAGTAACCTATACGTTCACTGTAAATATTCTTCTAATCATTAATTTTTTCGCAAGTGAAATCAGTTTATTTTAGAATGTAATTAACAAAGTACTTTTCTTAACAATCTAAATGAAAAATAATAAGTGTTGTTATGCTTAGTATAAAAATATTATTATTTTCAAGTAACCTATATATTCATTGTAAATATTCTTGAAATCGTTAATTTTTTTCCCGCAAAAAACCAGGTTATTTTTTGAAATTAACAGCGTATTTTTTAACAATCAAGATGAAATGTATTAACTGTTGGTATGCTTAGTATTAAAATAATGTAATTGTTTTCAAGTAACCTATATATTAGTTGTAAATATTCTTCAAATCGTTAATTTTTTTTTTCGCAAATGAAACCAGTTTTTTTTATAATGAAATTAACAGCGTATTTTTTAACAATCAAGATGAAATGTATTAAGTATTAGCATGTTTAGTGTTAAAAGTAATATAATTATTTTCAAGTAACCTATATGTTCACTATAAATATTTTTGAAATCGTTATTTTTTTTCCTCAAATGAAACTAGTTTATTTTAGAATGTAATTAACAGCATATGTTTTTAACAATCCAGATGAAATGAATTAAGTATTCATATGCTTAGTGATAAAATCATATAATTGTTTTCAAGTACCCTATATCTCCTGTAAATATACTTCAAATCGTTAATTTTTTTCATCAAGTGAAACCAGTTTATTTTAGAATGTAATTAGCAGCGTAATGTTTAACAATCCAGATAAAATATATTAAGTGTTGGTATGCTTAGTGTTAAAAAATAATATAATTGTTTTTAAGTAACCTATATATTCACTTTAAATATTCTCCAAATAGTTAATTTTTTTCGCAAATTAAACCAGTTTCTTTTAGAATATAATTAACAGCGTATTTTTTTAACATTCTACATGTAATGTATTAAGTGTGGGTATGCTTAGTGTTAAAAAAATAATATATTTGTTTTGAAGTAACCTATATATTCATTTTAAATATTCTTCAAATCATTAATTTTTTTCCTCAAGTGAAAACAGTTTATTTTAGAATGTAATTAACGGCGTATTTTTTAACAATCCAGATGAAATGTATTAAGTATTGCTATGTTCAATATTAAAAATAATATAATTGTTTTCAAGTAACTTATATATTCACTGAAAATATTATTGAAGTCGTTATTTTTTTTCGCAAATGAAACCAGTTTCTTTTTGAATGAAATTAACAGAATATTTATTAACAATTCAGATGAAATGTATTAAGTTTTGGTATATTAAAATTAATATAATTGTTAATATTAAAAATAATATAATTGTTTTCAAGTAACCTATATATTCACTGAAAATATTCTTGAAATCGTTAATTTTTTCCGCAAATGAAACTAGTTTATTTTTGAATGAAATTAACAGCTTATTCTGTAACAATCCAGATGAAATGTTTTAAGTGTTGGTATTCATAGTGTTAAAAGTAATATAATTGTTTACAAGTAACCTATATATCCACTGTAAATATTCATAAAATAGTTAATTTATTCCGCAAATGAAACCAGTTTCTTTTAGAATGAAATTAACAGCATATTTTTTAATAATCCAGATGAAATATATTAAGTGTTGGTACTCTTAGTTTTAAAAAATAATATAATTTTTTTTAAGTAACCTATATATTCACTCTAAATATTCTTCAAATCGTTAATATTTTCCTCAAGTGAAACCAGTTTATTTTAGAATGTAATTAACAGTGTATTTTTTAACAATTCAGATGAAATGTATTAAGTTTTCGTATGCTTAGTATTAAAATAATATAATTGTTTTCAAGTAACTTATATAGCCACTGTAAATATTCTTTAAATCATTAATTTTTTCGCAAGTGAAACCAGCTTATTTTGGAATGAAATTAACAGCGTATATTTTAACAATCGAGATGAAATGTTTTAAGTGTTAGTATGCTTAGTATTAAAAATAATATAACCATTTTATAGTAACCTATATGTTTACTGTAAATATTCTTTTAATCGTTATTCTTTTCCC
>CM063510.1:64179308-64201808 GCA_032207245.1 Pardosa pseudoannulata | reverse complement strand
CTTTGTTTTGGTATTATTATGGATGTGGGTTTATAATTAAATTGTTTATATATTTAATTCATTGGATATTTAATAGTCCAGAAATTTTTAGAACTTTTTTTCTAATATATCTAGTCTAAAAAATTATCGAGCTTGCTTTCTTCCTTTTAAGTTAGTTTCTAAATTTCACATCCATACAATAGGTCTGCTTAACTAATATTATTAAGTCAATGTTAGTCTTAAATATATAATCTTCCTTTTTCAATAAACAGAAGTAAATTTAATTATTTATTCTGTTTTCAAGAAAACTTACTGTTATTTGAAAGAAATAAATTTATTAGTAAAATTTCAAATTGATGCTACTGTAATCCTAAAGCAAAAGGAAATAAATCGTAAAAAATTCGGAGTAAGAACTTATAATAAATCTTAGTTATACCTGTCAAAAAAATTTATTTCCAAATATTTTAACGTTATTCATGATAAATGAAACTTTAAATAATGTTTATTTCAGTGCAAAGATCTAAAACATTCTCTACATAATATAATTTTTACCATCCACTCTTTATACTTTATATGAGGCAAGAGGGTTCTAATATATCTAGTGGGAAAAGTATCGAGCTTTCTTTCTTTCTTTTTAAGTTAGCTTCTAAATTTCACATCCATACAATAGGTCTGCTTTAACTAATATTATTAAGTCAATATTATTCTTAACTATATGATATTCTTTTTCAATAAACAACAGCAAATTTAATTATTTATTCTGTTTGCAAGAAAACTTACTGTTATTTCAAAAAAATAAATTTATTAGTAAAATTTTAAATTGGTGCAACTGTAATCCTAAAGCAAAAGGAAATAAAACAGTAAAAATATTAGAAGTAAAAACTTATAATAAATTTTAGCTATACCTGTCAAAAAAATTTATTTCTGAATACCTAAATGGCATAGCCATGGAAAAAACTTACAATAAAGATGTTTTAAATATGAAACCAAATGTGTTTTCGATGACTTAACCACTCATCCACTCCATATATACATATAGTTATACTTCAATAACTGAAAATTCAATTTCTCAATTTATTTACTGATTTTTTATTAATAATTTTTTTTCAGACAGCTTTATTTTACATAACACGAATTTATTTATTTATTTTCTTCTTAGATTTTACTAAACACATTTGATTATAATAATACTTAAAATTTGAACACTTCAAGAGTCATTTCCCTGTAATAATTTTAAATAAGAAATGATTAAATGAGATGGTTAAATAAATGACGTCAAAATGCTAGAAGAAAAAATGTTATTTTTATCTATTTTTATGTGATAATCTGATAAATGTAATCGCTAGCAAGGGATCCGGGAATATAGAGCTTGAAATATGGCATTAAACGCTCGAAAAGGGGAAAGGGGTGGATTTCGAAGGTCTTAAAGACTACAGTATTTTTTGGTGTGATATGAAGCATATTTATACCAAATATTCTTAGTCTTATAGATAGTTTGGAGAATATAAACTTCAAATATGCAAACCCTAACTCTTTAAGAATCCAATATGGATGCCTCTATCCATTCCAGGTCCTACTGCTTCATAAATTCGAGGACAGATTGACAGATCGCTTTGGCTATTATTATTAAATATAGGATTATTTAGGTTGACCTCTTTTTTTCCCCTATCCTCCAAGTTGGGACTATGCATGTTGGGTTTGATGGAGCATTTGTAATATATATCCTACTGCTGCCATCTTTGTTTTGGTATTATTATGGATGTGGGTTTATAATTAAATTGTTTATATATTTAATCATTGGATATTTTAATAGTCCAGCAATGTTTTAGAAATTTTCTAATATATCTAGTCTAAAAATTATCGAACTTGATTTCTCGCCGTTTAGTTAGTTTCTAAATTTCGAATCTGTATATTAAGTCTGCATTAACTAATACTGTTCTTAAGTCAATGTTAGTCTTAAATATATAATCTTCCTTTTTCAATAAACAGAAGTAAATTTAATTATTTATTCTGTTTTCAAGAAAACTTACTGTTATTTGAAAGAAAGAAATTTATTAGTAAAATTTCAAATTGATGCTACTGTAATCCTAAAGCAAAGGGAAATAAGTCGTAAAAAATTCGGAGTAAGAACTTATAATAAATCTTAGTTATACCTGTCAAAAAATTTATTCTAAATATTTTAACGTTATTCATGATAAATGAAACTTTAAATAATGTTTATTTCAGTGAAAAGATCTAAAACATTCTCTACATAATATAATTTTTACCATCCACTCTTTATACTTTATATGAGGCAAGAGGGTTCTAATATATCTAGTGGGAAAAGTATCGAGCTTGCTTTCTTTCTTTTTAAGTTAGCTTCTAAATTTCACATCCATACAATAGGTCTGCTTTAACTAATATTATTAAGTCAATATTATTCTTAACTATATGATATTCTTTTTCAATAAACAACAGCAAATTTAATTATTTATTCTGTTTGCAAGAAAACTTACTGTTATTTCAAAAAAATAAATTTATTAGTAAAATTTTAAATTGGTGCAACTGTAATCCTAAAGCAAAAGGAAATAAAACAGTAAAATATTAGAAGTAAAAACTTATAATAAATTTTAGCTATACCTGTCAAAAAAATTTATTTCTAAATATTTTAACGTTATTCATGATAAATGAAACTTTAAATAATGTTTATTTCAGTGCAAAGATCTAAAACATTTTCTACATAATATAATTTTTACCATCCGCTCTTTATACTTTATATGAGGCAAGAGGGTTCTAATATATCTAGTGGGAAAAGTATCGAGCTTGCTTTCTTTCTTTTTAAGTTAGCTTCTAAATTTCACATCCATACAATAGGTCTGCTTTATCTAATATTATTAAGTCAATATTATTCTTAAATATATGATATTCTTTTTCAATAAACAACAGCAAATTTAATTATTTATTCTGTTTGCAAGAAAACTTACTGTTATTTCAAAAAAATAAATTTATTAGTAAAATTTTAAATTGGTGCAACTGTAATCCTAAAGCAAAAGGAAATAAAACAGTAAAATATTAGAAGTAAAAACTTATAATAAATTTTAGCTATACCTGTCAAAAAAATTTATTTCTAAATATTTTAACGTTATTCATGATAAATGAAACTTTAAATAATGTTTATTTCAGTGCAAAGATCTAAAACATTTTCTACATAATATAATTTTTACCATCCGCTCTCAATACTTTACTTGAGGCAAGAGGGTTAAATATTTATTACAGTTTGGGGCGTGAGCAAAGATAATAGTCAGGATGATATTTAACGATCGATCACATTATAATAAAGTATTCATTCTTTATAATGTCTCTCCCCTCTCCCCTCCTCCACTGAATTAACCACGTCTAATTATGTTTAATCCCCGATTTAATATTTAAATCAGGATAGCAGCGTGATAGACTGGCTTTATATCCTCTCTACTTTTAGAATTTATGGTAATTTCACGTAGACGAAATTCCCAGAGTGCGCTGAGGAATTGACCACACTTAATCCGTGAATTAAAGTCCCTTAAAATGAGGCACAATTTCTGTTACATGATTAATCCCTCTCTTATTACCACGAAATTTCACTCCGTAGATTCAAATTTCAGCTTTGTCGAGAAAATTCCTTAATTTATTAAAACTAAACTTTAGCAGCAAATAACACGTAGGATTATAATCCATGGCAAGATTTTTTAAAAATTAATTATAATTATTTTATAAGTTATAATATATTTTTTAACGAGAATACCTTCTATTTTTAAATAGCAAATATTTCAAGAATTCCAATACTATATTTTGAAAAACAGAAAAGAAAGTGTTAATTATTTCTTCAGTCCTAGAACAAATAAAAATTTCTAATTTGAACATCTTCGAGAAAATTCATTAAACTATTTAACTAAACTTGGACGAATAGCACTAGTAATTCGAATCCATGAAAGGTTTTCTTAAAATTATTTATAATTATTTTAACATATAATTTATTTCTTTTACGATGATGTCTTTTATTTTTAAGTAGGAATTATTTGAAGGAAAAATTTCTACTACTACATATTGAAAATCAGAAAAAAAAACATTTTAAATATTATTTCTTCAGTAATGACACAAATGAAAATTCTAATCTGAACTTTGTCGAGAAAATTCCTTAAGCTGTTTAAACTAAACTTGAACGAATATCACTTGAGATTATAATCCGTGAAAGATTTTTTTAAAATTACTTATAATTATTTTATATATAATTTATTTCTTTTACGATGATGTCTTCTATTTTTAAGTAGGAAGTATTCCAAGAAAAGATTTTGAATACTATATATTGAAAACAGAAAAAAGTGTTATTATTTCTTCAGTCTTGGCACAAACGAAAATTTATAAATTGAACTTTGTCCAGAAAATTCCTTAAACTATTTAAACTAAACTTGAATGAATAGCACGTGTGATTATAATCAGTGAAAGGTTTTTTAAAAAACTTATTTCTAATTATTTTAATAATTTATTTCTTTTATAATTTATTTCTTTTACGGTGATGTCTTCTATTTTTAAGTAGGAAGTATTTCAAGAAAAAAAATTTCGAATACTATATTTTCCAAAACAGAAAAAAGTGTTAATAATTATTTCTTCAGTCCTGGCACAAATAAAAATTTCTAATTTCAACTTTGACGAGAAAATTCCTTAAACTGTTTAAACTAAACTTGAAAGAATAGCACGTTTAATTATAATCCATGAAATATTTTTAAAAAATTATTTATAATTATTTTAATATATAATTTATTTCTTTTATGAGGATATCTTCTACTTTTAAGTAGGAAGTATTTCAAGAAAAAATTTCGAATACTATATTTTGAAAAGCAGAGAAAATTTTTATTCCTTCAGTCCTGGAACAAATAAAAATTTCTAATTTGAACTTTGTCGAGAAAAACCCTTAATCTATTTAAACTAAACTTGAACAAATAGCATATGTGATTATAATCCATGAAAGTTTCTTATAAAATTATTTATAATTATTTTAATATATAATTTATTTATTTTACTACGATGTCTTCTATTTTTAAGTAGGAAGAATTTCAAGAAGAAATTTCGAATACTATATTTGAAAAAGCAGAAAAAAATCGTGTTAATAATTATTTCTTCATCACTGGCACTAATAAAAATTTCTAATTTCAACTTTGTCGAGTAAATTCCTTAAACTATATAAACTAAACTTGAATGAATAGCACGTGTGATTATAATCCATGAAAGGCTTTAAAAAATGTTTATAATTATTTTAATATATAATTTATTTCTTTTACGAGGATGCCGTCTATTTTTAATTAGAGAGGATTTCATGAAAATTCCAAATACTATTCTTCCAAAAACAGAAAAATTATTCTGTTAGTATCTTCAGTCCAGCCACATATTAAAAGGTATACAAGTGAAAAATTTTAAAATAGTATCCAAAAAATGATTGTTGCGTATATGTGGAAATATTATACCTCAATGCTTAACCATCATATAGTCTGCGTTTTTAGACATTAAGTTTGCTCGCTTTGAAAAAGAAGCTAGTTTGCATTACTGAAAGAGCTGAGTGCAATCAAATGTTTTCTATCTGTGCTTTTCTGTCATTGGCTTTATTGTTATGTTCGTAATTTTGTATTGCGGTAAGATTAAAAGAATTAATATGCATTCAGTACCACGTTTGGTAATTATTTAATCAAACGCAAAATTATAATAGAAAAAAGATACATTTACGATCTGTAACGTTTGCACTATTAAAAGCAACTAAATTAAGTAGCATAAATCTACTAGAATACATTTTCTATGTACAGCTAATGACAAAAATGTTCAAATATTCAAAAAATGTTCTTCAGAACTTATGAACTTTGAGTAAATAGAATGTTTTAAACGATTAAAACCTTTTTGAGGAAATGCCTTTAAGTAATGTTATTTTTAAAAGAATAAATTTTCACTTCTTAAACAATTAAGACGAACTCTCTTTTTTAAATAAACAATAAGTTTAGTTCTAAGCAAAGTTTTCTTAAGCCCATGCTTAATCTTCTCATGATAAATGATTTATAATAATACTGATCTAAGAATAAGTCATAGTGAAGTAACTTTTCAGCTAGTTAAAACTACATTATTAGCACCGGCTACTTTTCGTTTCGCTAGACGTTAACATATAAATGAAAGTGAAAAAATAAAGTGGAAAATAATTATTTTTACTGGTTAATACTGTTTTTTTTCCCGAAGTTCTTTCAGTGTTAATGTGTTTAATTAAAACCTTTTAAATTCTTCTCCGTTTAGAATCCTTAAAAATTTTATTTAGAAAAAAAAACATTTAATGATTAAAATAAGTTTGAATATAAACACTGGTGGCAAGAAGCATTCTGCTTACATCAATAGATTAGATAAGAATGTTTTATTATAGTTGTTCTTACATACTCTGAGATTCGTTGTAAACTAGTACCTGCTTTATAGAGAAAGTAAAATATTCTGAAAGTATATAAATGACTTAAATAAAAATGTATATGTATATATATATATATATGTATATATGATATATATATATATATATATATATATATATATATATATATATATATATATATATATATATATATATATATATATATATATATATATATATATGTAATCGACCCTGGGACTAACTGGCCCCAAATTTACACTTGAAAACTTCTTTTGAAATTGCCCCTATTATTTTCCTCCGCCAGGGCATGCTGGGATGCCAAAACTCCCGCTAAACGTCTGTTCGAAAGAAACACTTCGGTCATCGTGGCCGAACGTAATCTTTCACATCATCCAGAGGCATCTGAACCGGACGGTGTCAGAACGCTTTCTCTAATGCCAACCTTCTGCGAGAGACAAGCAAATACCGTGTGTGGTTTAGTGTCGTGCGAAAATGGTGAGGCAACAGTTAATTGCTTCGAGAGAGTAACCTTTGATTAGAGCTATCTGCCAAAGTATGGTGTTTCAGAAGAGTATTGTTGCTGATCGCTACAGATTTTCCTAGGAGAGTTATTGCTTCCTTTTTAAAATGCCGCCAATATCATTTTTTTGTTTTGAGAA
This sequence comes from Pardosa pseudoannulata, assembly GCA_032207245.1. Lineage (NCBI taxonomy): Eukaryota > Metazoa > Arthropoda > Arachnida > Araneae > Lycosidae > Pardosa > Pardosa pseudoannulata. The sequence continues at coordinate 64,194,761 of CM063510.1, read as the reverse complement.
TCAAAGAAAGAATTTCGGGGTTCGGCTGAAGGAATGAAAACTTCCTCCTTCAAATTGCATGGCTTTGCAAATATGATTAATATAGAGAGAAAAAATTAAGATTTAGACTAATGAATGGGCAAAAAGGGTAATTTTGAATAGGCTTTAGGGCTTAGATATTGATATTATATATATATATATATATATATATATATATATATATATATATATATATATATATATATATATATATATATATATAGTAGCGTCTCTGGATCCTCTGGTAGCGTGTGGTTGTCGAAGTTGTTGTGACACGACATACAGCTTAAAACAATAACAACTTTAATTGTGGACTATATATAAACCTATTTACAAAGTTTCCGAATGGAAATAGCATGGGCTCAAGATGAGCTGTTTACGACCCCAAAAGTCCCAGGTTCGAGGTAAACCTAAATAGAAATCTGCGGTCAGGTGCCCTTCAGATATCGGTTGTACAGGGGTACAACTTGTACTCCTTGAGTACCACAAAAAACTGGAAATCGGCTCTCCGAAAAACGCAATCTGACGTTCCTTCGCTCTCTCCTCCTGCGTCAATCTTTTTCCAGCGAAAACTCGTGGCGCCTGACGTTAGTCCCTTCTATTGACTTTTCCTTCCCGCATCTGCTCCTGCTAGCCTACGATTGGTCCTTTCGTTGGCGACTGAGAGTCTGTCATTTCCGAGTCGCGTCAGACATTCTAATCTCCTCCGACATCTCAAAGCATGTCGAACTGAAAATCACTTGTCGTTTAGTGTCGATTTTCCAGGCAGAATGTCACCTTGGCCTGGGTTTTAACAAAACCTCTTTGTGAAGCTAATGGGGTGTCGTGACGTCACAATATCTATATAAAGATTTGTCTTAAGACGGAGTAAGCGACCTGTTGTTTTGCAGTTATTGCCAGAAATAAGACACAGTATTTATCACGAAAGAGATTAATTACCATAGCGTCGGTCGGACGCGTTCCCACTTCATTATAAGGACAGGACAAGCTGACAGATCAGTAACCATGAAAAATCTAAGTACAAAGCTTAATAAAAATCTGTCTAAAAATCTAAGTAAAAATCTAAGTAAGTCTTCGATAGCATACATTTTTTTATCCGAAATTTCCTAAATTGACCGCTAGGAACTACAAAGTTTTCATTCGATAGAACTCTTCTCTGAGGGCATGAATTGCAGTTCGAGTGGTTAATTTAGATTAGAGGTTAAAATCAGGAAACTGACGTGTTGTTTTTGCCCTCGGTTTTACATTTTTAAATCCCTGAAAATTTTCTAGGGTTCATATCTTTAGGTTATCCGTTTATTACAAGAGAATTGTACTATTACAACTTTCCAGAATACTACTGGAAGTATTCTGGCATTATTTTCTTTAAGTTAATTATTTCCTTTGTTTCCCTTTTTTATGTAAAGTATTTGTTTATGTAAACGTGCACCTTAGTGATGGCTAAAAGAACGGATTCTGCTAAAATGTAATTGAATTAAATAAGAAAGATAATTAATAAGATATACAAGTCAAAGAGAAATATTAAAGTTAGTGGTTTTAACACTATACAATGATTAGACGATGGTTCGAATGGACAGATCATGTGTATTCGAATCCCTTTGCTGGTATAAATTTTTGTAGCAATTTAGAATGAGCTTTAAACACTAAGTATCTCTGTCATTAAGCTTTGTGTAAAAAACGGTAAGCCGTAGTGGAACATGACAAACTAGTTTACAAGGTTTGCAAAACACTCACTAAGCCTGCAGGCTTAACACATGTAATTTTTTATATTCCTCTTTACAAAGTTTACTACACTTTTTATAATAATTTTTCCATACACACAAATATATGATCATTTATATTGAATAGCCTGATTTTGTCCATTTGAATACCAAAATATCTCTGCTGATACATGTTTATATTATCATGTAAAATTCATGACTATTTTATAAGTAGAAGAAAATATATTTCTCCTCGTTAATCCTTTTATATGTTTCAATTTTATAATATGAAGAATATTATAGTTTTAAGTGTGTTGCGAAATAAAGAAGTTTCTACTCCGGAACTGTTCTTCGATTAAAAAAAAAATGAATATTAGATGAGTGCTTTTATTGGTTTATTCTTATGGGATAAGGGAATTTCATGATTATATGGACTTTTAAAAGATAAATGATTCTCCTGATTTTGTATTTGATTACATTTTTTCTATCTACTACAATAGGATAATTGATTTTTAGGGTTATATATATGCATTATTCATACTTTTATAGTAAGTAAAACACAAAAAGAATGAATTATAGCTTGCGGGTATATTTTTAGTACTATAGATTTTATTCAGTATTACATGGTTGAAGAGTTTTATAGATTTTGTAAGATAATTTTTGGGTTAATTCTTGTAAATATACTTTATTTTATAAACTAAAGTATTTTGAGGATTATATATTCAGGATAAAATCCGGATTATATATATATAATGATATTTTCTACAAGTATTGTTCAAAAAGTTATAAGACTACACATACACACATACACACACACACACACATATATATATATATATATATATATATACGTATGTAATAAAATCCCTTATTTACATATTTTAATATTAATTTAATAACTTCTGCTCATAAATTACGTTGAGATTTGCGCGATAATTCTGATTTTTCCCGCCAGTCACGCTATAGACTTAAGTCAGCCTCTGACTGTACTTCTTTAGTCAATAGTAAAAGCGTTCTCTTTAAACTTGGGTATTTTTTATCACGTGATCAAATGTGCTTAGGGATTATTCATAGTCTTTTTACCTGAGAAATCCCTACTTAAAAAGTGTGTGCAATGTCCCAAAGTGGTTGCTTGTTGTACGGATTTTATGTATCTTTACCAAAAATAAAATGTATTGTGCTTTTGGATGAATCTCGCTCATATTTCACATACACACACACACACACACACACACACACATATATATATATATATATATATATATATATATATATATATATATATATATTATATATATATATATATATATATATATATATATATATATATATATATATATAAATGTCTGGATAAAACAGACATGAAGAGCTCACAATTGTCCTCCTAAAATCTTTATTTATCCAAGATATAACTATGAATCATGAAGCACTGTCTTGTCACAAAACCTGATATAAGAGCTAGTTACATGACTAGTCTGTTTAACACGACTAGTTTAACTCATGGCTGGGGAGAGAATGTCTCCTTTTCTAACTGACCGCTCGATACAGATTATGAACCATTCTAACTGACGGCGGAATCGAGAATTGTGAACTCTTTACTGAAAATATAAAATCTTACACTATGGGCTTTTGGGGGATATTTTGGGGGCTGACCATTTAGAATTATCAAGGGCGTGTTTGGGAGCATTCTTGAACCTCTTCATTGGCCGTTGCACTTTTCGTTTTGTTTTTAGTCTAGTCTAGCAGATAGCTTGGGATGCTATCTTGTGAATTGCAGGTGCCTGGAGAAGGAAAATACTTCCCGCAAGTTATGTGGCTGTAGTGTCATGGGAAGATTAATCCGCATGGTTTCACGACTTCTGTAACGCCAAAGGGGGATTAAAATTGAGTCTTCATGGCCCACTGGTAGTTCAAATCTATGCGGGATGTCTTGTTTGTTTTGCACACTTAGGGTCCTTGTGTACGATTTTATCCCTTATTACTTTTTGTTTTCGGGGGGCTTAATCCTAGATCTGTTATTCCTATATTACACACACACACACACACACATATATATATATATATATATATATATATATATATAATATTACCATAACCATCATTATTCCCGTTTTATTTTACTTATTAACCACCTTGAGAAGCAACGCATTTGAATAACTTTGAAAGTTGTTCCAAAACCGCTTCCACGCATTCTTCACATACTGTGCTGCTTTAGAACTTATGCCCTCTGAGTGGTGTCTTTAAAGGAATAAACTGCCAGAAATCGCATGGACCGAGATCACGACTCACTAAAGGGTGTAGTATGATCCTCATGTTGCTCATCCATGAAACACAAGTTACATAGCCTGAAATATATATGTCAGTGCATTATTGGAGAGCAATAATAGTCCATTCTTCAGCAATGGATGCTTATGTTTGACTTGCATGTTTTTCTTTGAACCTTCTGAATTGTAGTTGCTAGTTTCTTAATCATTGTGCCTGTGGTAGCAGATGAAGTCCCCTTAAAAATCTTCGTTGCCAATTTTTGCTAATTAATACTGAATATAATCTCATAGCACTCCAAGGACGACTGAGAGGAGATGGTACCAGCATTCTTGTGTAGTCATGTGACACTATGGCATGTTAGCATGTATCCGCTATTTTTATGCACCACCCTAAAACCAATATCTTTTATTTCTCAGAAATCCTAATTGCTATGAGTGTTTAATCGGCAATAAAATTAGTCGCATTACTTATTGAACAGCCTACTTAACTTACAAACCTTGGCACTTGTTCAAAAAATAAGCATTTTAGAACTAATAAATTTTCATCAGAGCTCATTAAATAACATCCGATGATTAAAAGACAATATTGGAAGTCACTCTCTAACTAGCATATTTTTTAATCTTAATTGGTTTACCCGACTTCAATAAATCAAGGATTTTACCCAATGACACTTAAAATGCTTTCAATACGACGGCGAAAATGCGACCTCTAAACGCCAAAAATAAAAACATTTTTATCTCTTCTCACATCGTAGCGACGTCTGTATATACACAGAGACAATAAAGCAAGAACACTAATCTAACACATTATTAATGGGGCAAACACTACTACAGTTTAATTAAGAACTTACAGTAGCAGCCGAATGCAGTTTTCATCTGCAGACAAAATTTACGATTCGCAGATAAGAGAAAAGTCTGAATTCCTGCGAAGCGCATTAAATCACCCGTCAAAGAGGAAGCTCCAACGAAATATTCTGTCATTGAAGTATGGTTAAGCATAATCGGAGCTTTGTATCATTGCGGTGGAGAGGATCATCGGTTATTCGTTTTCGGCTCTGGAGCTCCATTATTTATTCAAAGTTCGGGTAAAACTCCGGAGCGTAGTAATTCATGGACGGAATCGTGCATTAATGCGCGCAGCGGTCATTGAAAGACCACGGCCATTTACGGGCAAAACTGTATAGAAAATGTGTCCCTTGTTGGTGCTTGCGCGAGGGGACTAATAGACTTACGCTGTTTCAGATTACTTCAATCCATTGATTACTTCTGATTGATATCAGAGGAGGGTTTAAAGTATATTTGCTGATTCCGTTTTCGCTAAAAATTTTATTTAGTCAAATGACATTCGGCTATATTTAGCTGCTATTTTTCGTGATTTTAGAGCTAGTGTAATGTATTGAATCTTTATTAAAGCTAAAATTTTTAAAAGCAAAAAATGATATCTTTAAATGCAGATTAATTTAAAATGAGCTTAAAAGTTTATAAATATAATCCGTTATAAAGTAATTACTGTTCCCTGTTTTAATAGTACAATTTAATACGTGAGTGGAGAGTATTCTACAAACCGAGGTTTGTCTTGTTTTTATCTCCTTAACGTACAAGCTGGAGTTAGCTCGAGCGCTCTAAATTGGCCAAACTGTACACACTCGAGATAATTCTAGCGGCGTTGTACTTTATGTTGCTATAATTTTTCACTCTAGAATACAATCGAGAATTGAAAATAACAATCGTTGTATTGATATTTATTTTTTACATGGGATTGTAAGCTATAACTCTGACTTATTCAAGTATAAAATATTTTTTTTCCTACTTATCACTTACAACTTATCATTCCCTTATTTTCTGCAATGTTGTAAAATCCAAAATTTTAATAACATTTTTTTATTATTTTTGTATTTTTCTTGGCAAGACAGGTTTCTAAATTGTGTTCTTTACGCAAAAAAATGATTTTTTGGACGGTTTTTTTGAAAAAAACTATGCATTAAGGGGTTAAACTATAATGCATAGCCGAAACATGCCCGAATGTTTAAGGCGATGTTTTTCGGTACCAGAGTTTGTGAATTCGAATCCCACTGTATCATGGATTTTCGCAGCTGTTCGGGATCGGCTTTATGCAGTAGCCCTCGTATAGAAAAAAGTAGATCGTAGCTCTCTAAATGAAACCAAACTGTAATGCAGAGTTGAAGACTCCGTACTTAGGGTTTTAAGAAGTATTATACTGACATAAAAGGAAAGCATAAATTTTTACACACACATATATATATATATATAATATATATATATATATATAATGTTTATGTACTTAAAATTTGTGTATATAGTTAAGTATAATCCAAGCCTTCAATGATTGCAATGAAAAGAACTGCATATTTTTTCCTCTGCAGCTATTCAAAGATTAGATTACTATACAACTCAGCCCCCCTCCATTATTTATTTTAATTTCGTTTAAACCTCTGGTTTATAATTCATGTATGGAATAGCACATCAATGCGTATTAAAAGACTACAGCTAGCCATTAAAAGACTACAGCTATTTACTCGCAAAACTCTATAGAAAATGTGTACTATGTTAGCGGCTACACTAAAGGACTAATACACGTATGCAGTTTGAGATTTTCAACGGTTGATTACCTGTAATTAATATCAGAGTTGGGTTTTAAAGTCTTTTTGCTTTAAAGTCTGTTTGCATTAGAAGTTTTAATTAGTAAAATGGGTAAAAATTAGTTATACATTGAAGGTAGTACTACCAGTAAAACTTTTAGAGGGTGGAATTTTAGAAAGACTCATTTAGATTTTTAAGATAACCCCCTCCACCACCACCCGTATTAAAAAGAGAACGTAAACACTGTAATATATAGTTACACACTATTTAATAAATTTATTTTTAACGAAAATATTACGATTCTGAAAAAAATTTACTTTCTTGATCTTTTAATAAAACAAAGCTTCTGTATCTGAAAAACAGAAATTACATTATAATAATTGTTTTAAAACTGTTAATAACGTGTGAAACTAAGATTTACTGAAACGATATTGAGTGAGAAAGTATAGAAGTTAGTTCAAAAGAAAGAAAAATTGGTTTAGTTTTTTGAAAATATACTAATTTAGAATTTGGAATTTAAAAGAATGGAATTTGTTAGATAAGGGTAAGAAATACGAAATTAAAATATTTTGGAACTATAAAAATGAACTATTATATATGATAAAGTTTCGAACATGCAATTAAAGAATATATTATTTAGGTAAAAAAATATATATATATAATTTGGCTTCAGTTAGTAAAAAATATTTAATGATATTTATCTTTACTTTTTAACACTTTTTAAGAAAAAAAAATTGGGGTGGATCAAACGCGGGATTGATAGAAATGGTACACGTTTCAAGTTTGGTAAGCTAGAATTTTTTCTCTGGTACATCAATTAATTTGAAATATATTAAATAATATAATTTTTATATATATTTCAATTTGAAATATATATAAAATAAATTCATTTAAAATACTTTTTTGATTTAAAATAATAACTGCATAGCTGCCACACAAAGATATGATACTGACTTGGAAATAATTTAAATTTAAATTTAGTTTGATTTTGGCAATTTGTTAAAATCCCATTCAACATGCCTGCTCTGGGGTCATTTCACAGTTCCACAAATCTACAAAAGAATAAATAAAATCTCCTATGCGTGAAAAAAAAACTGGGTCTGATTTTATTTTTGGCGTCGAACTCGACATTTTAAAGTGTAATGATTGTTTACGTTGAGGTTAAAATGCAAATCCCAGCGGCTTGAGTTCCTCCTTACATAAAGGACTATTTCAAGAAACTCCGGGCTTAGAAAAGAGATTTCATTTTGCATGTGATAAAATGACTGCGAGGCACGAGCTGAAAACTCTCCACATAACAATATTTTCTTTTATTTTCCTTAACCCACTCCGCTAAAAGTTTTAAGAAGTGTTTCCTGCCAGTTTAATTTTTACAGGTTTAATCGCTGCACGGAATCCAAGAAGCAAATTGTTGCTTAAAACTCTAATACAATTTCCCTAACCAATGCCTTAAATTATTTTACCAAGTTTTTGTGCCGGTATGGAGTTACGGCTGCATATTTTCCGAGTGTTTGAACTTATAAATTACTTCCTGTTTACGCTCGTTTTTTGTTTGTTTGTTTTCTTTTGTTTTCGGCGAAGATAAACCTCTTATACACGGCAGAAGAAAGAATTGTGTTATAAAAGTTGCTATAAAGGCTAGTAAAATTTTCTTAACTGATGCTGAAAGTTGTTTTACGCAGGTTTAAACAAACAGAATGTGAAAAGAATATTTTTGCTAGCTACTGTTCGTAAACAACTTCTTTGTTTTTGATGCCTTTGTTATGTTTTTAAAGATCTATATCAAAAGTAAAAAAAGGTGTATATTTAATATCGATTTTTGCATAACATCGTAGCAATATTTTTTGTATAAACTATTTAATTCGATACATTTAACACATTTGTTACAAAAAAAATATTGTAATACATTTAAAAATTTTGAATTTACGCCAAGCCCATGTTTAATTGTTGGAATAACTGTAACTTTGAATAAATCGTTCTTCATAGGTACTATCCTAGCATAATTTATAACGATTATAACATGTAAATACATAAAATTAGAATGTTCATTTAAAATAGACAAAAACATTAGACCGTATACATTAAATTTTATTTCATATTAATCAAAGTAGTATGGACAAACAATAAGCTAGCAGGTAGGATGATGCCTTCTGGTAACGAAATTAATTGGTTGACAAGGATATTCATAGCTGTTCGTAATTGTCTTAAGTGGACAGTGACTTTTCAATGCATTTATAAAATATTTTAATTATTCTTATAAAACTTTGTATACACATACACCCAGATAGCATGCATACTTGCAGCAAGTTTGATTTTTTCTGGATAATATCTTGTCATAACTAATTTGATACGATAAAATTGCAGCAAAACTCTTTCAAGTTAGACGGAGCATGAAGCGACCATTCCTTTGCAACGCAATTTTGCTGTAAAACTGTGGCAATCTTGTTATGGTAAACTCGGAGAAAGCGAAAATTTCCATCATTGCATGACAATTAAGAAAACGAGCGCATGCGCAAACGTATCCCGGCCAAAGACAAGAATGACAACATTGTTGCGGCGAATGAAAAACGTGCTAGTAATAAATAACTAGCATTTCACTTTTTATAGTGGCATCACTTACGTTGTTGTATTCATAAATGTTTTTACTTGTTCTTTACTTTGGATTGTAAGTAAGGAAATAAATACTTGTGTTAAAATATTATCTCCTAATATCTGATTCCATCAACAAGGCGTTTAACTTCACCATCTAAATAACCTTTAAGAAAAACGTGCTTATCAATAACAGAAAGATGTGGACAGAAAGATGTGGATCTATGGAAGATTTAAACTTTTCCCAAAACCATTGTCATTGTTCTATTTCTCCTGTAAATGATTGTAGTTTAACCGTTTTTTTGTATATTTTTTTTTTGCCAAGTTTTTTTTTTTTTTTTTTTTTTTTTTTTTTTTTTTTTTTTTATTTTTATTTTTTTTTGAATTTTTCTGTAATCTATAAACAATAAATTATGTAATAATATTTATTAATTAAATTTTATATTTCATAATAATGAAAACCTTTAAAACAGTAAATATTATATTTTCTGTTTATAACGAAATTTCTTTAAAAGTTTGTTTTAATTTAAATCACCTAAAGCAATAAAAATTTTTTTTTATACATAAAAATAACAAAAAGCAGAAATGCCTTTTTTTTAAGGAAAAACACGTTTCCTTCTTTCTTTTCACCAAATATAAATATTTAAAAGTATTATTTTCTTAATTACAAACATAAAGAATTCATGATACAACGAAGATCTATAAAGAAATTTATATTTTTCACTTTTCAAACAGAGACAAATTAAAAATGCATGGATCTTTAAAAGACATTTATTATTTTAATTATTCAAGTATGGTTATATTTTAAAGTATCATTTCTCTATAATTTGCAACAATCTAAAATTTCTAATAAATTAAATAGATGTTAATTCTATTAATTCACTAAGCAATGTTTCCGTTTTCCTGCACGTGTATTACCTATGTTAAACCTGCAAGTTTGATTATGACAAGTTTGCGGCAAACTTGCACGACAAGTGTACTGTAACTTGCATGACAAGTTTGCTGCGAGTTGGAGGTATGGTGGCTTCAAAGTTTGCGTAGACTTACTGCAGTCTTTTTTCAAATTTGCAGACTTGTCATGCTGAACTTGCTGCGAGTTTGCAGGCTTGCAAAGCAAGACTGCCGCACGTTTGCTGAAAGTTAAATTTGCTATCTGGGCAATAATAAAAATTTTAAATTTAAAGATAAATCTAAATCAAATATTGTAATTATAATGAAATAGTTATAATTAATACTATAAAAATCCCTTATAAAAATCACTTTTTAAATACTTCATTATCAGGTAATTTATTTTGAAATATCTTTGTGATTTTAAAATGTTTCATGCTATGTAATATTCAATATTTTATATTTCTATTATTATTACTTAAATATAAACACATGTAGGTATTATTTGGATACAGATTGAATAGTTATTATATATAGGAAATATTTTTACTTCTGTACGTATAATTTTCATAAAAAATGTCGAGCTTCCAAAATTTAAAATGAGTTTTAAATATTTAAAATGGGAATCTTTGACTATAATGGCAGTAATTTGTTTCAAACAATAGATAAAACTTTTATAATTTTAAATCTGTTTAAGGTTTTTTCCTATATACAAAGTAATTTTATTAGAGAATAAGTAAGGTTGTATATTACAAGAAAATATCATCAGCCAGTACTTCTAATATTATTAAATATAATTTTATAGGTTTCCTAAATTCAGTTTCAACATTTCACTAATTAATATACGGATCACCTAAATTTACGTTTCACCGTTCTGACTTTTTAAGACAGTACAAGGAAGACTTATGTTTTTCCTTAACGTAATAAACCCCTGTTGATTTTTTCTTTTCAACTACATTAGGTTTTTCTGTGTTACTATTATTTATAACACTGCTTGTCTTTTAGAAGGAAAAAAGCATCATGCTTAAAAATGGAAAACCATCGGAAGGCCATAAAATTTCACGTGAAATCGTAAATCTACACAGCTGATCTTATGAAGTCAGAATAGAGAGATTAGTAAATAAGGTCCCGTTCTTTAATTGTTGAGATATATATATATATATATAAATAATATTATATATATATATTTATATATATATATATATATATAATATATATATAATATCAAAATACAGAAAATCGTTCGCATATTTTATAAAAATTTTTTTATTCCATATATATAAAAATTGGTATATAAATATCATCTATATTTTATCTTTTCTTATAAATGTAAAGAAAAGATTTATTTGAAAATTACTTCTAATTGGTAATGGCTAGGTTATGTTGCACTTTCCAAAGAGAAATATTTTTAATCAACAAATTATAAAGATGTAAAATCTTTATTGTATTATAAAAAAATTTTTATACCATATTATTTTGATAAAGAAAAGTCTACCTGAAAGTAAATTTAAAGATATGACCGCAAAACCTAATCCTAAAACTGTTTGAAAGCAGGCAAATATCAAAATATTAAGTATTTTATCCTAAAAGGCATAAAAATGCATTTCATTAAAACTAAGAATATTTTGTGATACTGTTAGTAAAATAATTCACAAAGATTTGAAGTTTAAGATGTTTAAACCTAATGTCAGTTATGCTTTTGTCAAAGAATATTGCTGAATGAAAGCCAAATTACAGAAAATTACAAGAAAAACACCCAGATGCTGAAAAAGAGGAATTTTTGGAAAGACATGGATATATTTAGGTGAGAGTAACAAAAAAAAGATTCATTTTCTATAGCTCAACAGACGAGAATGGCAGTAAGAAAAGACTTTGTCAGCATACACAAAAGTTCCCACAAGGATTCATGATAGCTGCAAAATTTTTTTACAATGACAAATTAAAAATAAAGAGCCTTAAGTAAAGCCAAAATCAACCCCTTCTACTGTCTGTGGTATATTTTAGAACCAATGTTTGAAGAAAAAATCCCAACCTTCTATAGAAAGGTCGTTGGTAAAGTTGAGCTTCATGTGGGCAAAGCCTCTATTCACACGTCTAAATCAACTGCCTTTTATTTAGCAAAATTAGAATTAGAAACAGGAATCAATTCTATCTAATTTAATTAAATATCTGTAAAATGATCTAACACTTCTCCAATGGACATTTGGACTTTCGGTTTAACAAAATAAACCATAGAAAAACGACATCGAAGAACGCTAAACAGACTCTGGAAAAAGGTTTACGAGGAATGGGATGAAATTGACTTGATAGTACGAAGAAACAGTTTACTTTCATAGAAAATTCGAGCTAGAACTATTATAAAGTACCATGGCTATCAGATAGAAGCAAATAGCCGCTAAAATATACTGCAGTTATGCATGAAACTTGGCTATCAAAATGATTTGCATGAAGTGCAAATTTCCACTTCTGTATTAGTTGTTCAGAATCAAATATGTTTAAATATAAGAGAAAAAAAGGAAAAATTATTAGATTAATGTTTAACATTTTTCCTTTATAGAAAAATTAAATAAGTAACAATAGTTGTTGATGAAGCAACGAATTAACACCTTAATAAATAAAATATTAAATTATATTTAAATTTGCAAAAATCATCAAAATATATTACTTTTGCGCTACTCATGTCTGTATATTCTGCTGTTAGACTTCACAAAAATTAATATTTTTCAAAATACCATACTTTCACACTCTTATATATAAAATTACAGGAATGTAAAATATATGAAATTTTGTCAAAAATAATGATGCTTTAATAAAACTGCAATAATTTTAGACTTCACATACATATTTATTTAAATTATCTTTAAAAGAATTAAAGTTTTAACATGCATGTACTGATTAGTTTGAATTTTCAAAGGTTTGCATTTAAATATATATGTAGGTATTACGAATAATTATTTATGTTTACCTCCATTTCTTACATCAGATTTGTATATATATATATATATATATATATATATATATATATATATATATATATATATATATATATATATATATATATATATATATATATATATATATATATATATACATATATATATATATATATATATATATATATATATATATATATATATATACATATATATATACATACTATATTATATATATATATATATATATATATATATATATATATATATATATATATAAGTATAATAATTCGAACCTGATGTGTGAACCATGTGTGCGTTCAGGAACCCATTAAAGTGTGACTTATAATAAAAGCTAAGTATCTACGAGAATTTAATTAGTTCATCTCCTTAATTTCGAATTGGACATTTCCCCGTCTTCTAAACTTCCGTTTTCTGCTTCTGAACACACACATAATTCTTCTTTCCACCCTCAACACAGCGCAAAGTTTTCGGATCGTTTCTGAATAAACTCAGACTCTGAATGTCACAAAACGGGAAAGCCTCGTAATATTAATTAACGTTCTTTCTAACGTCCTACTTCCTACCTACTACCTTCCACCCCCCTACCCCCCACGAAAACTCTCGTAAGGATTGAATAAGGTCTGATTAAATTGAAACATTTATTGCACCATCGAGTACTCTATTTGTCAAAAATGAGTAATTACTTCATTTGTTTTCATGCTTTTGCCGATACTAATATGTAACAGAAACGGCTGAAGTATGTACTTGCATGCCAAAATAAACCCTGGAGCGGTCAAACATGTACACTGCAAATTTAATAAAGCGGAATCTTTAGCTGGAAGACGTTCTGCCTTTAACTGTCAGTTATCTTTGTTTTGATGAATGAGAAGGAACGCAAAAAAAATATAAGGAGTAAAAGGTATGGGGTAGCAAATACCTCTGGGAAAGTCTGATACTAAATTAAGTGGTGTTTTTTTACATATATCTTCCATGGCATTTCACTTTGCATTTCGCAAAATGTCTGTCTGCAGAGAAGAGAAAAAACACATTTTATTTTCAGTTTTTTCCCTTTGTGATGTTTGAAAAATAGTGCGACAAGAAACATTTCATTTGTAAATTATTTGAAAGTTTTTATATGATTTCGGCTGAGAGCGGGGGAGTTTCAGAAACGTAGAAACGTCAATGAAATAAAGAAAATGAGACGCTAAACAAATAGGCCAAAATGTAATAAACAAGTTTTTTCTTTGTTTTATTCAGAAGCAGCTGTTATTTTTTTTTCTTGCTAAATGTTGAACTCGTGTTGCGTGTTTAACTTTATTATTGTTGAAAATGAGACTGAAAACAGATGGACTCGTTAGCATTGTGATAAATGATGTAGCAACCAGACAGTTGAATTTAGATGTATAGACGCTGTCCTCAGAAAATATAATGCTATGTTAATCGTCGACTGCGGAAGATTTGCTTGTTTATTTATTTATCAACTTCACCGTTTATAGCAAACTTATGGAAATAGAGGTATACTTTCGGTTTAAGGCTAATTATTGAATAGAGTAACAGAGTTAAACAGAGTAACTTACTCTACTGCTAAAATCTTTTTGTCGCTGTATTTTATATTTATACTTACTGTTTATGTAAAACAACGTTTTACTCTTCAAAAAGAGAAATATATCATCTTGATCTACATATTCTATAATTTAGAATATTGTTTTATTCTTAAAATTTTAGTTAATATAAACTAGCATATTGTTTGAATCGTTTATTAATGTTTTGTATTTGTTTTTGTTGTTTATCTTCGAACTCAATGTCTTACATTTTCTACTGTTATATTTTATGCTCAGTGTGCTATGTTTTGTTTTGTAGTATAATTTAGTTGCATTTTTGTGGCAGCACTGTTTTGTAGTTTTAAAAACGAGAACAATTTGCGAGTGATGACCGCATGTTGCTGCTGGCATTATGATTATTAAAATAAGTTTAAAGACAAATGTTATTGTCTACTTTTGTGTTTGTGTTATTGGTCCGCGTCGACACATATAGCCCAACATATGACGGCATCAGTAAAATTTTTAATTTTCCAGAATTCTAAAGTACCCTATGCGGCAGGTAAAAAAGTGGTTTGTTTTTAGCTGAGAATTATCGGATTCACTCTCAATAATTTGTTTATCTTCATACTCCTCTATAGTCTCCCGATACTATGAATGCTGATTAGAATCGCGATGAATTCATTTAGAAAGACTATTCGAAGTTTTCTTAACTACATCAAAATTATCAGTAAGTTTTTCGCATTTTTTTGCCACAGTAATTAATTAGAAGGGAAGGAATGAAACTATCATTTAAACTACACCCTGGAGGTAGACAGAATTTGTTGTTATTATCGGTGATAAAATTTTCATTGTACTGAAAAATAATCGAGGATTAAATTTAAAATTATTACATACGTACCTAATCTATTATTTAGGC
>CM063510.1:64154308-64176808 GCA_032207245.1 Pardosa pseudoannulata | reverse complement strand
TGTTTGATTAGTAATATAATAGTAATAAAACTACAAACTTAAAGGGAAATGTGGATATTGTAGAGAGATTTTTAAATAACTAGAATAATTAGAAAAATTTGTACACATATAAACTGAAGTACTATTAAATTTATCATAGTAAACATTTTTATAATCAGATAGTTTCTGTCAATTAAATATTTTTCAATTTTTTGTTAACTTTTAATATGTTTCTGGCGCTGTAATTATCAGTTTTTTTAATTAAGCAGAATTTTATTATTACTTAAATAAGTTATATATTTTTAACCTTTTTCGGTGTTTTTTTTTATTTTTGGGATTGATTATTTATCTATTTAGGATATGTTTCAGTTTTCTGTTGAAAGTTTAGCAAAATTTTGTAATTTTTAAAATAAGATTTATTAAACAATATGGAAACTAAACTTAAAATGATTACACAGACTAATTATAATACACATGAAGAGTTTATGATTTATGTTTTAAATATATTTAAGAAAATTATGTTACATGGAGCATTTTAACAAACAATATTAAAAAAAAATAAGTTAAAAAGTTATCTCTTTAAATCTGTGATTAATTTATACATATTTCAAGTTATTTAATTCTAGGTTAATGAATAAAAAATTCTTTCTTGTGTTCACAGTCACATTTAACCTGAAAAAAAAAGCTAGTTAATGTACATTTTTTGTAAGTGGCTTGATTTTGAATTGTAATGTCTATAATAGAATCATACAAATACAGTAGAAATACTTCTAAAAAGTTCCTAAATTACAAAAGTTTAATCAATGGCATTATAAATATTTTTGCAACTTTCAGCACCGCGTATAATATCAAGGTTATAGATAAATTCATCCCTTGATTTTTGCAATGTCATAGCAGTGACGGATGTGACTACTAATATTCTACACTGTCAATATCAATGTAGAATTTTGGTTCATCTATGTAATATCTGCTAAAGATCCAATTCCAAAACATAAACTAAAAATATGCTGCACTATAGTTTTTGATTGAGCTGTCTTAGCTAAAAAACGTAAAAAGCTTTCTGTTAAGCAGAATTGGTCTACTCACCAGATTACATTTGTGAGCAATTTCTACTTCGCTCACAAGTGACGATCCATTTTGTGACGATTCCTTAAATTTTTAGGCCACGCCTTCTTCAGCGACATGACTTTATTCAATACATCTTCGTCATTTTGCACTCACAGTGTATCATTGAAGATTTTTTGTATATATGTGTAGTACTGAAGATCAATTCCAAACGTAGAATAAATGAACTCTGTACTGTAGCTTTTGACTGAGTCTTGCTTAGCTCAGGAGCATAAAATGCATTTTGAAAGGTATCTTCTAAGCAGACTACGGTTATGACCAATTTCTACATCTTTCGTACGTGAGTACCTATTTAACAGTTATTCCTTACATTTCTAGGCCACGCCTTCTTCAGCGACATGACTTTATATACATCTTCGTCATTTTGCACTCATAGTGTATCATTGAAGAATTTTTGTACATATGTGTGCTATTGAAGTTCAATTCCAAACGTAGATTAAATGAATTCTGTACTGTAATTTTTGACCGAGTCTTGCTTAGCTCAGGAGCGTAAAATGCATTATTATAGCTATCTTCTAAAAAGACTATGGTTATGATCAATTTCTACATCTTTCATACGTGAGTACCTATTAGTAGGGATTCTTTAAATTTCTAGGCCACGTCTTCTCCAGTGACATAACTTTATACCCAAGATTTTCATCATTTCTTAAATATCACAATTTAGAACAGGGCATTATTTATATATGTAATATTAAAATCCCTTATTTACATATTTTAATATTAATTTTATAACTTTTGTTTATAAATTGAGGTTTGCGAGGTAATTCTGATTTTTTTCCTCTAGACACGCTATAGACTTAATTCCGCCTCTGTCTGTACTGCTTTAGGCAATAGTAAACGCGTTAAACATGGGTATTTTTTTATCACGTGATCAAATGTGCTTGCGGATTATCCGTAGTGCTTTTACATTAGAAATCCCTACTTAAAACGGTATGTGTGCACAATGTTCTGGAAGTTCTGACCTGTTGTATGGATTTCATGAATCTCAAAAGAAATAAAGTGTGTTGTGGTTTTGGATGAATCTCGACCATATTTCATATATTTTGTTACATACTGTATTTTCCACCTTTCGGTATGAGAAAGGTCTTAAAAACACCACTTTTAAGGAACTTAATTTATTTTTCTATATTTTTAAACGTAATTACGTAGTTTTAAATACTGTGGTGTAGCAAAAGAAGGGTATGGTTATAACCATTCCATGAAAAGTAATGAAATATTTTGAGATATGAGTTGAAGAGCGAACACCATCAGTACAAAGGAAATTTTAGGCAACGCCCCTGACTGCATGTATGATTTATTTTATTTACCTGGAAGTTATATAATTTTAATGACAAATTTCACTGTCGTATTCTGTGTACTAATAACCAGTTTTATTATTTTCCATTGTTTTATAAGCGAATATCAAAATTATTAAAAGTTCATATACATCAAAATTATTAAAAGTTTTATAAAAAGCCATTTAATTATATTTTACAAGAAAATTAAAAAAAACTTTTGCATACTAAGTTTATTATAACTAATATGGGATATCTAAAAGTGATATTAATGAAAATATACCCTAAAATACATATAAAAATTAAATTTTATTCCCAGCCCATCTTGTCGCAATGAATAAGTTTCTAAAATAAACTAATTAACGAACAAAATTTTAATATTTATAAATTATTAGGAAAAATATATATTTCATTTTTGTAATGTCATAAACTAAAATAAAATGAACTCTTAATTAAATGCATTTAATGACTTTATTTTTAAGAAAACTCTTAACTATTTTTAACTGTTGACATTTCTTACCCGAAAATAAAATAACAACCTAAGATATTAATTAAAAGTCCAATTTATTACTTAAATTACCTAACTAGTAAAAATATAGAACTTATTATTTTTCAACATAATTGAACTACTGAATTTATGCATTCTATTAAATAAATTCGGAATTAATTTTCACATTACATTAAATAATTAATTGCATTAACTTTGTTTATGTATGTATTTTCTTGCCTAGCCTAGCCTAGGCCATACGGTGAAATTACCCAGTTGTTCGTAGTACAACCGAATATGCGAATAGATTATCAATAATTTTGAAATTCTAGTAACCAGATATTTTGAAGTCACTTAATAAGATTATTAAGGTAGGACTTCCAAGAATACGACAAAAGGATTAGCAGAGTCATGACTAGGTGGTGTATTAAAGAAACAAGATTTTAGGGAGGGAATAAACTGCAAAATCATCTAACATTATAAAAGTTTTTTACTTCCGAGAAGTCTAAGAAGTCTAGCTTGCATCATCTTATCATTCGATTGCTGTGTAAATCCTAAACTGAAATCTAGGGCTCTAAAGATTGTTAAATAAACAGACCCTAACCAGGGTATAAAACTGTAGCAACAGTGGTAAGCTTAGAGTAAAGGTTAAAACGAGGGAGACCAGAGACATAAAAGTTTTTGGCCCTAACTGTAGATCTCAAAGTCCCAAAGACATTTTTGTTTTGAAGTATCACTTTTCTGGATATTAGTAACAATATTTTACTTAGACGTGGTGTTTTGTAGAAAATATCTAAATTGATATTCAGTTTTAGTTTAACTTTAGTCTCACAATATTTAGAGAAAACATGAAAGCGTACAGATTATGAAACACTAACATTAGATGTACAATGTAAGAAAACAATAAATTAAAAGCAAAGAAAACTAAAAAATGAACAAATTATGCATAGAAAGACAAAATATATAATGAGGAAAAAATATTAAATATAAATTCCATAGATTTCAATGCTAAATAAAATAAATACAAGAATTTGAGTGTTAGCAAGGTGGCAAAACTAACACATTTAAATTACCTTTAAAATAAAGAAATGTTTTGTGTGGGTATATTACATCATTAGTAATGCAGCATTTGTATTCACAATAAAACATGACTTTATTCCTTAAATCTATGAAAATTGTTACTCTGGCATTTCAGTTCCTTTCCCCCGGAATGAAAATGGTTCTTGATACGCGCATCAACACCTGCTATCGAACAGCTGCATATACAAGAAGGCAAGCTGCTCTGTTTAACTCTCTATGGGGAGAAGTTATGAAATTACCTATCGGCAAATGATCATTAAAGAAGTCATCAACAGCTTCAGCGAGGAACCAAATGGGAAGAATTAACTTTGAGTGCGAACAATTTCCCTTCTCTTTAAGTGTATTAACAGAAACGTATCTATGTCCCCAGAACTCGAATTTATTAAGATGCAAACTGAAATATGGTGTATTACCGCCCATTATGATTCACAGCGATATTCGCTCTCGTTCGTAGAACTAATTCGACTTTCGAGTAAATTCTAGATTGACTCAGTTAAGTTAAATATGGAAAGTTTTATTGCATTAATGCCATTTGTAAGTCATTGTAAACGAAATCAGCAAAGTACTGAGTTGCCTGCTCAAAATTATCTGTGTAATTTTACTTAGTTCATTTCTCGGAATATTTGTAATATCGTTTATGCATATTAGGTAATTCCATATGAATAAAAGAAAAGAACGCGCTGAAACAACTTTAATTATTCAAATTTGAATTAAAGCTTCATTAGAATTCTTTAACCACTAAACCGAACTTCTCATATAAGATATTCACAAATGTTTACTTGTAAGGTGATACAAAAAAAGGAAGAGAGGTTATAAATCTTCTAATTTGGTTTGACTGACGAATAGGATGCACCCACCAACTTGGCGATAATTCTCTCACCATGGTAGCCTAAACATTTTTTCTTGATCTTGCTGTGTACAGACAATCTGTGTCTATATTTTAATTTATATTATATTTGTATCCAGCTCTCCTTGTGGAACCCATTTCTTATACATTAAATGAACGCAATGCTTAAAAAATTAGATATAATGAACCCTTAATTGTCCACTGTGGCTAATTTTTAATAATTTGGAGCTGTTGAGGAATTAATTGCCCATAAATATACATGCTAGTTTTCTAAGGGGTTTTGGTTAATTAAATAAATATATATAATTCTATTGCAATGGCACAATCTACATCAATAAAAATTGTTCAAAAAGAAAGAGATACAATGTTCGGAGAAAAACATTTGTGTTTTACTAAAAATCGCCAATAATTTTGCCAAATTTGCCAAGGGGCACCCTATTTTTTAGTATTACCCATTTAATGCGTATAAGGTTATTCCATAAAAATAAAAGGAAAATACAGTGAAACTATTTTAATTATTCAAATTTGTATTAAAGTTTCATTAGAATTCTACAACCACTCAACTGAAATTCTCGTATCAGATATTAAGGTTCACAAATGATTACTTGTAGGGTGATACAAAAAAAAGAAAAGGGGGGTTATAAATCTTCGACTTTAGTTTGACTGAAGAACAGAGTACTCCCACCAACTTGGAGATAACTCTCTCAGCGTGGTAATCTAACATTTTCTTTTAATCTCGCAGTGTGCAAACAATATGTATCTATATTTTAATTTATATTATACTTGTATCCAGATCTCCTTGTGTAATCCAACTTTTATATATTAATTAAACGAAATGCTTAAAAATATTAAATGTAATCCATTGAATCACTGTGGCTAATTTTTAAGAATTTGGAGCTGTTGAATTTGTAAACTGTTGAGGGATTAATTTCCCATAAATATATAAATGCTCCTTTTTTAAGTGGTTTTGGTTAATTAAATAAATATATATAATTCTATTGCAATGGAACAACCTACATCAATTAAATTGTCCAAAAAGAAAGAGATACAATGTTCGGATGAAAACCTTTGTTTTAGTAACGATCGCCAATAATTTTGTCAAATTTGCCAAGGGGCACCCTATTTTGTAGTATTACCCATTTAATACATATCAGGTTATTCCATAAAAATAAAAGAAAAAATGCTGTGAAACAATTTTAATTATTCAAATTTGTATTAAAGCTTCATTAGAATTCTTCAACCCCGAAACTGAACTTCTGCTATAAGATATTCACCAATGTTTACTTGTAAAGGGATACAAAAAAAAAAAAGGTGGGGAGGTTATAAATCTTCGCTTTTGGTTTGACTGAAGAACAGAGTACCCCAACCAACTTGGCGATAATTCCCTCAGCATGATAGCCTAACATTTCTTTTTATCTCGCAGTTACCAAATAATCTGTATCTATATTTAAATTTATATTATATTTGTATCCAGCTCTCCTTGTGGAATCCATTTCTTATATTAAATAAGTGAAATGCTTAAAAATATTAGATGTAATAAACCATTAATTGTTCATTGTGGCTAATTTTTAATAATTTGGAGCTGTTAAGGGATTAATTACCCATAAATATAAATGCTCATTTTTAAGTGGTTTGGGTTAATTAAATAAATATATAGAAATCTATTACAATGGCACAAACTACATCAATTAAAGTTGTCCAAGAAGCAAGACATACAATGTTCGGTTGAAACACCTTTGTGTTTTAGTAAAGATCGCCAATAATTTTGCAACATTTGCCAAGAAGCACCCTATTTTTTACAATTACCCATTTATTGCATATAAGGTTATTCCATAAAAATAAAAGAAAAAATGTGGTGAAACAATTTTAATTATTCAAATTTTCATTAAATCTTCATTAGAAATTTTTAACCACTAAACTCAACTTCTCGTATCAGATATTAAGATATTCACAAATGTTTACTTGTAAGGTGATACAAAAGAAGGTGGGGTACTTATAAATCTTCTACTTTGGTTTCACTGAAGAACAGGGTCTTCTACCTACTTCGAGATAAAGCTCTGAGCACGGTAGCCGTATCACAGTTCGGGGTCTACCGCCGAACCAATTTCAGTGGGCACGCCAAGCGTGGGCGATGTCGACAAATTCTAGAACCCAGTTTTCTGGTAAACCTTGCTCTATTTTTTTCTCTTCTTTTTTTCTATTTCTTTTAAACTTGTATTCGTCTTAACAAAATTTCAAACTTTTTTGGTTCAAAATATGCTTTGAAATTGGGTATAAACTTAGTACAAAACGAAGCACAAATTGTAAACATCACTTGGATACAATTTGGCGATCACTTGTACAAAAATGGAGCCAAAAATATGGTGGCCGACTCCCGAAACTGGGTTTCTACCGTTAGGAGTTACAACTGAAAAACTATTATATACTAATCACCTATAAGTATTGTTATATGGACTATTTTACAGCTGTTCAGATTTTAAGATACATTGTATTATGAAATGCTTAGTCACAAAATGAAAGTATTTTGTAAAAAGTACTTATGTATATTCAAAGATTATGAATATGGGAAAGCTGTAATGTAGCAGTTTACTCTCCCCCCCCAAAAAAAAAATCTTTAATAACATTTAGATGCATAAAAAGTATCGTATAGCTTACAATCAACCTATCATCCAACCACATTTCAGTAAGTAATTCTATTTAACCGTGATCAATCGTAGACTAACCCATTGAAATTATCCGAAAGTAAAAGAATTATTAAAAATATAAGCTTATTTTGTTTCATTGTTGAATAAAATGAACGATATAATTTATTGAATGCTATATTATTATTACTGTTAAACTATTCCAAAAGATTGCAATATTTTTTTCTGATTACGCATAATGTTATAAGCAATATTGAGATTTATCAAAAACAGTACAGCTCATTCTCAGGTATAACTTTATCATGGAAAGGCTATAAAACAAATCTGAAATATCCATCTTAATCTTAAGATATTTATCCTCTAAGAAAATACGAAGTCTTTCCTTTTAAAGACACCGTACTTTTATAAAGTAGGTGTTCTTATCGTGGAATAAATCTTAGCACATAATAGTAAATTTATGACATGCATATAAGCGCAGAAATTTAGAATAGTTTAGAATAGTTTAATGACCAATTAATTTAAAATACCTTTAGGGTAACATAAATCTGCAAGACTACAATTTTCGGCAATATACTTCATTACTTTGCAAGACAAGATAATGAGATTTTTAGTATGTTTTATGCTATGTGAATTTCCTCCGGGCGCTTGTCTTTCAAATATTCTCTAATTAAGTTAAATCTAATAGAATATTATTATGAACGTTTAAGACTGAAGAAGTGGAAGACAAGATTCTTAAAAATATCACAGACGAGAGTGTTGAGATGAAGTAATTCTTAATTCAATATTTTTAACTGCTTGTATATCGTGATATTTAAAAATCTATGAACACATTTCTAATATTTAATAAATATTGAGAATATTCAAATTAGAAAATTATAATTTTGAATATTCCATTTTTAAAATATTAATTAAAAATAAATGCATAATCTTTATTCTATCTGCATTGAATTTTTCTTAAACTTTTTCAGTAATTTTCATTTTTTATTCTATATTCACATATTTTCATAAAGAAGAATTGGAATTTTTACTTTCTAAAAAGACTAAAAGCTATTGTTTTGAGGTCTAAAAGCACATAAGAATAAGAAAGTATGCAATTCTTTATTATTAGAAAATGGAAAAATAATTCAAATTTGTAACAAATTCATGCTAATAAATTAATAATTATTATTTTTCTATATATTTATAAGGATATGCAAATTACAAATGAATAATTAGAAATTCTAGATTTATAAATTATTCTGTTGATTTTCTTAAATCTTAATGATAATACTTGTTTTCAAAAGTTCAAACTAAAAATAGCTATAGAAAGCGTAATATGCACACAGAGAACTTTTATCAAATAAACTTAAAACAGTAATTATTAATAATTTAAAAATTTTAACTGATATTTTTCACTATTTTTAAAACCTTTTATTTAGCTTTTTGTCCGTACTTAAAGCAAATAAAATTTTCAAATTTTCTTTGATCTAGAGTTTAAAATTTTGAGCAACAACTTAACGCATAACACAAAGGTAAATAAGAGAAATTGAAAATTAAAAACTTGACTGAGAGTCAAGCAATTGTGGGCAATTTCTATTTATAACAGATTATTATTATTATTCCTGAAAGGGAGATTTTCAATTTTAGTTTATTTTACGTCATTCATTAAAACAAGATATGACATACTCAAAAATGTTTCAGTTCTAGTCTCTCTTTTACGTTATTTAATTTGCAGAGGTGACTGATTTATGCATACTTAGAAATGGAAACTATTTAAAAACCATTGAAAAGATAAAGAAAACACTCAAGCTTTACCATTAGATAAAATAACTTACGATATTAATTAAACAACGTTAAGTAGATTAGAAAGTCTACTATCACCATAAAGCATAAAAATAATACATTTAACGTATACCTTATGGAAACAAAAGATAGTGAAGATTAAAAACTTCAGAAAAAGTCAAGCAATTGTAGTCTATTTATAGTGGATTACAGTCTTCTTGTTTTCCCCAAAAGCAGATTTTCAATTCAAGTTTACCTCCCGTCATTCATCAAAACAAGAAGGGACACATGCAAAAATGTTTCGAGGCTAGTCTCTCTTTTATGTTATTCAATTTGCATGGTTGTCTGACTTATACTTACTCAGAAATTTAAACTATTTAGAAACAATTCTTTAAGGGATTAATTAAATAACATTAAGTAGTTTAGAAAATCTACTAACACTATAAAGCATAAAAATAATACATTAAACATAAACCTCAAGGGAATAAAAGAAAGTGAAAATTAAAAACATGAGAAAGATTCAAGCAATTGTAGCCCATTTCTATTTATAGTGGATTAGAGTCTTTTTTTACTCAAAAGCAGATTTTCAATTCAAGTTTACCTAGCATCATTCATCAAAACAAGAAGTGACGCAAGCAAAAATGTTTCGAGGCTAGTGTCTCTTTTATGTTATTCAATTTGCATGGTTGACTGACTTATGCATACTCAGAAATGGAAACTATTTAGAAACCATTGGAAAGAAAAAGAAAACACTCAAGTTATACCGTTAGATAAAATTCCATAAGAGATTAATTAAACAACATTAAGTAGTTTCGAAAGTCTACTATCACCATAAAGCATAAAAATAATACATTAAACATATACCTCAAGGAAATAAAAGAAAGTGAAGATTAAAAACTTGAAAAAGATTCAAGCAATTGTAGTCTATTTCTACTTATAGTGGATTAGAGTCTTCTTTTTTCCTCCAAAAGCAGATTTTGAATTCAAATTTACCTCGTGTCATTCATCAAAACAAGAAGTGACACATGCAAAAATGTTTGGATGCCAGTCTCTCTTTTACGTTATTGAATTTGCATGGTTGGCTGATTTATGCATACTCAGAAATGGAAGCTATTTAAAAACCATTGGAAAGAAAAAGAAAACACTCAAGTTATACCGCTAGAAAAAATTCTTTAAGGGATTAATTAAATAACATTAAGTAGTTTAGAAAATCTACTAACACTATAAAGCATAAAAATAATACATTAAACATAAACCTCAAGGGAATAAAAGAAAGTGAAAATTAAAAACATGAGAAAGATTCAAGCAGTTGTAGTCCATTTCTATTTATAGTGGATTAGAATCTTCTTTTTTTCTTCAAAAGTAGATTTTCAATTCAAGTTTGCCTCGCGTCATTCATCAAAACAAGAAGTGACACATGCAAGAATGTTTGGAGGCTAGTCTCTCTTTTACGTTATTCAAATTGCATGGATGACTGACTTATGCATACTCGGATATGGAAACTATTTAGAAACTCATTGGAAAGAAAAAGGAAAAGTACAAACTAGATCATAAAATAAAATTTTCTTAAAATAAGCCAAATATCTGTCATAAAGAATTTTCTTAATTTTATTTAATCCTGGAAACATACAATAGATTTATTTTGTAAGAACAATTCTTAGGCATGTAATTCCAACCTAAGGTATACTGGGTTCAAATAGACGGAATTTACGAAGAAAACTTTCGCAAAAACTGTAAAAATCTTCTAAAAGACTGTACCTATATGTAATGTTAGCAATATGTCAAAAACAGTTTTTCTTTTCCCTTTTTAATCTAAATTAGACCTTACAAATTACTTTAACAATTACTTTAATAATTTAAATTAAAAATTATTAATCTAAAACTAGACTTTGGCATTAATGATTGCAGTTTAATATCAACTCATAAAAGTGGACTTTTTAACTTATGCGATTAACATTTTGTAAAATATTTTGCAACCAAAACTTCAAAGGCTTTGTCTGAAAAACATATGTTTCAAGACTTCATAAATAGCTAGATAATAATAAAAGTTTTTACTATAAGACTATAAAACTAATAGCAGATACTTTATACAACATTGTTAGTAAAACAAATTGAAAATTTATTTATAAAAGCAATGTTTGGAAAATTACAGCTGTTTTGAAAAAATAACACGTGGAGTCTCTGAATAAAATTAATTCTTTATCACTTGTATAGTCAACATTATTTTAATATTCGTCGATTAGTTTATTTTTTCTACACATATTTAAAAATCTCTTTTGCATAATGTTTTAAATTTTTTTATTTTTATATCATTTTAAGTTGTAAACAGTGTAGAAATAATTATTAATGTAGAAACAATATTTATGTAAAGTTTTGCTATTTTTCAAATTATGGTACTCGAATACAGTCGGCTATCTTAATAACCTAGTTATATTTAAAAACGTCAGTTCATAAGGACACATATGCATATTATGATATGTAATTTAAAATTACAAGAAACGTTGCATATCAATTTGAATTTTTAAAAATTTTTACCCATATTCTAATAGTGAGTACATATAAGGTTGCTACATGTAAGACACTAAAACCTATTAGAAAATAATTTTTGATTAAAATGCAAGAATATTTGCAAAAAATTGAGACTTTTAACAATATTTCTCAGATACGTTCTTGGTGCACATGTAAATCAATTTATTTTAAATAGTGTTTTTGTAATACAATTTTTTGAAGTTATACAATGTTTTAGAAACTGTATATTGCCGTTTCATGATATTAAGATAGACCATCCCCAAAATTTGGAATAAGAAATACATGAAAGTAATGCATCTGGGATATTTTGAAATTAATAATTCAGTACGAAAATTGTCAGGCTGAAAAGTATATTTCTAAGAGTTTATAATAATTGTGTATGACAAAAAACACGTGTCAGGGAAGTAATTTATTTATGTCGTGGATTTTGTAACCTTACTTTTTGATTATCCTTCGTATATGTATAAAACAGAGGGTATGAATGTGTGTAAGTTATGCAAAACCTCACAGTTTGTTTTAGAATGACCAAAACTTTGGTAGCCATCTTTAGTACAATTAGAAGGCCACTGGTTATATTAACACATCATTCAACTCACCCTAAAACATGATTTAATAGCATAATAGGTATTGCCACACTTCAAAAGAAATCTCAAGAGTTCCATGGCACAATGGTTAAAGTCGTGGGCTACGAACTGAAAGGTTTCCTGATCAGGATAAATATATTTCCGTAATTTTATGTTCGATTTATTAAATAGTCAAGAAGACTTCTAAATTATGCCAATTTTATGTTCCATTAAAATAAATCTAGAATGTTCTGTTACCATATAAAAGCTTCTGTTAAAACTGCGAGCGGCAGTTGTTTGATTTCGAGCTAGGTAGCTTGGAATTTAACCCTTTTAGACCTGGTGTACACAATTGTACATATATAATATAAAAATTTCACATATAATATTTTCATTACGTTGGACGGATGTGTACACTTGTTCACAAAAAGAAAAAGCTGTTTTTCTTGAAAAGCTTGTAATCAGGATTTATTTATTTATTTTTCCTTAGATCTATTTACAATAGCCTAGTTACCGGCATTTTTTTCAGATCGATTAGCGAAAATCTGGTCTGAAAGGTTTAATAAACGGTGTTATGACTCTTCGTTGTGTACCACCAGTTCTTGCATCCACGCGACAATATTAACTTTACCGACGATAGAATACAGTAGATTCAGTCTGCTGATGTTAATTAAAAATGTCTTTTGATAATAAAACGTATGCCTAGCTTGTTTTCAGAATTAAAAATCATTTCATATTTTGTGTCACATTTTTATATTTTGTCCCATTTCCTAAGTCCATTTCCCTCTTAATTATTATATTTACATTATTTTTTTCCTTTATCAAATATGTGTGCATTTTCGCTTCTTCTTGTGAAAGAGTTTATACATATCACGCTTTTGTATCTATATGTGTATTCATATAGATACAAAACTATACATACATTCTAAACGAAACCTCACAGTTTGGTTTAGCTTGGTTTGGTTTGGTTTGAGAGTGCTACGGTCTACTTTTTGCAACACGAGGGCTAAGGAGACCGGGACCTACTGCTTAAAGCTGATTTCGAAAGGCTAGAACATCCATGCCATAGTGGGATTCAAACCCACGAACTCCGGTTCCGAAGGCCAGTACCCTAACCATTCGGCCATCGTTCGGCCACATTTTAGTTTAGAATGACCAAAACATATAAAGACTTCTTTAGTACAACTAGAAACCCACTGTTCATATTAAAACATCATTCCACTCACCCTAAAATGTGATTTGATAGCATAACAGATATTAACGTTACCAACTATAGAATACAGTAGATGAAGGCTGCTAATGTTAATTAAAAAAATGTCTTTTGATAATGAAACGTATGCCTAGCTTAATTTTTTTTAAGAATTAAAAATCATTTCATATTTTGTGTCATATTTTTATATTATGTCCCATTTCCGAAGTCTGTCTATCTCTTAAGGTATCCGCCTACGTTAAAAACGTCATTTTTTGCCAAAAATCAGATTTTTTTCTTAAATTTCTTTATTGTAAAATTTCTACTCTTAGGCTTCTAAATCTGTTTTTGTTTTGTCTCTACGGCATTTTAAAGAAAAGTTACAGCTGTTTAAACATCAGTGACAGCTGTCAAAACAAAACGGAAGTAGCGGCTTCGGAACCGGAAGTTGTGAATTTAAAGCCTTTTAAAAAGCATTTTTTGGACAAAACTCTTAAAATTTTCATGAAGAATTAGTTTAAACATTTTTCTAGTATTTTTAATAATTAGCAACTTGGCAATTAGAAAGTTTTGAAGCAAGAAAGTGTGGGGAATTTTAAACATGTATTTTAATTTTTTAACAGTTGAAGTTGCTTTCATAAACTTCAAATGCTTTTTTCTCAGAACGGTATTTTTAATGATATGTTGAAACTTGAAATGTAATTTCTCAAAAAGTTCTAAAAATATTTTGTTGAAAATTTTTATGAATGTGTTTGATAGTATTTACTAGTAAATGACCTAAAAGATTTAAATTTGGATAATTTTTAATGATGTTACACTCATAGTTAGATATAAAAGTAATGAAAATTCGTTAAAAATTCAATGTGTATGATTTTGAAGGACCAAAATTTTTTACCAAATGTAAATTAAGCAAAGATTTTAGGTGATTCACTAGTCCTGTGTATAAGAAATGTGTTGCATCAAAAAATATTGAAATAATTTAATTTATTAAAACAAATTTTACTAAATTTTCTTTATTTATTAAAAATTTTATGAAAACTTCTCCAGGAATAAATTTTTTAAATGCAATTCTCTATGATAATATAAAAAATAAATTTAAAAATGTAAAAACATGAACTAGTTTCTACGTTTAAAGAAAAAAGTTCTCCGAACGTAAACGGATACATTAATTATTATATTTGCATTATTTTTTTCCTCTATCAAATATGTTTATTTAAGCATCTTCGTGTGAAAGAGTTTACACATTTCCCGTTTTTGTATCCATATGTATATCCATACACATTAAAATATATAAACATATACATGTTTTAAAAACTATAATTTCTAGGAATAAAATATAAAGAACTAGGAGAGCATTCACGCTTCTCGAAAGAAAATAATATAAGTTTAAGATTAAAAACTTAAGTTGAATTCAACCGATTTCAGTCACTTTCCATTTATAGTGGACTCTTTATCCTCAAAGACAGATTTTCATTTTGAGCCCACTTCACTTCATTCATCAAAACAAGAAGTGACGCAGGCAAAAATATTTCGAGGCTTGTCTCTCTTTTGCGTTATTAAATTTGCAGGGTTGACTGACGCTCGGATACCCATGAATAGAGACTGTTAAAACCCATTCAAGAAAAATATTTCACACTATACCGTTAGATAAAAATTCCTGAAAACAAGCCAAATATCTGTCATGGGGGGAATTTGTTTATGTTTTTATCACATGACAAATGTATTGTGTTTACTTTGCAAGACATCAGCCTTTGAAGTAAGTGTTTTTAATTTAGAATTAATCTATTAAAAATTGTATTTTTTTTTCATATAAAACGACATGATCTATCTGCAAGAAATATCTAAATGTAAGGATATAAGTATGACATGTTTAGAGTTTCGTTTGTTTTAGAGAAATTAGTAGGTACGGTAGTTCTGTTGCATTTGATTGCAACTATTCAGAGGTTAAGTCATCCACTACCCACAGCTTTAGTTGTTAGGTTAACACATTATGTACGGATACATTTCAAAGCGGAATTGCACAGGGAGCGGGCGTTTTGGGAGTAAATTTAGTCATTCAGTTAAATCTCAATAGATCGAAAATTATTTAATTTTACATCAGTCGCATCGACTGGTGTAAAATCTAGTTTTTATTTGTCTAAATTTTTCCAGCATCTATGTAGTAGACAAAAATATTAGGCTTCGTTTTCCTGTATATACCGTTATTTTTGTACCCACAAACAAACCAATGTTGTTCCACTAACCCGTACTAGTACGTGACCCGCGCTCAAGTATCAATCGTCAGAAAACGTACTAGTAGGTTTCCCGCATACAATGTGTTAACAAAATGGAGACTCGTTTCGGAAACTAATCGCGTGACGAAATCCAGTCAGTATTTCTATTTGTGAAACATGTCAATGCGACTAAAATCTACTGGCAGCTGATAGATTTTTAAGGTGAGCTTCAGAGAAGAAGGTAAAGCAATTCTCGATATAAGGTTGAACATGAAATCACAAAAATCTTACCAGGAGGGAACATTCAAACTAATCACACAAAGTGACAAATTCGAGTAAGTCACTTTTAACACCGCCTGGGCCAAAGTCATACGAAAAATTAAAAATGGGAGTAAATAGAATTTTTTTTAATTCTTTGGACCGTTATCCTATAAAAAGGAAGAGCTTGTAACTTAATTAGTATTAAGACATGAACATATAGCCCGCCATATGACGTGATTAGTAAAATTTTTTATTTTCCAGAATTCTAAAGTACTCTATGAGACATGTAAAAAATGGTTTGTTTTTTGGCTGAGAATTATCTGGTGCATGTTCAATAATTTGTTTATTTTCATACTCCTCTTAAGTCTACCGATACTGTGAATGCAGTTTAGAAGCACGTTGAATTTATTTAGTCACACCGTGTGGTTATGTATAAAAAAAACAAACGAACAAACTTCTTAATTTTCAAAGATATGCAACTTAAACTTGAGATATTTATTAGTTCATGAAATAGACTCTTAGACATTTATGAAAACAGTTTGTTGTTAATACCGATGATAAAATTTTCATTGCAACAAAAAATAATCTATGATTAAATTAAAAATTATCACATATGTACCTAATCTATTATTTAAGGCAAATATCAAAGAAATTTATTTATCTAATATCTATGTTCAGTGATAAAACGTATGAAAATAATGCAGATGATATAATAATAATTTGAAATAAGAAATGATTAAATGAGATTGTTAAAGGAATGACGTCATAATACTAGAAAAAAATGCTTCTTCGTATTTGTGGAATCTTTAAATGTTCTAAAATCAATTTTACAATATTAATGCTGAGTTTTGAAGTTTTCCATAAAAAGTATATTTACTATATACTTTTACAAGTGGCCTTTTATAATATGGGTCTTTTATAATTTTTATTTTATAGTGTGCCTATCTATAATATGATTAATCTAATATAAATATGTATTTATAGTACACATACTTTGTATTTTTGTTTAGTTAGGAAACACACCGCTGTTTTACGACTGCTTCCTTTATGAATAAGGATTGTAAAGAGCTTTCATTTTTTAGACGTAAACAGTGTAAATACCAAATGTAAAATTTTAGTGAAGTATACAACCCATATGTAAATATTCCGATTAATTCAGTATTCAACATATCAATATTTTTCTTACGACACTCGTAGTCTTTGTCTTGCCCCCGAATTTTACCACCATAGACAAAAAATTAGGTTGTCTACCCCTAGAAGCGGTAACTGTTCTCGCCCTTTTTATTTATATTTAAACACCCCTTATACAAATTTCCTGCATTTTATTGGGAAAAATATTTTTATTTGTATATTGCTTATATAAATTGCAAGACTTTTTAGTTACTTTTAGTCATTTTAGTTACTTTTTAGTTTTTATTTTAATATTCTGCATACATACTTCAGAAATTCTATAAAAGACTTCAAACAATCGACTCATATTTTAGACTTGAATGCACACCTAAGTTTTTAATACATTTATAATAAACATTTTAAATTGCTTTATTAATAAATATCTAGAGAATATTTATTAATAAATATCTTGTAAAAATTATTTAACGCATTTAAAAAAATACATATATATATAACTATCCACAGTATATTGAAAATTGACTCCTATAGTAAAAAATTGGGAACTACTATGCAGCGGACCACGGGCAACTCAGTGCACGTACTGCACTTTCAGTTGCTAATAAACGTAATATTCGTAATATTAATCATATTCGTCAACATTCTGCAGCACACGAGGTTTATTTGACATTTTTTATTAATGCGTTTACTGTAGTGGTTCTAAAATTTTCTTTGGATATATTTATTACCCAGACCGAAAGCTGGGTGCTAAGCAGCTAGAACATAGCACAGCGTTTTTCGGGAAACACAGATCACATATATAGGTGTAGCTGTGATTAGACGTTATTAATAAACTGTCATATTCTTCAACAATCTTGCAGCGTTGAGGTTTAAGATTTTTATGAATATCTATAATAATGGTTCTAAAATTTTATTTGGATATATTTATTACCCAGACCGAAAGCTGGGTGTGAAGCAGCTAGTACATAACACAACGGTTTAAGGGAAACACAGAGCATATATATAGATATAGCTGTGATTAGCCGTTATTAATGAACTGCCATATTCGTCAACAATCTTGCAGCGCATGAGGTTTAACATTTTTATGAATATCTATAATAATGGTTCTAAAACTTTATTTGGATATATTTATTACCCAGACCGAAAGCTGGATGAAAAGCTGGTATCACATAACACAGCGGTCTACGGGAAACACAGAGCATATACATATACAAATATGTTAGTATAAGTGTGATTAGCCGTTATTATTAAACTGCCATATTGGTCAACAATCTTGCAGCGCATGAGGTTTAAGATTTTTATGAATATCTATAATAATGGCTCTAAAACTTTATTTGTATATATTTATTACCCAGACCGAAATCTGGGTGGGAAGCTGCTAGCACATAACACAGCGGTTTACTGGAAACACAGAGCATATACATAGTTATAACTGTGATTAGCCGTTATTAATAAACTGCCATATTCTTCAACAATATTGCAGCGTATGAGGTTTAAGATTTTTATGAATATCTACAATAATGGCTCTAAAACTTTATTTGGATATATTTATTACCCAGACCGAAAGCTGGGTGTGAAGCAGCTAGCACATAACACAGCGGTTTAAGGGAAACACAGAGCATATATATATAGCTATAGCTATGATTAGCCGTTATTAATAAACTGCCATATTCTTCAACAATCTTGCTATGTTTGTTTTAAGATTTTTATGAATATCTATAATAATGGCTCTAAAACTTTATTGGGATATATTTATTACTCAGACCGAAAGCTGGGTGCGAAGTTGTACCACATAACACAGCGGTCTACTGGAAACACAGAGCATATATATAGTTATAACTGTGATTAGCCGTTATTAATAAACTGCCATATTCGTCAATAATCTTGCGGTGGATGAGGTTTAAGATTTTTATGAATATCTACAATAATGGTTCTAAAACTTTATTTGGATATATTTATTACCCAGACCGAAAGCTGGATGAAAAGCTGGTATCACATAACACAGCGGTCTACGGGAAACACAGAGCATATACATATACAAATATGTTAGTATAAGCATATACAAATATGTTAGTATAAGTGTGATTAGCCGTTATTATTAAACTGCCATATTGGTCAACAATCTTGCAGCGCATGAGGTTTAAGATTTTTATGAATATCTATAATAATGGCTCTAAAACTTTATTGGGATATATTTATTACTCAGACCAAAAGCTGGGTGCGAAGCTGTACCACATAACACAGCGGTCTACTGGAAACACAGAGCATATACATAGTTATAACTGTAATTAGCCGTTATTAATAAACTGCCATATTCGTCAACAATCTTGCTATGTTTGTTTTAAGATTTTTATGAATATCTATAATAATGGTTCTAAAACTTTATTTAGATATATTTATTACCCAGACCGAAAGCTGGGTGCGAAGTAGCTAGCACATAACACATCTGTTTACGGAAAACACACAGCATATACATAGTTATAACTGTGATTAGCCGTTATTAATAAACTGCCATATTCGTCAACAATCTTGTAGTGGATGTGGTTTAAGATTTTTATGAATATCTATAATAATGGTTCTAAAACTTTACTTGGAAACATTTATTACCCAGACCGAAGGCTGAGTCCGAAGCAGCAAGTTTATAATAATATACGTGTGTATATTATATACAGTGATGAGACTATTATTCATCCCAGTGCAAGATTAATATTATATATTGTAATATGGGAATTTACAATGCAAATTAATTGCAAGAAATGCTTGTTTGAGCCCATAGCATTTACGTCTGAATGTATTCACTTTTTAGTTTGAATTCCGTAAAGTCTATTCCAAAAATCCCATTTTTGGGACTCCGAAATGATGTTGGCAAAGGAAGCTCCTCACGTCACGACTCATAAATGCATATATTGCCATTCAATTGTAAATGTCGTCGTCTGCATCCATTAGCTTCATGGGTCACGCTTTGCCGAAGCGGGTTTTGAACGGTGCTCACATATGCAATCAAATCATTATAATACTACATAACAAAGCCAGACATATTGCCGCGTTCCACAAGCTGCATTGGAGATTTCTGATTGGCGAAGCTCGGCCTCCAGGGATGCTAATGTTTGGTGAGGGATTCACTATTTCAAAAGACTTCTGTTTATAACGTGCTTCCTCACGAGTCGTTATTAGTACCAAACTTCATAAATTAAATCTTAAAATGAAGGCTTCTGATCTCTGCTATAATGTGAGCAAGGGATTTAATGGTATTATAATATTCTATTGTAACCGCTTAAAATTCAGCGAGATATGCTAAAAGCAGAGAATTTCATTCTAATCTAGAGCGGTTATATGCGTGATGGTTATGATCCTAATATCCTCTACAGTGCATTTTGAATTAGTGTTCGATTCATTATATCATATTCAAAAATATGTTAGTGGCCTTGTTAATTGATCCGATATTCTACTCCGTTATTAGCTGTAAGAAACATACTGTAAACGCGTTTTATCTGCTACTAGTAGCTGCGCAGCTTGCATGGTCACTTTTATTTATATATTTTCATATGTAAAACAACTCAACTCAAAATGACGTATGAAAGATATATTAAAATTACTTGTGATGATTAATATAAAATCTAAAGAGAGAGAGTGAGCTTAGCTAAAATTTTATAACCATTACTCTATAAAGCTGTTTCTGAAGCATCATAATTCATAAATATATATGCTTGCATATAGAAGAAGTAATTACCAAGCAATAACTAGTAAAGGTATGTTAAGGAAACAAAGTAGATATTTATAATCATTACTCAATTTTCATCAAAGTGCTTTGAAACAATTTATGCGTGTAATTCATAATTAAAGCATATCACTACTCTTAACACACGCTTTCTAACACATGTGGCTGTATATGGTGGAAGTACACTAATGTTTACATCTAGTTGTTACACCTGATGACATTCGAAGAGTAGAAATATAGTCAATTTCTTCACTCCGAATAGAGATATAGAAATATACAATTCTAAATACTAATATACATAGGTCATCCAGAAATTAAATTTCCCAAGACACATAAAAAGAAATAGTAAAACAACCGGAAAATATTTATTGATAAAGATACAACGGTACTTCAGAGTCATTAAAGCATAACTACCGGAATTGTAACACTTATCTTACCATGAGTTAAGTTTTTGTAATCCATTGTTATAGAAGTTTGACACTTGGTAATAGAGCCAGGATGTCATAGTCTTCTGAAAGTATTTGTCTATGATGACCAAACAGGAAGTTCTTCAGTTGCGAAGAAAGGTTGAAGTCTCTGGGAACAAGATCTGGAATGTAAGTCGGTAAATTGTCATCCATTACAAATTAAGATTTGACAGTGAGCAGCTTACCCTACTGGGTGGACGATTTGCAAGTGCTGGCCAGGGATAATACACACAGATTTACGGGCGAATTCGAACAAGAAAGAAATTGTCCATAAACTTACTTTAGGTGTCAGCAGCAGGGGGAAACGGTATCGAAGCTTCTGGGCTTTGCGTTATTCATCTGAATATAAAAAATAGAGGATTACGTGATAATTATGAAAGATAAAGGATAATACAAACAAATAAACATTTAAAATAACAATTATTAATAATAATATTAAGTTGGTAGGTTGTCATATGTTTGCTCCAATAACACTAAAACCTAAAAGGTGTCCTAGAATTTCATAAATTATTGTTACCATTTACTTAACATTTTAAAATGTGCAATAGATATTTTGAAATATGGTGATGTGTCCCAGATATAAAAGGGTCTTGAAACATACAATGCTGAACTAATGAACATATAGAGAACTCGTGAATAAACTCTTGATAGTTAATTTAGAAAAAATAAGACTCAGTTATATAAAATAAGGATAAAACATAACTAGTGAAGAGATGGAAGCAGTGCAGGCATGGCGGGAATGAACCATGATCTTCCATGAATATCAATATGCGCAGGTCTCATCGATTGTGCTGTTCAGTTAGTTCTGCAAAGAACTGATATATTTTTCTACCACTTGTTGACGTAATACATTCTTTCTGCCATTCATGTATGACTTAGTGATGTACTGTGTGTCAGTGGAAATTTCCCGTTAAATCGAGTGACTATGTTATTCGTTATTGAAGCCTTCACCAAAAAATTCGCTCTTTCGTTTCCAACAGACCATTAAGCATTGGCCACCAAAAAGCTGAATATTTTGACTATTTTCGAAAAATCTTTGACTCAAAAGGAGAACAATTTGCTTCTTCATTTCATCCAGTCCATACATTAAACACAATTAGCGATAGATTTGACTCTAATATAAGTGGTTGAGAATACACAAAAGCTGCATACAATAGCCACGCCCACAAATTTCCTCATGCAGTCGTATTGCATATCTTTTGCACCGCCATGTTTTGTCTAAATGGTAAACTTATTT
>CM063510.1:64081808-64149308 GCA_032207245.1 Pardosa pseudoannulata | reverse complement strand
AATATTGCATACATACATTTGTATGGTAATGTTAATTTCTGTAACAAAATTCGTATGATAGTAAAAAATAGATTTTTCTTATTAATTATAAAAAATATTTATGAGTATTCCATGTTCTACTAATAAAGAAATTTTAAAGTGCTTCGCGTGTTTTAGTTCTGAAATCATACATAAGATTATATTCTTAATTATTCAAGTTAGGTGCCTTTAACAAGAATAACGAGAATTTTTGAGAGCGGAAATGTTATGGGAGAACAGTTTTGGGCACAAATTATACCAAGAATTAGTAAATCAGAGTAAGTTACGTGTTATTTCTTTTCATTTATATTTAGGAAAGAAGATTTTCTAGTGAGACGTTATTTTTTTCTAATCTTAACATTGTACAGTTGCTAAGAGATTATTTTAGAAGGATAATTATTATCCTTTAATTACATAATAAACCTACGAAGTGATCATAAATGGATGCTTTTTAATTATATAGAAGCCTGTTTATCATATAATTTTTATTCAAATATACCTAACATATTTTTTGAATACATTATCCTATATTTTTTATGCCAATATAACTACCATATATTTTCTGAATACAGATATATATTTAATTTTAATTCTTAAGTATCTTAGCATTAATTAGTGTAAAATATCGATATGCGAATAAATATGTAGAACAAATATGTTGTTATTTTCAGAAATAGGTATATGTATGTAATTCCAAACATTATCACTATCGATTATCAAACTCCTAATTAATGCATATATTCAATTTTAAGCTTTGAGATAATGCAATATTATTCCAAAATAGTTTTATCTCCATTTTGAATAATTTTCAATAAAGGGGTAAAAAGAGCACTATTTTTATTAAAAATTGCATAAAAACATGTTTATACTAAAATAAACCAACTACGTCGGATAATATTATAAGTAATCTGAAACTGCCATGTGGTATAAAAAAATACAGAAATTTCAGGTGTAAGAAAGGGTTTTCTTTCTAATCTTTATGGCTCGGTACATGTATTCAATCTCAGAAATAAGTAGAAAAAAACCTGCAGAATGTATACTTAACTGTATGAGTCATATGTCAATAGAAACTTCTGTCCATATTATCGATGATATTGATACTAAATTGCAGTTTGTTATTTAGTATTAATATCGCCTAAATAAATGTAATAAAACTTATAAATATCGTATAATATAGATCGTATTATATATATCGTATAATATATTGCATATAATACATATCGTATAATATATACCGTATAATATATATGTTATAATATGTCTAATAAAATTTATGTCCTCCAGAAGAATATCCACCCTTGTCAAATTTCATAATCTAAAAATTGGTATGGCAATACAATCTCTACTAAATCATATTATAAATTTCCCTTAACAATAACTATCAATAGCATATCATAAATCGATTTAATAAATATCAAATGTACAACACATTAAAAACAGTTATGGATCTATGGCAAGGTCTATAAAATTGCCGGAAGCAAAATATAATTCTGAGATTCTGTTATTTTCGACACCTTTGTAAAACCCCTTTTTTATATTTAAGAACGCTCACTTAAATTCAGGAAAAATTTGTGAGCCGAGAATATTTTCGAGGAATTTATGATAGCTTTATGTAAATTTCAGGTTTTAACACAATTAGGTGCAGCAGAAATTTTTTATCTGACAAAGAGGAAAAAATTTTTATGGTTACTAAAATGTTGTCCATTCTATAAGATCTAGCTGATAAAGAGGAAAAAATTACATCGTTATGAAATGTACTAAATTTGTATGTTTACTAAAATTTTGTCAATGCGATAGTTTTATCCATGCTTAAAAGTTGCCAAGTGTTATTGTCATACGAGGTTATTTAAGAACAACTCTTTATCTAAGCATTATTCAAGAAAAATTTCACACTTCTAATTGATACCTCAAATTCAGGAAAAATTTGTGTGCCAAGAATATTTTCGGGGAATTTATGATAGTTTTATGTAAATTTCGGGTTTTAACACAATTAGGTGCAGCAGAAAATATCTAGCTGACAAAGAGGAGAAAATTGAATTCTTATGATATGTACTAATTTTTTATGGTTACTAAAATGTTGTCCATTCTATAAGATCTAGCTGATAAAGAGGAAAAAATTACATCGTTATGAAATGTACTAAATTTGTATGTTTACTAAAATTTTATTAATGCGATAGTTTTATTCATGGTTAAAAGTTACCAGATATTATTGTCATATCAGGTTATTTAAGAAAAACTCTTTATCTAAGCAGTATTAAGAAAAATTTCACATTTCCGATTGATATCCTCAAATTCGGGAAATATTAAAAGCCGAGAATATTTTCTTGAAAATTATGATAGTTTTGTGTAAATTTCAGGTTGTAACATAATTAGGGGTAATTTAAAATTTCTAGCTATCATAAAGAAAGAAAAATTTAATGTTTTAATGTGTAACAAATCTTTTAGTGGTGTCAGTTTGTTAAGCATACGGTAGTTTTACACTATTCTTTTTTGAGAGTTTTTTTAAACATAATTATTTTTTTTACCAGTAATCAAGATAAATATATCTTTGCTAAACGGACGAATCTTGACTAAACGGGATTAATAGGTTATGCTATATGCCGGCTATATAAGTACTAATTTACTATTTAGGATTATCTAAATCAAAAGTAAAATCAAAGTTTCTAAATTTGAAAAATTCTCCAGTCTTGTAAATTGGCATTATGTGATCTGTATCAAGTCACGTATCAAATACTCCTAAACGATAAATATCTACAGCATATCTTTCAGAGATTCGATAAATATCATTTATACGGTGCATTGAAAACATCTTATACGGTCTATGAAAATTCTGGAGACAAAAGATAATACTCAAACGCGTTCATTCAACGGGTAGAACTTTTTTCATTTTCGAATGCACGCTCAAGTTCGGAAAAAATTTGAACAGAGACTATTTTGTGGCAATTTATGATAGTTTTATGTAAATTTTATGTTGAAACGCAATTCGGATCAGTTGAAAAAATTTCTACCCGGTGAAGAGGAGATATCTGAATTGTTATAATGTTCGACAAAAATTTTAGTGTTGCTAAAATGTTTTCAATACGATAGTTTTATCCAAGGTTAAAAGTAACCAAATGTTATTATTGTATAAAATTTTTAAGAACTCTTTATCTTAGCAGTATTCAAAGGAAATTTTACATTTCAGATTACTCTGTAAAATTCAGGAAAATTGTGAGCTGAGAATATTTTTTGGTAAATTATGATAGTTTTATGAAAATTCCATGTTGTAACGTAATTAGGGAGTTCAAAATTTCTAGCCAGCAAAAAGGAAAAAAATGCAATGTTTTAAAGTGTAACAAAATTTTAGTGCTCCCAATTTGTTGTACATACGATAGTTTTATCCAAGTTATATTATCTCTATTTGAGAATTTTTTAAACATAATTCGTTTTCTTTCCAATAATCAAGATAAATATATCTTAGCATTAATTAAAAGTGATTAATAGGTTATGCTATGTGTCGACGATATTAGTACTAATTTACTATTTAGGATTATCTAATAAATTCATAGCCTCCTTTAGCAAACTTTCTGACTTTGGAAAATACTCCAGTCTTGTAAATTGGCATCTGTATTAAATCGCGTATCCAATTGTCCTCAACAATAAATATCTGTAGCATATCTTTCAGAGATTTGATAAATATCATTTATACGGTGCATTCAAAACATTCTATATGGTCAATGATATTTCTGGAGGCGAAAGATAATAGCCAAATTCTATTAGTTCAAAGCGTAGAACTTCTGCCATTTTCGAATGCTCGCGCAAATTCGAAAAATATCAGCAGAGAATATTTTGTGGCAATTTATGATAGTTTTATGTAAATTTCATGTTAAAACGTAATAAGGCGCAGTAGAAAATTTCTGCCTGGTGAAAAAGAGATATCTGCATTGTTATAATGTGAGACAGAATTTTTAGTGTTGCTAAAATGTTTTCTATGCGATAGTTTTATCCAAGGTTAAAAGTAACAAAATGTTATTATTGTATAAAATTTTTAAGAACTCTTTATCTTATCAGTATTCAAAGGAAACTTTACATTTCCGATTTCTCCTTAAATTAAAGGAAATTTGTGAGGTGAAAATATATTCTGCTAAATTATGATAGTTTTATGTAAATTTCAGGTTGTAACGTAATTAGGGGGAGTTTAAAATTTCTAGCTAGCAAAAAGAGAAAATACAATGTTTTAATGTGTAACAAAATTTTTAGTACTGCCAATTTGTTATACATACAATAGTTTTATCCAAGTTTTATTATTCTTTTTTGAGAGTTTTTTTAAACATAATTATTTTT
The DNA here is from genome assembly GCA_032207245.1 of Pardosa pseudoannulata. NCBI lineage: Eukaryota > Metazoa > Arthropoda > Arachnida > Araneae > Lycosidae > Pardosa > Pardosa pseudoannulata. Next base: position 64,144,967 of record CM063510.1, on the reverse strand, counting down.
CTTACCAGTAATCAAGATAAATATATCTTAGCATTAACTAAACGTAATTAATATTTTATGCTATGTGCCGACGATATTAGTACTAATTTACTATTTAGGATTATCTAATAAATTTATAGTCTCCTTTACCAAAGTTTCTAATTTTGGAAAATTCTCCAGTCTTGTAAATTGGCATCTGTATTAAATCAAGTATCAAATTCTCCTTAACAATAAATATCTGTAGCATATCGTTCAGAGATTCGATAAATATCTTTTATACGGTGCATTGGAAACATCCTATACGGTCTATGAAAATTCTCGAGGCAAAAGATAATAGTCAAATTCTGTTAGTTCAAAGCGTAAAACTTGTTTCATTTTCGAATGCTAGCGCAAATTCGAAAAATATCAGCAGAGAATATTTTGTGGCAATTTATGATAGTTTTATGTAAATTTCATGTTGAAACGTAATAAGGAGCAGTAAAAAAAATTTTCCTGGTGAAAAAGGAGATATCTGCATTGTTATAATGTGAGACGGAATTTTTAGTGTTGCTAAAATCTTTTCTATACGATAGTTTTATCCAAGGTTAAAAGTAACAAAACGTTATTATTGTATAAGATTTTTAAGAACTCTTTATCTTAGCAGTATTGAAAGGAAACTTTACATTTCCGATTACTCCCTTAAATAAAGGGAAATTGTGATCTGAGAATATATTCTCGTAAATTATGATAGTTTTATGTAAAATTCAGGCTCTAACGCATTTAGGAGCAGTTGAAAATTTCTAGCCAGCAACAAGAAGAAATTTGCAATGATTTAATGCGTAACAAAATTTTTAGTGTTGCTAAAATGTTTTCCATATGATAGTTTTATCCCAGCTTAAAAGTTACCAAAGTTATGAGTCACTGTTGTATGAGGTTTTATTGAGAAGAATTCTTTATCTCAGCAATATTTAAGGAAAACTTTACATTACCGATTGTTGATATATTTTCTAGTAAATGATAGCTTTACGTAAATTTCATGTTGTAAAGCAATTAAGCTGCAGTAGAAAATATCTAGCCTGTGGAGACAAGAAAACTGCTTTATTTTAGTGTTTCTAATACCGAATGATGGCCTAGTGGATAGGGCACTGATCTTCGATTCCGGAGTTCGTATGTTCGAATCCCACTGGGGTATGGATGTTCTTAGCCGTTTAGAACCGACTTTAAACAGTAGGTCCCGGTCTCATTAAACCTCTTCTTGCAAAACAGTAAACCGTAACACTCCAAACCAAATCAATTATTGTTACTAATTTGTTATGTATACGTTAGTTTTATCCGAAATTTTAAAGTCATGTTACTCTTATTTAATGTTTTTTAAACATAATTCTTTTATTGGCCGTATTCAAGGAAAAATGCTTTTAACAATATCTCAAAGTAATTAACGCATTATCCTATATATCGACGATAGTCATAAATACCAATTAGGATTATCTAAAAATAATACATAGTTTCTATTCTTAGCAAATTTTCCAATCTTATAAATTGGCATTATGATACGATCTCTATTAAATCACATTTTAAATTATCATTAACAATAAATTGGTCAAATCTGTAACATATCTTTCCTGGAATAGATAAATGTAAATTTCTAGCTTGCAAAATGGAGAAAACTGTATTGTTTTAATGTGTAACAAAATGTTTAGAGATACTAATGCTGAACGAGGTCCAATGGATAGGGAGCTGATTTTCGGTACCGAAGTTTGTAGGTTCGAATCTCACTGTGGTATGGATTTTCGTAGCCGTTTTAAATCGGTAGGTCCCGGTCTCATTAAATCTCTTGCCGCAAAACAGTAAACCATAGCGCTTCAAACCTAATAAATCAGTGTTACTAATTTATCATTCATACGTTATTTTTATCCGAGATATTAAATTTATATTATTCTTATTTAATGTTTATTAAACATAACTCTTTTTATTGGCAGTATTCAAGAAAAATGTTTTTAACATATCTAAAAGTAAGAAAGGAATTATCCTATATATCGACGATAGTCATCCATACCAATTAGGATTATTTAAAATTAATATCATCCTCCAGTAGAGTTTCTATTCTTAGCAAATTTTACAATCTTATAACTTGCCATTATAATATAATCTCTATTAAATCACATTTCAAATTGTCCTTAACAATAAATATCTGTAACATATCTTTTATGGAATAGATAAATGTTAATTATTATATGTCGATAGCCATCCAATACCAATAAGGATTATGTTAAATTAATATCTTCCAGTAGAGATTCTATTCTTAGCAAGTTTCCCAATCTTATAAATTGCCATTATAATACGATCTCTATTAAATCACATTTCAAATTATCCTTAACGATAAATATATGTAACATATCTTTCATTGAATAGATAAATGTCAATTATTAGTAGCACTGAAAATGTCATCTATCTATGAAAGGTGTATGAAATTGCCTGAAGCCAAAGATCGTTGTGAGATTCTATTAGTTTCGACGCTTTTCTAGAACTCTTCCCAGTTTCAAAAATTTGGAATCGACTTTAAACAGTAGGTTCCCGTTTCATTAAACCTCTTGTTGCAAAACAGTAAACCGTACTGCTCCAAATTAAATGAATCAGTGTTACTAAATTAATATGTGTACTATAGTTTTTATCAGAGCTTTTTAAAGTCATGTTACTCTTATTTAATGTTTTTTAAACATAACTCTTTTTATTGACAGTATTCAAGAAAAATGTTTTTAACATATCTAAAAGTAAGAAATGAATTATCCTATATATCGACGATAGTCATCCATACCAATTAGGATTATTTAAAATTAATATCATCCTCCAGTAGAGTTTCTATTCTTAGCAAATTTTCCAATCTTATAAATTGGCATTATAATACGATCTCTATTAAATCACATTTCAAATTATCCTTAACAATAAATATCTGTAACATATCTTTCATGGAATAGATAAATGCCAATTATTATATGTCGATAGCTATCCACACCAATAAGGATTATCTGAAATTAATATCATCCTCCAGAAGAGTTTCTATTCTTAGCAAATTTTCCAATCTTATAAACTGACATTATAATATGATCTCTATTAAATCACATTTTAAATTATCCTTAACAATAAATATCTGTAACATATCTTTTATGGAATAGATAAATGTATATTATTATATGTCGATAGCTATCTATACCAATAAGGATTATCTGAAATTAATATCATCCCCCCCAGTAGAGTTTCTATTCTTAGCAAATTGTCCAATCTTATAAATTGGCATTATAATACGATCTCTATTAAATGACATTTCAAATTATCCTTAACAATAAATATCTGTAACATATCTTTCATGGAATAGATAAATGTCAATTATTAGAAGCACTGAAAACGTCATCTATCTATGAAAGGTCTATGAAATTGCCTGAAGCCAAAGATAATTGTGAGATTCTATTAGTTTCGACAAGTTTCTATAACTCTACCCATTTTCAAAAATTTGGAATCGGCTCTCTTGTTGCAAAACAGTAAACCTTAGCACTCCAAACCAAATCAGTGTTACTAATTTGCTATGCATACGTTAGTTTTATTCGAGATTTTAAAGTTATGTTACTCTTATTTAACGTTTTTTAAACATAATTCTTTTTATTGGCAGTATTCAATTAACAATGTTTTTAACATATCTGAAGGAATGCATTATCCTATATATCGACGATAGCCATACATACCAATTAGGATTATTTAAAATTAATATCATAGAGTTTCTATTCTTAGCAAATTTTACAATCTTATAAATTTGCATTATAATACGATCCCTATTAAATCACATTTCAAATTATCCTTAACAATAAATATCTGTAACATATCTTTCATGGAATAGATAAATGTCAATTATTATATGTCGATAGCCATCCATACCAATAAGGATTATCTGAAATTAATATCATCCTCCAGTAGAGATTCTATTCTTAGCAAATTTTCCAATCTTATAAATTGGCATTATAATACGATCTCTATTAAATGACATTTCAAATTATCCTTAACAATAAATATCAGTAACATATCTTTCATGGCATAGATAAATGTCAATTATTAGAAGCACTGAAAACGTCATCTATCTATGAAAGGTCTATGAAATTGCCCGAAGCCAAAGATAATTGTGAGATTCTATTAGTTTCGACACGTTTCTAGAACTCTTCCCATTTTCAAATGCTCGCGAAATTTCAGGAAAGAAAATTATGAGCTCGAATATTTTCTGGCATAATATAATAGTTTTATGCAAATTTCAGTATGTAACGCAATTAGGATGCAGGTGAAAATTTCTGGCTCTCGAAAGACTAGAAAATTGCATTGTTTTAATGTATAACACAATTTTTAGTGTTTCTGAAATGTTGCGCATACGATAGTTTTATACAAACTTTATTAAGTTATCAAACATTACGTTTATTCGAAGTTTTTTTAAATGACTATTTTTCTTAGAAGTATAGAAAGAAAAAGATATTTCTGCAATGCTAACTAAACGTAATAAATGTATTTTGTGAATCCCCTATGCAATAATAGCCTAAGTTATCTGTCTCTCTGTCTATCCTCGAATTTATGAAGCGGTTGGACCTGAAAAGGATAGAGGCATCCATATTGGAATAGTGATGAGTTAGGGTTAGCAAAATTCAAAGAGAGTAAAGTTTATCTACCCCTTCTTCCTTTTCGAGCGTTTAATGCCATTATTTCAAGCCCAATTTTCCCCGATTAAGAGCAAGCGATTAATTTTTTTAATTTATCACATAATAAATAAGTAAAGCTAACATTTTTTTCTAGCAGTAGTATGTCATTTCTTCCTTTAACCATCTCGTTTAATCATTTCTTATTTTAAATTATTTAAATATTGTCTGCATTATTTTCACTCGTTTTATTGCTGAACTTAGATATTATTTAAATAATTTTCTTTTATATTTGGCTTAAATAATAGATAAGTGCATATGTGATAACTTTAAATTTAATCATCGATTATTTCTTGTTGCAATGAATATTTTATCATCAATATTAACAACAAATTATTTTCATAAAAGTCTAGGAGTATATTTCACGAACTTATAAATATCTAGCTTTTAAGTTATATATCATTAGAAATTAAGAAATTTCTTCGTTTGTGAGTTTGTATTTTATGCATAACCACACGATTTGACTAAATGACTTCAAAATGATTCCAATCTGCATTCATAGTATCGGGAAACATTAGAGGAGTATCAAGATAAACAAATTATCGAGGGTATACCAAATAATTCTCTGCCAATAAACAAACCATTTTCAACCTGCTTCATAGGGTACTTTAGAATTCTGTATATTAAAAATTTTACTGATCCCGTCATATGACAGGCTAAATGCTGGTATTGATATATTTATTAAGTAAATCAAATTAAATATTGATGAAAAATTTATGTCATATAAAATAATGTTTGGATTTTATAAATATAATTCCATTTTTGTCAGAGAATTATGGTGAGAGGGCATAGTTATTTCCTCCACTGTCTTTCTATACCGAATTCCGTAGGTTTGAATCCCGCTGTCCCGCTATGATATGATTGATCTTAGCCATTCGAAATTGACTTTAAGCAATAAGTAGTGGTTAAACTATACCTTGTGTAGCTCAAATTTAATAGTAGCCTAATATGCATGTCGCTTATTAGGCAAATGTTTAGAATCTACATACTTAGATACTTTTGAAATATATCATAACATTAGTAAAATCCTATCATTTCCCCCAAACAAGGAAGTTTTAAATGAGGTTTAATACAGTTCTAAACTTTACTGAAGGTGACTTTAGACTTTAAACTGATTAACATATCGCCGAAGATTCAATATTTTTATTTCATAGATTTATAGCTTGTTACTAAATATAACAGTTAGTACCATTTTAATATATATATAACTCTTTATGTAGAAGGTATAACTATTGCTAAAACATATTAACACTCGTTGAAAATCAAACAATAGGTGTTTAGGTACGGCATCGCCTTTTGGAACCGATGTTCTCAAGCTTAATTTCCGTTACCGCGATGTTCATAACTGTATTAGATCGGTTTTATTCCCTTGGATTACATTAAAGAGTTAAGTCATCATTCATTTCAAGTCCTATAGTAGACTAACGAGTCTACTTTGTTTATAGATGTTTCCAGCAGAAGCCACATTAGTTTACTCAATTTCTTGAGTCATCATGTTTCACTCTTTGTTTCTAGTTTTATTACAATGCACACTCTGGTATATTTTCGACAGTCCCAATAAGAAAGGTGCATCCACTAATCAGTATATCAGCTAGAAACTGATTGAAACTAACATTCAGTATAGCGGTGATATCACACAGAGAATGCCAGACTAGTCAATATTTGAGACAGATATCCTCAAATATTATCGGAAATTAAATGCTAGTATCAATTGAATATTTTATAACAATCCTAATCTCAAAATAAAACTGCATCTTTCTTAGCTTACTCATGACTGTTAAGTTGAACCAAATTAAATTATTAAATATAGACTCATCAAATTCTATTATATATATTCCAAAAGGTTCAACAATGTGTCTAGTTGTATTAACTCTCGCCTAGTGAAAAAAAATGACAGGTAATGAGCAAAAACAAACTAAAGGATATTTTTATCCAGTCTTTTTCATACTTTTATTGAAATGTAGACTCAATCCTAAACATACACTCTTAGCTTAACCGTTTGAGTGCGGCGAAGAGCTGTCGCTCTTGTCATATATTATGTCAAAAAAGCGTGGAAGTGCGATCGCGGTGCTGTATTTTATTATAATTTTCCCATTAATTGAGAGAAAAATAAGACTCAATCTCTAGTGGGAAAAGTATAGTAAAATACAGCAGTGCGATCACACTTCTATGCATTTTTGATACAGCCCAAAACAAGCGCGATAGCTCTTCGATGCATTCAAAAGGTTAATAATTAGTAACCCTTTAGTAATCTGTCTTCTTAAATAAAAACATATTTACTGCACCAGAAGGAATACTACCTAATTATTATCTACATTAATAGCACTCTATGTATAAATGTCCACATTCCTGGCCATTTTCAGCTATTGAAAATCAGTTAATCCATCGTTGTATTACCAATATTGTTATATACAAATGAATATCATATCAAAGTGCGTTATCAAGTTCCATAAAATATTAATTTAAATTCATATAAACTGTTATATAAATCACTGGCTAGAATTTCCTTCAATTTGGTGTGAATCTAGTCTACTGTCCTGTGAACCACTGGATTACTGGTTTATCTCGATAAAAATAGGTTTCAGCGTGTTTCGAAATATGATAGTGATATATATTAACCGGTAGTTTTCTGTTATATTATCAGTAATACATTTGTCTCTTTATATGATTGAAAGATATGATTATTTAAACAAGGTTTATATTACAGTTACCATAGATGAAATAACTGTATATTAACATTGAATATAATCTGTAATGGAAATCTATACTAAGTTTAATCTATTGAACTCAAAGTTTTCAAGACCAAATTGTCATTATTTTATTCTGAAGGATTCATGTTTCTAATAGTCTGATAGTTAAGAAATGTTTTATACACTGGAGTACAAAATTAGTATTTTAATGTTTAAATTTATATATTTTTGCGTAGATATACTTTTATTCAATTGTATATAATATGTCCTTAAGAAATATAGGTAAAATCTGAAGGTATGCATTTTATATACGGAATATTTATTTTCATTAAAACTGGTTTTAAATATCTGCATATGCAAAAAAAGCATGCAGTAGGAAATGTGGTTATAATTATAAAAATATTTCTTGTTTTCTTTTATATTTAAATTTTAAAAAGTAAAACAAGATATTGACACATAATTTAATGGATGCAATTAATAATTTACTGAATGCAATGAATAATTTATTAATCTTAACGTAAATGTACATCATACTTGTCTATCTCACATGGCGTTATTCTTCAGCAATGTGGGAAAAGCTGGAACATAGAGTTCAATTGAAAGATAAAAACTTTTATGAAGTCTCATTAAAGAAATAAAATTACCAAATAAAGCTATTTGAGTCTTCTTGAGTTTTATTGTAAATAATGTTCGGCCTACAATTGTTTTCCATTTTTGGCCCTCGATTACAAATTTCAGCTATCACTTACTTATAAGGTCTTAAAGGAGTCCAAAATCTTGTGTTGCCACTGCTCTAATGGTAAAGAAAAGATGATAAAAGACGAGAGGAAATATAGACTTACAATGAGAGATTACAAACAAATAGAATAATGTAAAGAAAATTAATATTATTAAAGTTTAACATCAAAACATAACAAAGTATAACAGAAATGGAAGAATATCAAAATTTTCAGTGATTATACTGTATATGCAACTGCGTGACATTTTTTTAAGTAGCAGACCAGGATCCAACAAACTTGGTCCCAAAGCATCCTCGTCTTTTCAAACGTTCTGAATCTTTCATTTCTTCTTGCTGACCCCTCTTTGGGTCAGTCCAATTCTGTTCCGACGGGAAGAGGTTTACGTTACTTCATGAAAACGCATTTTTTTCACTCTGTGGAATTCATACCTGATGTCTGACATCATCTAAAAAAATGTTCCTTTCACAAACAGCAAAATCAAGGCACACAGGCTGATACCATATTAGAGTCGACATATGTCACTGGTGATTTCAGCGTCATAATGACGTCAGAAATCGCCAGAGATGCGAATTTGGTATCAAAAATTTCCCTCTCTGACATCATTATGACGCAGAAGTCATCAGTGACATATGTCTATAGTAATATGGTAGCAGCCTATGGGGCTTACTCTGAACGTTGCTGTTCGATTCAAGCCTTTGTTGTGACATCACTTTGACGTTAGCTTGATCGTTTGCTTGCACAATGGTCACAATCTGACGTCGGAATAACGTCACAATGAAGGTTCAAACCGAACCGCAACTACTAGAGTAAGGGCCTATATCTAAACGCTGGTCTCACCAAAGTAGTTTAAAGGCTAACAGCAATTAATCTCTGTTTAAAAGTAGAATTGCGTTCCACTATTGGTTGTCTCCATGGGTTAATCGTAATTAGCCGTCAAACGACTTTGCTGAGACCAGTCCTAAGGCAAAAATTTCATAATTGTAGCCTATGGTTCTTTTTAGCGGAATTACAATATATTCCATGTTCTTATCGTAAATTATGTTCTTATTGTAACCTGTTTCCTGGTAATTTTATTTTATATCTAGTAACATAAAGCTTATATTTTGTTTTCTTATAAAGTTAATTTCTTTTGAGCTACAAATTATTTCAATTTGAAACTTTTAGAACGAGTACTTTACTACATGTTCAAAAACCATTTACGGTGCGTGTACATACGTCATGAGGCAGTATATTTTCTTTGCATTACGCCACTTGTCTAATATCCCTATATATATGCTTGCTAAGACCGCAAAACCATTTCGCATGTAAAAAATGTGCTTGATGCATATTTATGTGGTCCGAAAATCTCGTCTCGCCAAACGTCATATTTCTTTCAGAAAATCCAATATTTTCCGCATGCAAAAGCGCCATGCGTCAGACCCGTTGAAAAGCAGATTTCCTTCAACAATTCCTCGGGGCACTTAAATCATTCCACGCGGGGCATAAATCATTCAAAATGGTCACTTGACTTTCAGCTGGTCTCCCGCTTGTTTATGTTTTCCTGTCACACTATTTTGGAATTACACCTCAGCACTGAAGGTAAGCTGCTGTAATGTAATTTGTCAGAAATGACATGGTTTTTATTGGGCCGTGATGTAGCTTTGCTGTCTTGCGAACCTCGCTTCGATTGTTACTGGGAAATGAATCGAGTAATTTGCGATTCACTCTGCTCTGACAAATTATGAATAATTCCTACAGTAAATTTAAACTAAGAGCTACTTTTATAATGTGTAATGAGTTAGTGGGTGAGTGATCTTATTTAAATCGTATTTTCAGAAAGCATGATTTAATTTCTTAGTAATTCGATGTAAAGACAATATTTATTTTTCAACATGCTTTTTTTCTTTGACTAAATGACCAGCATATAGCCCGTCATAACAGATAGCTAAGAGATTCAAAAACTGTGATGATACACTAAACTATTGGGAGATAGTTTAACCTAATATGGTAATAAAATGCAAGTCAGTGATTACTTTCATAAGAAATTAAGTTATTTGTTAATGAGCCTTCTTAAACCTAGCTCCGTTTGCAACACTAGTAGTAATTAAATATAAAGAACAGAATTTAGTCACTATTCGTAAAATTTTTAATATTATATATACATATTCAAACACAGATGTAATATATATATTTATATATATATATATATATATATATAATATATATATATATATTTATTTATATAATATATTATATATATTATATTATATATATTATATTATATTATATTTATATATATATATATTATATATTTTATATATTAATATATATTTATATTTATATATATAATTATATATTATATATATTATATATTTATATATATATATATATATTATTTTAATATATATTATATTTATATTATATATTATATATATTTATATATAAATATATATATATATATATATATATTATATAATATATTTATATATAAAATATATATTATATATATATATATATTATATATTATATATATATATATAAAATATATATATATATATATATATTTATTTTTATATATATATATATATTACACTAGCATACAGCCAGTCATATGACGGGATCAGTAAAATTTTTAATTTTCCAGAATTTTAAAGTACCCTATGAGACACTTTAAAAATGATTTAATTTTTGCCTGAGAATTATCTAGTACACACTCAATAATTTATCTATCCTTCTTATTTATTTAAAGACTCTCTAAAATAGATACTTAATGCAGTTCAGAATCATTTCAATGCATTTTAAAAATAATTCAAAGTTTTGTTAGCTACTTAAAATTATAGTTAAGTTCTTCCAATTTTTTTGCCACAGTAATTAATGTTTAAAATGAAAATATCATTTTCACTACATAGGTAGATAAATTTGTTGTTAATACCGTGATAAAATTTTCATTGCAACAAAAATAGTATGATTAATTTAAATTATGACATTTGTACCTAATCTATTTTAAAAAATATAAAAGAATTATTTATTAATATCAAATTCAGTGATAAAATGTATGAAAATAATGCAGACGATATTTAAATAATTTAAATAGAAATGATTAAATAATTGTTAATAAGGACGACATAATGCTAAAAAATGTATTTTTCCTATTTATTATGTGATAAATTGATAAATTAAATCGTTCTTAACCAAAAATAGGGCTTGAAATAATGGCATTAAAAACTAGAAACGAGAAGAGGTGGATTTCGAACGTGCTAACCCTATCTCATCAAGAATCCAATTTGGCTGCTTCTATTTCCAGGAACAAGCTTCCTAAAATTCGAGGACAGACGATAGATAACTATTATTATTATATGTTATATTTTGTCGTTATTTATATATATATTTACCATAATTTAAATTATTTTTCCTTAATAAAAATTTCACATCAGAATTAGATTAAATTAAGCTGTTTAGTTTTGTCTCTTTCTAGAGAAACTTTCTCATATAAACATTTCTACCTACAAGCATAAATTTGTACATACACTTACGCAGGATATTTGTAACATTTTCTAGAATTAAATTTACTTACCTATTTTAATATACAAAGTATAAACGAGTTTTTAAAGAATATTATTAAAATTATAAATTAAAGAATTATTAAGAATTATTAAAGAATTTTAAAGAATATTCTACCTATTTAATGGATATAAAACACATTTTATGTAAGCATTTTAATGTTTTAGTTTGGGTTTACAATTAATAAGTTATATTAAGATTTTTAAAATTTTTCTTGTTAGTTTGCTAGATTTGCCTCAAGATGTAACCACTGCCTTATAAAAATTGAATTATAAAGTAATATTAGAAAACATGAATTTAAAGAGCAGAAATAATCTATTTATTCAAAAAACAAAAATAATCCTAATTGATTCAGCTCTAAATGCATTTAAAGACTTAATGCAATATCATTATGTGCAGTACAAAATGACACATTCTATTATAAAAAATATCAATTCCTGGGGATAATAAGCAATTTTTATATATCAGATAAAAACTTAATGAATTCTGTTAATAAAAGTACCAGAACAATAATTTTATATGGGACAGTCTTGGTTCAAAAGAATATCAATAATTATCTAATTTTGAGGAACAATTCATTCACTTTACTTACAAGTATAAACTGTATGCCTTCGGCTGGAAGAGATAATAAGCCTATTACTTACTAATGTTATTTTATATCTCAAATGTATATTGAGAAAACCTAATTGTATTTAATTATCAAAGAAACCAGACGAAAAATATTTTTGTATGGTCTTCAGTCTTAGTGTAGAGACTCATTTTTGAAGACATCATACAACCAGTTGTACATTATGCGACGGTCTGCGCTGTAGAACTTTGTATTGGTAACTCTATGTAAGCTCAAAATAAATAGAGTTAACCAAATATCATCTGTATGCTTCCGGCCGGAAGAGATAATAAGCCTATTACTTACAAATGTTATTTTATATCTCAAATGTATATTGAGAAAACTTAATGAATTGTATTTAATTATCAAAGAAACCAGACGAAAAGTATCTTTTTATATGGTCTTCAGTCTTGGTGTACAGACTCATTTTTTAAAAACATCATACAACCAGTTGTACATTATGAGACGGTATGACTTACAGAATTTTGTTTTAGCAACTGTATGTAAGCTCAATATGAATAAACGTAACCAAATATCATCTGTATGCCTTCGGCCGGAGGAGATAATAAGCCTATTAATTACAAATGTTACTTTATTTTTGAAATATACATTGCGAAAACTTAATGGATTGTATTTAGTTATCAAAGAAACCAGACGAAAAGATCTTTTTTTAAGGTGTTCAGTCTTGGTGTAGAGACTCATTTTTTAAAGACATCATACAACCAGTTGTACATTATGTGGCGGTCTGCGCTGTAGAACTTTGTATTATCAACTCTATGTAAGCTCAAAATAAATAGACTTAACCAAATATTATCTGTATGCCTCCGGAAGTGATAATAAGCCTATTATTTACAAATGTTATTTTATATCTCAAATGTATATTGAGAAAACTTAATGAATTGTATTTAATTAACAAAGAATCCAGACGAAAAAGATCTTTTTATATGGGGAGACAGTCTTGGTGTAAAGACTCATTTTTTAAAGACATCATACAACCAGTTGTACGTTATGCGACTATCTGCTCTGTAGAGCTTTGTATTTGCTCTATGTAAGCTCAAAATAGACTTAACCAAATATCATCTGTATGTCTCCGACCGGAAGAAATAATAAGCCTATTACTTACAAATGTCATTTTATACCTCAAATGTACACTGAGAAACTTAATAAATTTTATTTAATTATCAAAGGAACCAAACGAAAAATATCTTTTTTTTAGGTCTTCAGTCTTGGAGTAGAGACTCCATTTTTTAAAGACATCATACATCCAGTTATACCTTATGCGATGGTCTGTTATGTAGAACTTTGTATTCACAAATCTATGTAAGATCAAACTAAATACTTAACCAATATTCTGCTAATCAATCTGATATCTCTTAATTTTTTTCTCAGGAAATGGCATTTTTTTACAATAATTAACTTATTTTTTAAATATATTGGAAACTTTTGGGATATGAAATGTATTAGATTTAATTCTTGGTGTAAAGGAATTAACATAAAGGCTAATAAAGCCGCTCATTCTACAGACTAAATTAACAGCTTATCAACATTTTTAAAAGGAATTACGTTCAGAGGTACCTAAAAAATATAAACATTAGTTAAAATAGATAAACTAAAATAAAATGAAATAACAACTACTTATGTGTCTAAAAAATTACTGCATTAATGTTAACACGTTACACTTCGCATAAACCCCATTAAAATAAGCTGTGGCACGATTTGCTCGAGCATTTAAATTTGAAGTTAATGGATTTAAAAAAAATAAAGATTATCACTTTTATTTTCGTACCTTAATCCATTGCTTCAATTTGATGTAATAAATTCTCGAGCATTTAAACGAAATTACATTGAAGTATTATTAAAGCTGTAGAGAAAGTCATAGCTCATTTTTCAATTCTTAGATTAATATATAGAAAACCCATAGCCCATAGAAGTAAATCTTGTATAATTTTAAGCAGAAATTCAGAGGATTAAAACTTACACAAGGAATTTTCTCAATCTGAAAGAAGGATTGTGAAAATCTCTTTAAAACTTTTCAAAGATCAGAGATGATAGAAACATAGCTTTTAATTTCTCGCATTTTATTTTGGCATTTACAGTATCCTCTTTAAATTTGTTTAATATGCTTAATTTCTTGTTAAAATGATAGATACTTTCAAATAAAGTACTTTTATTTTCAATTAAAGTTGTAATGGAAAATCATTAAATAATTGAGAACCATTGAAACTAATTTGGAGTCCTGAATGTACTGTTTTATTAATAGTTGAAATTTATTATGTATATATATATATATATATATATATATATATATATATATATATATATATATATATATATTATATATATATATATATATATATATATATATATATTTATATATATATATATATATTATATATTTATATATATATATATATATATATATATATATATATATATATATATATATATATATATACATTAGTTCAAATTTATTAATAGCATTTCTTTACATACAGTTTGAAGAATTAAATTTCCTTGACTAATATTTTTTTCTGGAAATACTTGTATGTATGACATGTTGGATTTACTTCGCTCTATGTTACCGCGTGTGTGAAAATCCCATTTTATTTAGGTTTTTCTTATAGACAACTTTATCATGTGATATAATAGAAATTCATCATATCTATAATGTTTTAATTTCTAACGTGAGAAATTTACATTTAAAATTAAAATAGTAGAATTTTTTGTAATTATATTTCGTTTCAAACACTCATTTGATAGACATAATCTTGTTAATCTATTAAAGCCTGATGTGCCTGTGTAGATACAATTACAAATATTTTAAAGAATTTTCCAATTTTTCAGAAAGGGGTTTATTTTTTCATTGAAGGTAGATAGCAATATTATAAACAAACAACCATATGTTCGAGTTTCTGGTAATAGTTATATAATTTAGTCATTTGGATTGACAATTTATCATTTTTTATGCTTCACGTTTAAATTTGCGATTTCGGCTGTCACACGAATTGAAATCATTTCAAATATATTTACATGCATACTTTAACTCCCTTATCTGAAGAATGTCCGAATAGACCTCGTGTAACAAAAAAAATAGACTTTAGCACTCGAAATCAACCAGCCAACCGAACGAAACCCGGATAGGTTGCCCATTGATCTATAGTATCATAGTTCGTGATGCAAATGAAAACCACTACTTTTTGACACAACTGGTCCATACCATTACCTGTCAAATGACCGGTAATATATACATATATCACAAGTGGAATGGGTAAGGAATTAAAATAAAAATAAATGAAATAGGTGTGTATTAAGAAAATAAAATAAAATTAAATTAAAAATTAAAAATTAAAATTAAAATTAAAATATAAAAATATAAAAATATAAAATAAAATAATAAAATAAATAAATAAATAAATAAATAAATAAAAAATAAAAATAAATAAATAAAAAATTTAAAAAAATTTAAAAATTAAAAAACTAAAAATTAAAATGTATTAAGTGCTCGTATGTTTAGTGTTAATGTTTGCTCCTTACGTGAAATTCTTTGTTAGATAACTGACCCTAATTACAAATTATGTTTTTATTCGCACGTAAAATCCCTTCAATTTTGTTACATACTAACAGTAACAAGCCAAATTTTTAAAGTTCTAGAACAAAATAACTACTTTTTTTAATTTGAACCCTAGATATATAATTATTTCCAAGCTCAAAAAACTTGTAATTTCTGTTAAATTATTACACCAATTCTTTAAACATCTGATTGAAAATAAACTCATACTTGGTGTAACTACTCTCGCGAAAAACAAATGAGATAATGGCTTCAAAAATCATGGTATCTTCTATACTTTCCCTTGTCATGCTTTTAGACTGATCAGTTACCCAAGCACATAAATCATTCTTAATGGTCAGTCACTTGTCCTCGAAAAGCCAGACGGCACTTAATTGCTATGTGGCACATGTAGACAAGTCTTTTCTGTCCGGGGTAAAATCATGGTGTTTAATTTTAGGATCCTATTTTCTCTCAAGAATTATTTTACCGTAACAAAAGGTGTGACAAAGACGTGTTTTGCATGGGATTTACATGAATGGCAGGTGGTGGGTAATTAATGAACAGCGAATTCTTGTGCTTTATTTTCAATTTTTCTTGAAAAACTCAATTTTCTTATTTGGGAAAATAGAAAATTTGGTTCATATCGAAAATTAATAAGGTAATGAAGATGTTTTGTCTCAATTTGATTAAGGATGCATTTTTCTGAATTCGAAATATGTCACTATGATTAAATTGTTACGATTGCTTATAATTTAATTTTATAACATCCACAATGTAATTGTTCATAAAATGTTTTCATAACAATTACAGATACAATTTTAAATACTCGTACCTTCGTAGTATGAATGTGCATCGTAGAGTTATAGATAATTTTTGTTTTTAATTATAATACACTATATTAAGTCATCAAAACAATCATTTAAAAATATTATTTATACCACCCCATAAATTAATATGTAATTTACCTTGCATTGAACTATTTTTGACAATGCATACATTTTAGTAGATTTTAAAAATAATTGCACAGGGAATTCACAAATATTATATATATATATATATATATATATATATATATATATATATATATATATATATATATATATATATATATATATATATGGGTAGTTGAAAATTACGTGAGTTTTAAGCGATTTTAAAAAGGTAACTCTCTTATTATAATAAAATAAATTAAAAAGACCCATACTCGATTAAGATTTTAGGATAATCCGGTCAGGCGGAAGCATTTGATGAGTTTGCAAACAAATAAGTGTTAGTTAGCTCGTGGACATGGAACTGTGAACACTCTACACGTGTCTTTGACGAATAAATGAAAATGGCGCAAGTTTTGCTTAAATGAAACGATGATTTAATAAACTTATTATTATAAAAAAGACTGTTTGCCATCCGCCTTAACACTCGACATTATATATATATATATCAAAATACAGAAAACACTTACGTTATGTGCACTATCATTGCCCATACTGAGACGTTAGTCCTCGTCTAGCAAAACAGTAGGCCAAGAAAAAACAAGAGTGAAAGATTATTATAACATCAAAGTCTATTAAAAGTTTGCATCTTAAATTAGTTTGTCAGAAATGTGTAAATGTAGCTTTTAAAATATTTTTATAGTAAAGCGATGCGATTTTGAAATCAATAAACTAGTATTAATACTTGGATATAATGATAAAAGATGCCAATTAAATATTGAGACTAGGACTACGAAAAAAAGCAAAATAGGTTATTACAACCCGGAAAAGTATAATCCTATGTTTAAAAATAATTTAATTATGAGGTTAATGACATTGTTATAAATATAAATGTTTTTTGGTTTAATTCAATGTAAACTCAAAATTAACGCGTCATTGACTTCTTGAACAAGTTTAGAAAGCGATTATAACAAACCATTTGTTGTTCAAAATTGAAATAGGAATAGGCCTAATGGAAACTAATATCAGTAAAAGCAATGGAGCAACAAGCAACATATATTTCGTGTAAATGGACCAAAAATAATAGAAATCAATATATATATATATATATATATATATATATATATATATATATATATATATATATATATATATATATATACACACACACACGTGTGTGTCTGTTCATACATTGTATGATGATAAACATCTGAGAATGAAACTGTTAAATTAAAGTGTGCTGAAGGAAACTACTGTTCCAGTTTGGGAAATTCGTTTCGTTTATTATAACTAACACAATATAAATGAGCTACTTATTGTTATTTCAAAGTGTATACATTAAAAATTTTAATCCCTCATAAAGTCAATACTGTAAATGTCTTGCAGATTTGAAATTTAACAACCGAATGTGGGAGTAGATTAATTCCATAGACAATTATAGTAGCCATCTATATAATATAATTATAACGTGTTTGGGGCTCTTCTTATCAAGTCAAAGTCCTTCTACTCATCTTTGTGTGCCATATATTTTGTGTTGAAATAATAACTTAATTTAGCGATCAAACAACAAATGTGTTAGAATTCAATCTTAAACTGAAGCAAAGTATGACAGAGAGAGTTATGGAACGTTTCGTATATAATTCGGGCTTTATATATATATATATATATATATATATATATATTAGTAAAATTATGCGAATGTTGACTAAGTTATATTACGCAATTTTAATTCTCATTCGCAGTTACAAATAAAACTTCGTTCTTTACATTAGCAGTAATTTAATTTTTTTTATGACCAGAATCGCTGACTTGTATTTTTTCCTTATTTTCAAGTATTCTATATCTAACTATCACAATTTTTGAGTCTCTAAACTGTTTCTTTTAAGTTAGTTAAAATTTGGTCTATTATGGAAATTGAGGCCTAACATAATTTTCAGTGGATTCGCTTGGATCGTTCCTTTACTCGACTGCTGTGCTTTGCTATGGGCATAGACTGTGGAAGTGGTAAATTACTAAAGACCTCAAGCCTATAACTATATATTCTTTGAATTTTATTCTATTCTAACATAATTTTTAAAAACGGTGTACATTTTTGCAATACTTCTTTTTGATTTTGTTACTCATTGCCCAAGAGCTAGAAGCACACAATAAGGGCTGTTACATAATGGACTGTTACATGGTTAAGTGTAATATGCAGCTTCGCTAGAGCAAAGAATCCCAAGAGATGAAGATTGATTAAGCTTTACGAAAGGGTCATCTTTTTGTTTTATGAAAGAATGACTTTACTCCAGTGGGTTCTCGTAATTTTGAAGCAGGGACTTAGCACAAGGCCCCTAAGCTTGGCCTGCCACCTCCAGAGGTCTCGTTTGGGAACACGGAGGACATTGTGACTATGAACCTATTTTACGTGTGACATCCGACATGAATGAACATGTGCATCTTAAGCCTGCTCAAGCCTCCATTACTTAAACCTTCATTTACAAGATAGCTCTATTTGGCCAGTGAGCTTCAGTAGCCTTATTATAATCAGTAAATCAAATAAGTGTGTGATTAAAAAATTGTGTTTAAAGTTTAAAACTTAGTACATATGTATTTGTGTTATAATACATATGTACCGAAAATAAGTTACATAAAATAGTTATATGAGTTTAGTTAAGAAAAGCAAGAATTAAGTTGGCGTATCCGTGGTCTGCAAAACCAACCCGAATTGAAAAAAAAAACCAAGATGTTTAAGCCAAAAGTTGTCTTTTTAGGCTCAGAATCACCAGAAATTTATTTCAGAATATTATAAGTAAGTTTATTAGTTTGGATAAAATACCAATGCTTATAGAATGGAGTATTAGAAACTTACCTAAGAGAAACACGAGATTTCCGACATTCTTTAAAGAAAGAATGCAGTGAATCAGAGCCGATGAAAAGCAAGGCATTTACCATCAGCAACACATGTCAAGCTCCAAGATGGATTGGTTAAAGTGGTGCGTATATCATTCCAAATAATCACCCAGCTCTCCGAGGGAAAACGGATTATGGAAATTCTGTAGACCATCACTGAATAATTAATTTGAGAGGAATTTGCTCTAAATAGAGCATTGACAAAAAATTAATGGCTACTAAATTTGATATTTCACTTTTCGCTTACGTGCCCTTTTGTTATGTTAATTATTTCTTTCTTTGTTAAACGGTAGTGGAAGTTTCACCATATGATTCAGTAATAAATTAAGCGTATAAAAGTGTCATTTGGGGTGCAGTGTTTTACGAAATGTACGATTTATTATGAGTGTTAAAATTATTTCTCACGTGTTAGAAGTTTAAAATTAGATCTTGAATTCTCTTCGGGAAGTTTATCATTAAGATCAAATTTAGATTTTTAACACGTAAACACTTATGGTGTGATTTCTTGTGTGTATTGAGAATATGATCCAGAGAAAAAGCCTTATCTTATGTCAGACTGAATGCGTTAAAAAGAGCCACGGTTTCCGTTTGCAATTCATTAACTTTTCTATGAATAATGAGCAATTTTTGCGTGTAATAGCAAAAAGTTTTCAACTGATTTACTTTAGGTTGATGTGTGATAATTGCTTTAATGAGTTAAAAATATTTGACTATCATCCATGCATTTTTCAGAGGGTAAAGAATTTGCAAACTAAGTCCGTTGTTTTTCAATTAGTATGAGTTGTCTTTCAACTGATTTACTTTAGGTTGATGTGTGATAATTGCTTTAATGAGTTCAAAATATTTGACTATCATCCGTGCATTTTTCAGAGGGCAAAGAAATTGCAAACTATGTCCGTTGTTTTTCAATTCGTATACGTTTACGCGATATAAGGCCTTACAACACGACTACATGCACGTGGTTAGTTTATGATTCCTTTTACTCGCGAAGAAAGGGTACAATTCTTGTGCTATAGCAAAAACATTTCAACCGATTTATTTCACTTGAAGCTAATTTCTGATAAGTCGTTTAATTGATTGAATTTTTTTCGCTATCATGCGGAAAATCAGCATATTCTTCAACGGGAAGAAAGAATGCTAAACTGAATCTGCTGCATTTTAAACGCCTATGGTAACGTGATAAAGAATTAGAGTTTTGGTTTGGCATGGAGAGATAAGATCTGCTGCTTTCCAACAAGTGGCTAATGAGACCGGGACCTACTGCTTAACACCGATTTCGAACTGCTACCAAAATCTATTCCATTAGCGTTATTCGAACCGCGAAGTCCATTACCAAATTGTAGCGCTCTAGCATTCGGACATCGATCGGCCTTAAGAGTGTTGAATTCCCCTATTAAATTAATTTACAAAAAGTTCTATTAAAATAGCTTATTTATATGAAAGAAAATAACCGGCTGTGACATTACATTAAATCCTTGTACGTCTGTTATCTTATACACACACACACACACACACACACACACATATATATATATATATATATATATATATATATATATATATATATATATATATATATATATATATATATATATATATATATATATAACATAGAAGAGTGGTTAAGGCATGGACGACACAATTCATTTCATGTATAAAAACTTCTTTATTATAAACCTTCTGTCCATATCTATGTCATTTAGGAATCCTTTGTTCTCATACTTTACCACAACAAGCGTGGAGGATGTTATCAGCCCGAGTTCCCGCTCAGAACTGTCTCCTTTGGCGTGCTACCTAAGCAAAATCCTAACAAACTAATTTGGTAAAACTGGTATCATTTAATATAATTTTAGTTAGCTGAAAAGTCAACAATTGATTTAACAATTTAGGAATTCGAATTACTATCTTTGCCCTTTGAACCAATTAAACTCGTTTAACTATTAATGTAAAATCTTAAGATGTTATCCCGTTAGTACCTTTTAAGTTGTCATCAGTTATATAATTTACATTAATGACACTGTTTATATAACTCTAATTACATCCTGTTCTAGAAACTAAGTGGTTTATATAGCCAAATACGTTAAGGAAGAAGGTATTTCCCTTTGACACTTTTCCGTTGAAATTCGACGTTAAGAATTATTCTAGATGTATAATGATACCAATTATTTGAACATTTAACCCTTTTAATGTTTTATTGTACCATAATTTGTCCTGAAGATCAAATGTTAGCTATATTAATTATTCAGTTATGAAAACCAGCAAATGAATTCTTAAACTTTTAGACTAGTAAAGCGTATCAATATTATGCAATGTCAAACATGTCGTACTAGAAGGCCAATATGTAACGTTGTGTAATTTTTGGTATTTCTTGTAATGGAAAACAAGATCAAGACATGATGTGAGAATAATTCTCAAACAATCATTTTTGAAGTCTTTCGGCCCCCAATCATGATGTAAAATAAAATACCGTTTTCCATATTCTATACGCCGTATCATACGTTGATATGTACACATTAAAACCCTTTAACGGACAGTGGTTTCGGAGCGAAACCATCCGTTAAATTATTTCTCTGCTTTTGAAAGACATAGGATGGACTTTTAGGTTTTCTATGTTTATTTCATTTCCAACTCGAAACAGAGTGTATACAAGAGCTCTATACTTCATTTGAAATATACATGGTTAAACTTACTCTACTTGGAAAAGCGAGTAATATTATTTTTTCACTTATAAACCCAAATAAATGTCTATCCAAACAAAACTTATAAACTGTTTGTTTGGTACGGTCTACTGATGGTTTGGTACTCTTTCAACACGAGGTGAATAAGACCGACACCTACAGCTTAAGGCCGATTCCGAATTGCTACGAACATCCAAACCTGCAGTGGGATTTTAACCCATGAATTCCGGTACCTAAAAGCAGCGCTGAACTACATGGCCATCATTCGACTGTAAATTGGTTAGTTTTTCTATATCATACTCTTTTAGATAATAATCATTGTTTCTGCAGCCTTTAATTAAACCCTTAAAAAAGAATTTTCACTCCGTACAAGGGGCTGGATTTTGCACTTTAACTACCCCTTAAATTCTACCCCCTCAAAAAATGTAAAAAAAAATATGCATTTACATTTATAAAGTTTATATATACCATTTATGAAATAATTTCATTAAATCCCAAAGAATTTATAATAGTAATCTTTAAAGGGTTAAAAAAGGAACAGATTCAGTTTGAAAAGCAATAGAAATTAATAAAAAGTAAAAATAAAAGTGAGATAAAAGTGAAATAAAACTTTAAAAGCAGTAGAAATTTTTTAAGCTTAGTTTTCTATCGAAGTATTACACTACTGTTTATGGTAAGTACTTATTTGATTCTCTGTATTTAGTTAAAATATAGACATAATGATAATATTTTCTCTGTTGCGCACAAGTGAATAAGTGTGATATTTACATTAAAGTAGTATTTCATTTGTGAAAATTCGTTTAGATAAAAATACTGAGGCTTGTATTTGTATAAGTTAAGAGTTACGCCGTGATGTGGGAAATGCTTCAGTTCTTTTAAATATAATAATCCCCTATATAATAATAGCCTAAGTTATCTGTCCGACTGCCCTCGAATTTATGAAGCTGTTGGACCTGGAATGGATTAGGCATCCATATTAAATTCTTGATGAGTTAGGATTAGCAAAATTCAAAGCTAATAAAACGTTCGAAATCCACCCCTTCCCTCCTTTTCGAGCGTTTAATGCCATATTTCAAGTCCTATTTTCCCCGGTTAAGTGCGGGTAATTAAATTTATCACATACAAATAGGTAAATATAGCATTTTTTCTAGCATTATGACGTCACTGTTCTCATTTAATCCTTTCTTATTTTAAATTATTTAAATATAGTTTCATTATTTTCATAGTTTTATCACTGAAATTAGATAGTATGTGAATAATTTTCTTTTATATTTGCCTTATATAATAAATTAGGTACATATGTGATGATTTCAAATTTAATCGTCGATTAAATTTTGTTGCAATGAAAATTTTATCACCGGTATTAACAACAAATTATTTTCATAAAAGTCTAGGAGTCTATTTCACGAACTAATAAATATCTAGCGTTGCAGTTATATATCTTTGAAAATTAAGAAGTTTGTTCGTTTGTGTGTTTGTTTTTACACGTAACCACACGATTTGACTAATTGAATTCGACGTAATTCTAAACTTCATTCACAGTATCGGAAGACGTTAGAAGAGTAGGAAGATACACAAATTATTGAGAATGTGCCACATAATTCTCAGTCAAAAAACAAACCATCTTTTTAACCTGCCTTATAATGTACTTTACAATTCTGAAAAATTAAAAATTTTACTGATCCCGTGTTATGACGTGTTATATGCTAACTATAAATATAATTTCATACCATGATGTTTATTACGTTTTCTCCTGTAAAATATGCACATAAAAGGATCTATGCTATAGCTAATGTAAATTCAAAACCTGGAAAACTCCAAAATGAATCGTACAAACGTTTCATGCTGCACGAAAATGATTTCACATTGAAATAATATAATGAAGTTTAGAGCGATGATTCAAAAACGTTTATTAATTTGAAATTTCAGTCTATAAAATGTGAATCTGTATAAATGTTCCTATTCAAATATTACGCTCGGATGAAAATATCTAAACCTTAGATATCATACAGATCGCGTGAGAGAAAACACTCTGAATTACGAAATCAATCAGATTCTTGTTAACGCAAACTAGAACAAATATTCGAGCAGGGGATCCTGTATGCGCAAGTCGCCATGTATCTGGTATTTAATCGCAGCCTCCATTGTTATAATACATTTCCTGCACTGAGCCCGGGCTTTGTTGAAGTAGGATTTCGGGGGAGCTTCTGTGATTCAATTAATTTATTAGGAGGATTGGATTGCAGCGCTAAGTCATATTGTATCGGATGAGTTTCAACAGCTTGTATTGTTACTTGTGATTTCTCAGCTACCCGAGGGATGTAGCTTTTGGTTAGTATAATGAAATTTGTTTCCGAAACGATGCTGGCAAAAATTACCGTGTTGAATGTGCGTGCACCCCGAATTGAATATGTTCAAAGGAATGGGATATTTTACATATTGTTGGAGAGGATTGTATGGACTTTCTTGCTCAGTTAGAATGAGGAGCGTTTAAAATGTTCCTCATAATATAATTCATATATATATATTATTCCTAAAGTAACATATGAAATCACTAAATGAATAATGAAAAATCTGATTCATGATTTTAATTAACTCGATTGAGCACAATTGACAATTGCTTAACAATGGCAATTTAAGATGTATTTTCTGTATTGACTGCATGAATTTGAATACAAATAGATATGAAAACTATTTTAAAGAGTAAAGTAGGAATGTATTTCGTATTATAATTTATAGAAGAGAAATGTACACTAAGTTTCCTACAGTCTGTGATCTTCATTGTTACATTCGGCAGAACGAATGAGGGTAACTTTGTATTAATATCGTTTCTCCAAATATTGTAGTGGCATTCTCATCTGAATACATTCAATCGTTTCTATATGTTATGAAAAATTCAAAAATTTAAAGTTATATAATATCTAGACTATTCTTTACATTAGTTACATAAGAAACAAAGGTATCTCGTTACTGAAAGTTTGCGGGTTCGGAGCCAAACGGTCTTGATCCGCCTTGTTCGTTAAAGGTGACTAGGCTAGACTGAACATATGGGTGCACCTGCCAAATGGGCGATAAAGCGCCAAGTATGGCAACCCGTACTTTGTAGTCCTACCTTCGCCGTGTCATTTTTAAATTTTTGTTAATTCCAGAGCAGGCACTCTTTATGCAAGCGTTTAATAACATATGAAATGCGCCTAATTCTCTTTGGATTTTAAAATTGTGAAATTAAATTCATTGGTTGGGTGGTCAGCGGTGATTTCACTGAAAATTCAAACCGGTAAAACTCGTATTCTATCATTTTAGTTAGGATATTGTTTCTTGCTGGTTTACTGTACCATTCTACAGTAGTTCATTATGTCTAATTATTTTTATGATTTGGATGGATTAATTATATATATAACTAAATTACTTATTTGTAATGGGTTTCCGGTTAGTTAAGTGTGTACTTTTTGTAGTTCCGGTTAGTTAAGTGTGTAATTTTTTAAAGTACTTGCTCATGTTTAATAACTCGAAATTTTAGTCTGAGCCGCCAATAGACTATAATAACATATTAATTGTACCTCCATTTCCGGAAGGGGTCAATGATTGTTAAAATTTAAATACTATAAATCTTAAATTTAAAGTTTTAGAAAGCACTTGTATTTGACATACTTAATTATTTATGAGTTTATTTTATGTATTGAGTAATTGATTTATTTGGAAATTAAAATTATAATTTTCTTATGATGAAAAGGTATGTATTTTTAATCTGCACGTGCTCTGCGTGTAGTGCTCAAGGGAAAACTGCATCACAGCTTTATATACATGCCTGTAGTGCCTGTATTGCCACCTTCGTTAGAAAAAAATAATACGAAAAATATAGAAAATATCAACACAACATACAGCTAATTCAGAATTATTAAATGCTATGTTACTTTTTTCCTTAGGACATATTATTGAAGGTATTACTTATTTAAACTTACAAAATATTTTTTAAATATATATGATTTCATATTGAGATTTAGTAAAAAGTCTAAAATCAGTAACCTATATATTCAATTTATATTATACTATAAACTCAACTCACTCATTTTAAAAATAGCGTTTCTTTTGCTGATTCCAAAAAATGTAAACAAACACAGTTATGTCAAAAAATTATATAAAGTTATTTGAGTTTTTCTCAAAGTGTGATTTTATTTTCGGTAATCAGGTGCTTTTTAAAACATGCATTAACGCCAAAAGACGTAAAATTTTGAATGAATATTTTCATGAAGTCAATGAATATAATTTATTTTAATAAACTATTTAATTTATAAAATTTGTAACAAAATATTTTTTGGGATAAAATTTTGTTGCCTAAGTTTACCAATTTTGTCACCAAATATCGACAATATCTACAGATCGGTACTTCCTATTCGTTATTTTTCAAAAAAAAAAATCCATTTATTTTGCAACTAAAATGATTAACAACAGGCAAATCATACTTTCTTTAGTTAAACCAACGAATGAAATGATCTTTAAATTATTAAATTTTGAAGAATTTGGAGTGGTTTGCTTTGTTTGCAGCTACAAAATTTCTTACAATACTAAATCTGTTGAATTATTTATTTTGATGACTTATCATAACTGTTATAATGATTCCACCTATCTTAAAATCTTCATCTTTTGCCTTATAAGTCTTAATTGAAAACATAGAAATAAACTGTTCATTCAGTCCTTAGTTCATTTCCTCTTTCTTCTATAACTTCCTCAAGATTCTTCTGTATATTTATAATCATCCTTTTCGATGATTAAAAGGGGAAAACTAAATTATATGCTAATAATATCATAATATAAATTCTCCAGTGATATAAAATAAAGTAACATATCTCCTATAAATATCGTTCATGTCCCAATTTATTACCATGATGTATTAAGTTATATAAAATGGCTACTTAAAGAAGAAAGTTAGATGAATCTCAAAAATAGAAAGTTATACAAGCGTATCAGCCAAGTGATATATAATGGAAAGCTTGTAACTCTAAAAAATATTCAAGTCACACAAAATGATAGAATTGTTTCTATCAAATGTGATGACAGACTGTAAAGAGTTTTATTTGATATTACATAACAGACATAAATTTTTAAATTATTTCGTGCTAGTGATTGCTATTTCATGGATGAATGTTTCACTGAGAGAGTGTTTGCCAATGTCTTTTTCTCAAACGCTGATTAACATTCTTTCTTTATTATTATATAAAAGTTAGAGATAGTATCCTTTGCGAATTAGTATACTTAAAATAGTGTTGTAGGTAATGTAGAGTAATTAATTTATTCTTCCTAATTAAGTAAAATTCAGGGATGTCATATGACAGTTAAATGTGTGTGTGTGGAGGGGAAAAGATACAAATCAATGTATCATTAATTGAAGTTTAAAAATGGGGGACAGTGCCGATATAGGAGTTAAGTTTTACATTGATATTAACATTGCGCATTATTCTAAACGATGTTCTAAAATTAGTAGTAAATAGACAAAAAAGCAGTGTTACAATGTACATGGTTTGCATCATGTAATAAAAATCACTGAGTTACTTATAGCTCTAACCCAGGGTGTCTTGACTATCCATAAACGAAGACTAAACATTTAAAAAAAAATTAATACTTTAGATAACATTATTTACGTTTTTTAATATTTCCATGTATCATAAACTGGCTACAATGTTTTAATATGGACATGTATGGGGCTCATATCATTAATAAATGGGGTGGAGACTTTGGTCTTAAAAGGAAGAAAATTAGCGACTTATTTTTGAAACCGCTTCAAACATGGACGAAGTTCGGGCACGTTACAATGTGTGATGAGTCACGAATAAAACTGTATGTCATATATATATATATATATATATATATATATATATATATATATATATATATATATATATATATATATATATATATATAAGACGGGGGCGTTCAAGTAGGACAAACCCGGAGTCAGATTTAGTACATCTGGGACATCACATCCAGGGATTTCTCTGGTACCCCTTTCTCCTGTCTGCACACTCCTCTTAGACAAGCAGACTCTTTAAACGCCATACTCTATTCTCCAGTTTTTCTCAACTTCTCTGTCTTAAATCTCCGTTTCTTTCTTTCCCCTGTCTCCCAATCGTATTTTACATTCAACGGCTTGCCCTTATCCGTAGGATTCCAATGTGGGATGTTTGATGAAAGTCCAGTCTCCCTCCAGTACCAAAGACTTAAAACAGTTTAATTAGCTTGTATGGTTGTGCTTTAGACTAAACGTATCCTAAGCAGCTTACACGCCATGGAAATTGAAATTCTACGTGTTGGACGTGTTAGAACATCGGTTTTTAAAGGAAGATCATGGTGCCCAAACACCACTATATGTTCAAGTGAAAGCTAAAAGCCCAAATGGTCAAATCGTTTTTTTTTTATCTATAAAAGTCCTTTAGAAGTTTACAGATTTTGGTAACACAAGGGAAGGAGGGAAGTTCACAGATACCCTACCTCTATTGAGGACAGTACTGGAAAACTAAAACCTATTATAAAAGTAGATGTATCATGCAACTAAATAAGACATTAATACCGAGCAAAGTTATTATCTTCCAAACTTTTTTAGATCCAATTTGATTTTCCTTTTATAGATTTTGGGGTTACCTCTTTTTTTATTTACTTACTATGAGCATTCTGGGTCCTCCTCCAAATGTATCATAAGGTTCTATATCATTTTTAGATGAGAATCTCTTACAGTGGCAGGTGGCCCCAGGTCTGGAAATTTTATCCTTACTTGACCCCTGAACACCGCTCCTTAAAGTGCTACTAATCAACTTGTGCTTTTGGGTTCATTAAAATTGATCTCTCTCAAATTACATGTTTAATAATGTTCATAGTTTAAAGCAAAATAACACATGCCTAGAAATATATGCACATCTGCAAACTTACATTTTTATTTATTTTTACATATTAGATGTATGAAGCCCAATGGCGTTGCGGCAGTGCTTCGAGCTCGCACGACACATGTCCGAGGTTCGATCCCCTGACTGGGCAGGTTTGACAAAGCTTTTCACCCCTTCATTGTGTAGATAAATTGAGTGCAAGCATGCTTACAATCTAAACATGTGGGTTTCGCCTAAGGTTAACCCCCTAACCGGAATATATTCTTAGCACCCTATGCACCTTGGACTAGGAAATGCAGATTAGCACCCTAGGCCCTGGTCCCCTAGGGTTGTTAGGCCGATTAGTTTAGTTTTAGATGTATAATCACTTAAACAATTAGAAACATTCCAGGAATTATCTAAATTCTTCAAACTTATTTTAAAAATAAATACAGCAGTTAGAACAATAGAAAACATTTTCAAATATATAAAGCAAAAAAAAAAGTAAAATAGTTTTAGATTTATGAATAAAGTGAAAAGCTCGCAGATAACCCTTCAACTTTCTAGCTGTTGCTTCATCCTTTTATTTTTTCTAAATATTCAAAATCTTTCAAACTACATGTTCCAACTTAAGCGCAAGTTGAAAATGATTTACGAGACTTCATTTACTCTTTTATTTACATTTTGCGTAATTCCGTAATAAAATAAGAATAAATAGAGATCCTTTTTCTTTCGAGAGCTCAAAAATGTAAAGCAATCACAAATTAATTTTATCCCTCCCCCCCTTTCCCTATATTTTATCTCCATTTTTCCTCATTCCCAAAAACTGAAATAATGAGTTATTTTCTGATGATAATGAAAAATATTCATAATGATCTTTGTTCATTACAGAAAAATCAACGAAACTTTTGGGAAGACATTTAAATGACGTTTTCAGATGTACTTTAATTACCAAATACTAATGGACTGATGTTTTCTTTATTCGAAAATTCGGCGCTTTTAAGAGGCATCTGAAGTATTTTAAAATAAAAGAATCATTTTTCTCTATCGAATAAATTGTATGAATTCTATTAATTGCCATCAAGAGGAAAAATGTTTTCCAGTACTTTTCTTTATAAAAAAATATCCAGCATTGTGAAGTGCAAGAAACCTTTAAATGAAATGAGATAAAGCAGATACATGTTGAGCTATTCTTTTTTTTATATAAAGTTTTGAATAATTTATTTTCTTGGATTTTCATAGAAAAATAAAAATTCTATTTCTTTTCCAGGTATATAATGGTATGATTTTTAACTAACTTTTTCCATGGATAACCTAACGACCTTATGATCTTTTAACTAAATGACTCAACCGAAAGAGGTATTTTGCGTTAAGAAGTTTTATAGAACTGTGAAAAAAGAATAAAAATATCCAATTCAATGAAATTTAAGATGTATTGCCATTTTAAATATTTTTGGTCTCTTTATTACTTAATTATTTTTAGATAGAGATTTGATGCAAGCAAAATAAATTATTTAACTTGATGAAACTTAGTCATTACAGCAATGTTTCTTAAAAAACAATTAATTTGTACTTGATAAGATGAAAAGAGTGTTATATGAAACACACAAATAGAACAAATGAGACTAATTTATTCTGCTTTGTATGGAATCTATTGCCATAGCTTATGAAAACACGTATTATAAGAAAATCAAAATTAATACAAATTAAATAGATTCGTATTGTGCTACTTAGAATCCCGGAAATATACATTTCCTGGATATGAAAGCGGGATATCGGGTATCCGTAGATATTACAGAAACCGGTTTTTTAAAACATATTTAAAAGCAGATACTTGTTGAGCTATGAATAAACGTGTAATTTATTTTCTGAAACACAGAAATAGAACAAATGAGATTATTTCTGCGTTATAATGGTATGATCTATTGAAACTCAAAATTAATACAAATTAAATAAATTCGTATTGTGTTACAGAGAATCCCGGAAATGTAGTCATTACAGTCCTGTTTCTTAAAACACAATTAATTTGTACTTGATAATATGAAAAGCGCATTATATGAAACACAGAAATAGAACAAATGAGAATAAATTCGTATAGTGCTACATAGAATCCCGAAAATGTAGTCATTACCGTCCTGTTCCTTAAAACACAATTAATTTGAACTTGATAAGATGAAAATCATGTTATATGAAACACACAAATAGAACAAATGATATTAATTTATTTTGCGTTATATTGAATCTATTGCCATAGCTTATGAAAACGCGCATTATAAGAAACTCAAAATTAATACAAATTAAATAAATTCGTATTGTGCTACATAGAATCCCGGAAATGTAGTCATTACAGTCCTGTTTCTTAAAACACAATTAATTTGTACTTGATAACATGAAAAGCGTGTTATATGAAACACAGAAATTGAACAAATGAGAATAATTCGTATTGTGCTACATAGAATCCCGGAAATGTAGTCATTACAGTCCTGTTTCTTAAAACACAATTAATTTGTACTTGATTACATGAAGAGTGTGTTATATGAAACACAGAAATGAAACAAATGAGATTAATTTATTCTGCGTTTTATGGAATCTATTGCCTTAGCTTATGAAAACGCGCATTATAAGAAACTCAAAATTAATACAAATTAAATAAATTCGTATTGTGTTACAGAGAATCCCGGAAATGTAGTCATTACAGTCCTGTTTTTTAAACACAATTAATTTGTACTTGATGATTATGAAAACGCATTATATGAAACACAGAAATAGAACAAATGAGAATAAATTCGTATTGTGCTACATAGAATCCCGGAAATGTAGTCATTACAGTCCTGTTTCTTAAAACACAATTAATTTGTACTTGATAACATGAAAAGCGTGTTATATGAAACACAGAAATGGAACAAAAGTGATTAATTCATTCTGCGTGATATTGAATCTATTGCATAGCTTATGAAAACGCGCATTATAAGAAACTCTAATACAAATTAAATAAATTCGTATTGTGCTACATAGAATCTCGGAAATGAAGTCATTACAGTCCTGTTTCTTAAACCACAATTAATTTGTATTTGATAACATGAGAAGCGTGTTATATGAAATACAGAAAAAATGAGATTAATTTATTCTGCATTACATGGAATCTATTGCTACAGCTTATGAAAACGCGCATTATAAGAAACTCGAAATTAATACAAATTTAATAAATTCGTATTGCGTTACATATGATCCCGGAAATAAATAAATTGTATATAAATCACACTTAGATCTTAAAACTGCAGTTTTAAAGTATCAAGGTGTCATGGATACAGTTAATAAATATAGATCTATCAGTTTTGAATATATACATGTAATATTAAAATCCCTTATTTACATATGTTAATATTAATTTAATAACTTTTGTTCATAAAGTACGTTGGGGGTTTGCGCGGTAATTCTGATTTTTTCCTCCAGACACGCTATAGACTTAATTCAGCCTCTGTCTGTAATACTTTAGCCAATAGTTAGCGCGTTCTCTTTAAACATGGGTATTTTTTATCAAGACATCACTTGTGCTTAGTGATTATTCGTAGTCTTTTTACCTGAGAAATCGCTACTTGGAAAGTGTGTGGGAGAAATTTTACTTTATTGAAAAGTGTGTGGGTGTACGATGTTGTAAAAGTGCTTGTCTGTTGTATGGATTTTATGTATCTCACCAGAAATAAACAGTGTTGTGATTTTGAACGAGTCTCGCCCATATTATATATATATATATATATATATATATATATATATATATATATATATATATATATATATATATATATATATATATATATAGTGTGTGTGTGTATGTATGTATGTGTATAGAACTTATTTCCTCTAGTCACAATAACTTTGTAGCCCCTATAGTTTTTACTTGCCCTGGCTACTGGGCAAGAAGAAAGCCTAAATCATCTAGCAGTAATAACGAACGATGCTGTCTGGCTGCATTGAAGAGAAAGGGACTAATCTAATTAAAACTTTATTTTAGAGATGCTGAAATTCACATCTTTACTAGTCAAAGACAGACGAAAGAAGAACATAAAAATCACTACTCAAATAGATGTACACAAAAGAGCGAAGACAGAAAGAATTATCACAAGGTAGAAGAAACTTACTCAGCGAATTAAACTGTTAAGATTAGGAATATAGTCGAGTAATTTGAGGACGACAGTTGGAAAACGTATTGAATAGACAGAAAATTTACATCTATAGGACCGAAAGCCTTGGGAAAAGTATTGAAAGAATTTTAAATAGAGAACGCTTCTTTGGTTAAGACATTTAGACACTGGGGAAAAAGATTTTAAGGAATTGGAATGGAAGAAAGGAGGTTTTTAAGGAAATATTAAAGTTAAATAATTTTGATATATTACATATATATGTGTAACCCACGGACCGGAAACATGGAGAGTCAGAGATACATTTCTTTTTTTAACATTTGTTTATTCACATATTAATGAAAGTTTGTCACTTCACAATTCAACGTGGCGTCAGTCAATTAGCGGTCATAAGCTAATAAATTAGCTTAGCTTGGCACGTATCCATCAGATTACGAGCTCTCGCAAACTATCAGTCAAATTTGACGATTTAAGTGCTTTTATATAACTTTCTCCTTTGACATTAGTGCATCTTAGGAAAAGAGTGCAATGCGTTTTCTGCATTTAAACCCTAATTCAGTAAATTTAAGTTTAGAAACCTGGCATACATAGCAGCACTTATTCGATGCATTAAATTTTTTTATTTCATTTGAGAATGCTCCATGAATTCAGCTACAAAAATGTAACACACTGACAAAGGGCTACATCTTCCAAGCTATATATGTTGTTAGAATGCCTTTGTACGAAAATCGTGTTATAAAAACACTGCGTTGTAAGAGACCTGAGTGTAATGATTAGTATGACATTTAAGTGTTAATGACTGTTGATTAGTATGAAATAGCTTGAATATCTACGGTCTTTCTCTTACAACACAAATGCTAATTAGACCGGGAAAGCTAATTAGACAGGTAACACTCTCCCTACATGGCCGACCGTTTAAAATTGATTTGTAGCCCTACTAAAGTGCAATGAAGGAGGGTGGTAAATTCCCCTTTTTTTTCAAAAAAAAAATTAAAAGCAGGGTTAAATTTTCAATTAAATTGCATTAACTTGTTACAAGATTAAATACATGGTCATAAAATTATATATTTATACAGGATTGAGTGAGACACATAAATCAGCAATATTTGCAATTTTATTAAAAATATAGAGACATACTTGATTTGGCAGTCAATATATACAGATGACACGAGGACTTTTCTTTCAGTTTTTAACCGCTTGACTAAATATACCGAGTTATCTCGGGTTCGTATACGTGGCAATTAATTATTATCCCGAGAAAACTCGGGAGAAGCAAAATTTGTCATGATTTGTTTTATCACGGTTTTACTCGGCATGGGGGAAATTACAGGAAATATTCAGCTTTGATTGGCAGTTTGCAAAGTTTTGTTGGTTTCGCGGTTCTTTTGCGGGACTGGTCCCGTGTTTCCCATTGATTGAAAAACAAATTTCAGAAAATCCCCTTGACGAGTTTTCTGCCACACCAGGAACACCCAGCATTAATCCTTTACCAATCAGGTTAACCTCAAGGCAATTTTCAGATGTTATTCCTGATACTGAAAAAAAAATCAAATCCATCGAGACAGAGTACTCTCTACTCCCGTAAAAAGGCAAGCCAGTAAGGAAATAGACCAGATATCAGAGTACAGAATGTCGGGTATTACTTTGTGTTGATCCTTGTTTCAAAAACTATCATACAAAGACTAATATTTAACTATTTATATTTGCCCGAGATAACTCGGAATAGTAAAACTAATATTAAATCTAATTTTTTTACACTTGTAAAAAATTAAAAAACTTAAAACCTACATATTTTATTTTTTTTCATTACCTTGTACTAATAAAATTTAAAAAATTTTATTTTTTGACATTTTTTTTCCAAAAATATTTGTAACGGAAGTGGGTAACGCTACGAAGAGGTAAATTTTATGCTGATTCATCATAGTTATTGTTTTTAAGTATTAAAAACCTTAAAAACTTCAGTACATATTTTAACCTTTTGTTAAATAATATATTATAATTAAATAATTTAGTTCTTTCGAAATAAATTTGTGAATTACCTCGCCATCAGAATAGAATTCCCACATCCATATGCACCATAAAACAGAAAAAATAAATATTTCGCACATTTATAACAGTTAACAAGAAAGCAAATATAATAAAAACAGACTAGACGGACGTAAAATGAATCCAATAAATAAATTCAATACAATGCAATAATATACACAATAATTATTGATACATTTATTTAAAGCGTAAAGTTTATAAATATTTAGTATCTGAGCATTTATTTTTGATGATATCTTGATGATCCTAGAAAAGTGTCCTAGAAAAGGAACATTAGTCTGAAAAGGAAGTTGTCAAATAGTATAGGTAATATTACAGGTAATGTCAAGTATTATCGGTAACTCTGTATAGTTCCGCTCGAGTGTGTCTTTCTCCTGTTTCGTTATTCTTAAAGAGTACCAATTATTTTTGATTATAACTCGTTTCTTAACTTCCATTTTTAAATCTGAAATATATATATAATATATATATATATATATATATATATATATATATATATGTCAAGTATATATCACACACATATATTTAGTTCCGCTCGAGTATGTCTTTATATATATTTCGTTATATTCTTAAATAATATATATATGTATATATATATATATATATGTATGTATATATATATATGTTTATATACGTATATATATATGTATAAATAAATATATTTATATATATATTATATATATATATATATATGTATAAATATATATATATATATATATATATATATATATATAAATATATATATATATATATATATATATATATATATATATATATATATATATATATATATATATATATATATATATATATATATATATATATTCATGTAGTCGTGCAATATTTTGAATTTTAATAACTATATTACAGATAATTATCATTTTGAAATACTATTGCTAAGCCATCTTAGCCATGTGATTTTACTTTATTGAAATTTATAATATTTGTGCTCAGTTTTCATGCATAATAAAACTGTTAAAGGTATAAACAAAAATTGCTATTAGTTTCTTACGCACGTGTCAAAGATATGCTTCCGCGTGTAATTTACACACTACAGAGCGCTGAAGGAAAAAAAATAAATTTCAATCTCGTAGTATCATAAAACGAAATTAGAACAAGCCAAGCTCTTTTCACACCTCCTTAAACATAGTGTGCTTAACAAAGTACCGCTAATATCTTCCTCGAATCATAATCCCCACGGTGGTGTGCCACATCACCATAAACTAGAAACTAGCCTTTCACAGACAGGTAAGTGACCATTCGGTGGGATTTACGCCCGAAAGTGACCAATAAATCTAAAAGGCCTGACCAAAGAGAGAGAGCACAGCTTTTCAGCGATGCCGCTTCATTACGTTCGCTCACGCTGAAAGTAATGACATTGGGCTGAAAGAGAATCTCTTGCATTAATATGCAGCTCGCTGCATTAAATCACGTCATTTGCAAGTCCTGCCATCTTTGCTCAGATGCGATTTTCGGGCACAGGAGGTCTAATAGAATCAGGGGTAATAGTTCATTTAAGAATCGTGTAACAGTTCCCAAGTTTTCCCCTTCAAAACACGATGTTTGTAATGGCCTTCATCAATAGCAATTAGATTTCTCCATTAAATGGTAGGCACGAGAAATGATACAGTTAACTTCCGACTCCAAAAGTGAAGATCCATTAATTCAGATGACTGGAATAAGGTCGGAAGGGAATCTAATATTTGATAATGATGCCCGATCTGTGGATAGTCTGTGGGAAGTGAGTACATAAGTCATATTTATATCTGATCCGAGAGTGCAATTTATTTTTCAGTATTTTGAACGGTAACAATTGAACGAAAGAAAGAAATTTGAATTTCCTGTAGGGAATAATTTTAAAAGAAAACAAGATGTAGTAATTAAGCACCATCAAAATTAAATTAGTGAAAATTAGATTAAGGTAATTGATAATTAAGGTGAAACTATAAATATTTATTTAAAGCATTTCTAAGCGATGACTAAATTAGGTTAAAGTAATTAAGGTAAATATATTTATACAGCTTTTTAATATTTTTTCAAGTTTCTGTAATTTTAACAGTGGATAAAATATGTTTATTAATAATTCTAAAGTAAATGTGTATGACTTAAAAATCAGATAGCTATACGTGTTGTGCTATCATACACTTTTAGAAATATCACTAGGGAAAAATAAGAATCAATGACTGTTGTAAAACGGTTATATTTATTGTCTTGATCCTTATACATTCATAAAATACTTTAAAAGTATATTTTAAGACAGGGTGAAATTTAATCAATTTCAAGTGCACATTGAAGGTTTTATGTAACAGTTTTCAAATTTAAACAAGGTGTAGTTCTGTATGGTAACACATTGTATGCGGGACCCGTGCTAGTACGTTTTCTGACAATTGATACTTAAGCCCGGGTCACGTACTAGTACGGGTTAGTGTAACAACATGGTTTGTTTGTGGGTACAAAAATAACGGTATATACAGGAAAATGAAGCCGAATGCTCTTGTCTACTAAATAGATTCTGAAAAAAATTGACAAATAAAAACTAGTTTTTACATCAGTCCATGCGGAACCACAGAACGGGAAAAAATTAAAACTATATACTACTACTACTACTTCCATTTGATTTTTCATAGTTACGATACTATTATAAATTTATCCCCTAAAAAATATATCTTTGTTCATAAAAATCTTATGGTTGTTATTTATATTTTTCTATTTATATATTGGTTTATGTATTTCAATAAAAAATACGAAAACTTGGTTAAAAAATTAAGTAATTTTCGATCTATTGAGTATTTAACTGAATAACTAAATTTACTCACAAAACGCCCGCTCCCGGTACAATTCCGCTGCGAAATGTACCCGCACACAATGTGTTAATACTTTTAAATAGATAACTGTTTCCTAAAATCATAACTGGCTGATATTTTCTCACAAATTCTTCAAGATTGTTCATGATGATAAGCAGTGATAAAAAAATTAAAATGACTTAGATGCAATTGAAAATTGTATATTATCTTATAAAAGGCAATAACCGAAAAAAAAAGAAAT
Organism: Pardosa pseudoannulata; assembly: GCA_032207245.1. Lineage (NCBI taxonomy): Eukaryota > Metazoa > Arthropoda > Arachnida > Araneae > Lycosidae > Pardosa > Pardosa pseudoannulata. The sequence goes on along the minus strand of CM063510.1, from coordinate 64,106,572 downwards.
ACTACCTACATTAAAGATGGCACGTCTTAGCTATTAAAAATGCCATTGTACGTTTGAAAAGCAATATTAAAGTTAATGTGATCGACAGTAATTATTGTACAGCAAATTAAAATTTATTTCAATATAGATCATATCTATGGTGGTAATCTAATAACACGTAACTACATTTTAGAAGTTTAATATTCTCCAAAAGATAGTAGAAAAACTCATATATTTCTATATCCGTTTTCTTCCAACATTTTTTTAGTTATAAAATTCAATATGACAGAAATTTTTTGAAGTCTTTTATTTCTGTAGTTTAATAAACTGATAAGGGTAAACAACACAATACAACAGCAGAAGAATTTCTCTTCCTGTAAAATTTATAATATCACAGGGAGGAAATACACATATTTTGATTGATTTGATTCCTTGGTGATACAATTAGTTCGGACATGCCCTACATTTTCCTTTGTTTAGAACTGTGGTTATATCGTCGATGAAAAAAGTCATGTTACTTTTTTGCAATTGAACTCAAATATGCAAGAGAAATTAAGACCTTTGTACTAGAATATAACATAAAATGAAAATTCAGTATAGTAAGGGACACAGTAAAGAAAAAGTAAACCTTTCTACCACAATATAACATAAAATGAAAATTCATCTAAGTAAGGGACACACAGTAAAGGAAAAGTACATAATGCCTATTACGCTGCTTTGAGATGTATCTCAGTGCCAGAGAACTTGATTTGTAAAATTTTCTTTACAAGCCACCGATTCCTCTCGCATTGAGAAAGTTGCTCTCTCAAAGCTGCAAAACAGCTGTTTACTTTCCATTTCTATTTAAATGTTATTTATGGTAACTTTATATATTTTATGTTATATAATTCAAATAATCCTATAAATTTCATCTTTTATGCATTGTATTATTTTAAAATTACTCTACAAGGATAAAATCACATCATAAGTTGTCCTCAGTAGTTTAAAGTTTTTTATCACATATAAAATTGAAAATCAACATCAAGACAAAAAATATTTCCATTTTATTAAAAATACATTTATGAATGGAAGTAAAATAAATGTATTTAAATGAATTTCACAAAGCCTGCATATTCATTTCAAAAGAACAGAATCATAGCTGAAATTTCGGCAAAATGTATCTTTCTACTATGTCTAAGTTTGAACATTTATAGAACTCGCATTGAGAAAATTGCCCTCTCAAAGATACAAAACAGCTGTCTACTTTCCATTTCTATTTAAATGTTATTTATGGTAACTTTATATATTTTATACTATATAATTAAAAAAGACTATAAATTTCATCTTTTATGCATTATATTATTTTAGAATTATACTACAGGGATAGAATCTCAACATATTTAGACAACAGTAATTTAAAATTTTTTATACACATATAATATTGAAGCATGACATCTAGACAACAAACAAATATTTTCATTTTATTAAAAATGGATATATGGATCGAAGTAAGATAAATGTATTTAAATGAATTTCATACATCCTGCATATTTGTTTCAAAAGAATAGAATCATATCTGACGTTTCAGTAAAATGTATGTAGACATACTAGAAAGGTATGTCTAAATTTGAACATTTTTAGAACTCGCATTGAGAAAGTTGCCCTCTCAAAGCTACAAAACATCTGTCTACTTTCCATTTGTATTTAAATGTTATTTATGGTAACTTTATATATTTTATACTATATAATTCAAAAAAGACTATAAATTTCATCTTTTATGCATTATATTATTTTAGAATTATACTAGAGGGATATAATCTCAACATATTTGACAACAGTAATTTAAAGTTTTTTATCACATATAAAATTGAAGCCTGACATCTAGATAACATATATTTTCATTTTATTAGAAATGCATTTATGAATTAAAGTAAGATAAATGTATTTAAATGAATTTCATACATCCTGCATATTTGTTTCAAAAGAATAGAATCATATCTGACGTTTCGGCAAAAAGTATGTCAACATACTAGAAAGGTTGAACATTAATAGAACTCGCATTGAGAAAGTTGCCCTCTCAAAGTAGCAAAAACAGCTGCCTACTTTCCATTCCTATTTAAATGTTATTTATGGTAACTTCATATATTTTATACTATATAATTAAAAAAAGACTATAAATTTCATCTTTTATGCATTAATTTTTTATCACATATAAAATTGAAGCATGACATCTAAACACAAATATTTTCATTTTATTAAACATGCATTTATGAAGGGAAGTAAGATAAATGTATTTAAATGAATTTCACATAGCCTGCATATTTGTTTCAAAAGAACATAGTCATAGTTGACGCTTCGGCAAAATATATCTTTCTAGCATGTCTATTCTAAGTTTGAACATTTATAGAACTGCTTTTGAGATTCTATCCAGCTTTAAAAATATTCATTTCCAATCTCGCCAGTGTCCACTGATCAGAGAAAAAGGATATGACAGTCGCTGAAATATGCCGTTTTTTACTTATATTTTCAAATATTCAGTGAAGAAATTTTTACTTAAATATTTTATATCTGATGCAATTTGGAATGCTTGCTTTTTAAGAATATCGAATATACATTTTAAACTACCCGCAAAACACTGAATGTTTTACATTTTTTTTTATTATTTTAGACTTGTAAATTCATGATTGAAAACAAACAACTAGCGAGTAAAATAATTTTTTTACAGTAGATAAATATTTTGAAATATTTTTCAAGAAAAGTCATAGCTATATAATATCATATGCTGCTTAGTTATCTAGTGTTGAAATTAAAAATATTTGGCAAAAAACAAATTACAAAATGAAGCAGAAAATGCTCATACCATGAATACCATGACGGAATCAGTAAAACTTTTAATTTTCCAGAATTATAAAGTACCCTGTGAGGCAGGAAAAAAAATGGGTTTTTTTTGTGATTTAGTTGTCCAAAATTTAGCGAATCAGTTACAAACCGTGTGGTTGTGTATAAAACACAAACACACATACGAATAAATTTCCTAATTTTCAAAAATTTATAACTTAAACGCTAGATATTTATTAGTCCGTGAAATAGAATCCTAAACTTTGATGAAAAAAAATTGTTGTCAATACGATGATAAAATTTCAATGCAAAAAATAATTGATGATTAAATTTAAAATATTATATGTACCTAATCTATTATTCAAGACAAATATAAAAAATTATTAAGTAATATCTAAGTTTAGTGATAAAACGTATGAAAATAATGCTGACTATATTTAAATAATTTAAAGTAAGAAATGAATAAATGAGATGGTTAAATGGATGACGTCAAAATGCTAGAAAAAAATGTTATTTTTACCTATTTATTAAGTGATAAATTGATAAATTTAATCGCCGCCTCTTAACCGGGGAATATAGGCTATGAAATAATGGCATTAAACGCTCGAGAATGTGGGAAGGGGTGGATTTCGAACGTTTTAAAGACGACAGTATTTTTCTCTGTGATATGAAGTATATTAATACTAATTTATTTTAGAATCGTATTAATAGTTTAGGAGAAGTTAAACTTTACTCGCTTTGAATTTTGCTAACTCTAACTCATCAAGAATCCAATATGGGTACCTCTATCCATTCCAGGTCCAACCACTTCATAAATTCGAGGACAGACGGACAGATTATAGTTAAGCTTAAAAATTAAATATCAGGGCATGGTAGTAAAATTTCTGCTAATAAAGTGACTTAAAAAACCACTATCACATATAGGCACTGTGTGCAATTGCTGATCATTTATGTACTACTGCAATTTCAAAATCATTTTTAACATTCTATCTGCTTAATATTTATTATATTTTTTAAAATAAAACTACTGGAATGTTGAAGGAAGTGTGAATAACCATATGTAACATTAGGTTTGCGGACGCATTTTATATACCTACATCTTAACACTTGTCAATTTGACACATGGACGATTATATATAACATCATTATTAGAAATCATTGCAGTTACACACTATAAGTAAAAAATGAAATTATGAGGTTATATTTATTTTTACAATCATATTACTAATTTATAAAATATTCTAGTGTTTTATTTTTAAATGCTCGAACCAAGCAATTAAAACCTTATAAAATATCTTCCCACTGAGACTGCATTTAACATTCTGCGTTTTATTCTTTCTACTGTTGTTTATTGCTTGTTTCATTTCATATAACAATACTGGATAACGGATCAAAGTATTGTTCGTACATTGTTATTTGATAATTTTGTAATGTTTCCTCGATTTGAACTAATTTACTAACATTTGTCTACATTACGATAGCGTCAAATTGACCACATAGAGAGTTAATATTTCAACGCTTTTAATAGACTTCAATATATATTTACCTCGTTTAATGGATAAAAGTCAGTACTAGAGATAAAATACAAAAGGTTTTTGCAATTTTTCTTATAAAAATCAAAATACTTTAACCCCTTCTGGTAAAATGACGAATCTAGCTCGTCATTAATTTTTCATTCCATACCACACAATGACGAGGTACACTCGCCATGCTATTAAAGTTACTGTCAAATATGATAGTTAATTTGGTTTAAATTTCTAGTGTACTGAATTTGACAACACTTTTATCACTTGTGAAAATCATAAGTCACTATTGCATATTGTTTACTTAGTATTTCTTGGTGCAAGTCATTGCCAAATTAATGAGTCAGAATAAAAGAAAACCTACTAAGAAATGCCGTGTGTGTTACAAGAATCAAATTAAAAGTGAGACTACTTGGCGGTGTAAACAATTAAGAATTCCTTTGCACTTTGTTTTGAAAAGTACCACTAGCTTGAAGACTATTAACTGTATAACTTATTAATGTTTTGCTTTGATATTTTCTTAATTTTACTCTTTCGGATATTATTTAACACTATGTAAAAAGTGGATTTTAATTAAGAATATGTAAGAATTGTAAAATGAAACAAGTTTTTTAAATAAAATTAAATGGTTATTTCATGCACAGTTTTTCATTATTAAATCATACCAGAAGGGGTTAAAATGACGCGTCCCGTAAGCCTAGTGTTAATACTTAGACACACATACACAAAAAGTGACACAAAAATATCAAAATAGAAGATGGTAATCAGTTTGTAGTTTCCCAACCATATGAAATGTATCGTACTACAGGACACTCTAGAGACAACCAGTAGAAAGTGAAATAAATAGTAAAAACAGCTTAACAAGTACATCTTACGTAACTGTAATAATGCAATATCTATTCTAATCTTACTGTAGATGGCATGGCAGTAGTTTTCATTGCAAATAACAATAGGCTCTATATGAATAACCTGTATGTATTTTAATGTAGTAATAAATCTTCTTTAGTGCGGGGGGGGCGAAACGGAAGAACACAAGATTATTTACTGTTTAAAAATGTAAGTTCAGATATCACCAAGACAAGATGAATTTTTGGTATATTTTTAAAGTTAGATTTAATATTTTAGAAACTGGGAAATGTCCTGTCATCCGGTTTCTATCCAATTTCTTTAATGTTGAGGCCATTTAGAAAATGCTTTGCATCCGAAAAGATATTTTAAGGCTATTAGAAAAACACATGCTTTTTGGCAAAATTCCCGAGGAAATTGGGTAAAACTATATTATTTGTATAAGTTTGTATTTATTTTTCTTTATTGAAATCAAAATCAAAACGTGGAAATTTGAAAATCACGACCTAAATAGGGAAATTTAAATTAGGAGACTGCGTCAAACCAAGTTATGTATTATCATTTTGAGTTGTCATATACAGAACGTCGACTATTTGTAGTATATCGGCTATTTTAAGCTAATTTTATAGGCAATAAAAGATGTATGAATATAACTTTTAAAAAATGAACAACAGTTTTTTGCTCATTCGGTTTTACTCGTTGGAGGGTTGGTTTGCTATGATCCCTGTTTTCCATCACGGAGGCATATGAAATCGAGCCTATTGATTAAAAACGCTTTGGAAGTAAATATGTGTCCACATATGGGTTTGGTTTAGTTTTATTTCTTTTAAAGCGATATGGTCTATTTTAGTCCCTTAGTGCAGTCACTAACATGGTATTTTCTACAGAGTTGTGCAAGTAAATAACTGTGGTCTTTTAATGACCGCTATGTGCATTAATGCACGACTGCATACATGAATCATTAACCAAAGTTTTTACCGAAGTTTAAATAAATAATGGGGCTGCTTTGCATGGTAAATGAAACTTTGTGTGGTAGTCGAATCTCTTTGTATAACTGTAGAGGGAATAATTCAAGGGAAGTTTTTTTAAACTGCAATCATTCAAAGCTAGGATTATATTAGACCACACACACAAATGTTTGAGTACATATATATAGATTCAAATGAAAAACCCTAAAATAATAAATTAAAAGATAATACAATGTTAATACAATATTGAATGTTTCGATGCACTGTGCTGCAGTTAAATCATCCAAAAGTTTATAATACTATAAAAATAGATAAAACTGAAAAAATAGAAACTCAAAGATGGACAAAAAACAATAAGTGATATGATGTTTCGAAATAGCTGGAAGTTGAGACCCCCCCCACTCTATTTAATCATTAACTTTTTGGTTAGATGCAATGGACTTAACAGTGACGTTGAATTAATGGATAAGCATATAATACAATTTATAAAACAGGCACTTAATAGTGGATGTCTACTATTTTTTGATAAACATTCTAAACAATTTTTAATTTAACTGTATCTAAATGCCGAAATAGTTTTCTTTTGAATTAAAAATTTTTAACAGTATAGTATTTCGATCTGTTTCTGGCTTTGTACTCTTTCAATTCGTAATATTGCTTGGTGTTTCCTTATGGGGCTTATATATCTTATAATTTTACATTTTGTATAATTAATTGTGGTTGTATGATGTTTTCTAAATAAATTTGTTGCATTAAAAATTTTAACCAGAGATCTCAAATAGTATTTCGAAACATAAAATTTGTTTTTGTCTATCTTGAGGTTCTGTTTTATAGTATTTTATATTATATATATTATATATATTTATATTATATATATATATATATATATATATACAAATTATGCTATCCTTTTTTGTTATAATAATTCTTGATAAAATAAAGTAAGAATCTTTAACTCTGCATATAGTTTGTTTATTTTGGAGTTAATCTACTTTTTGTTACAAAATAAAATGTGCCTATTTATAAAATTAAGTCTACGAATCCACGCATAGTATTCGAAACCAAAGTACAGATAATCAGAATTAAAACTCGTTATATGGAAAAAGCGAACTTAAAATTTAGTTAAAAAATAATTTTAAACTGCTTTCTAAATATTTTTAATTACAAACAAACTGTTTATTTTTATGTATAATAAATATTTCTATAATTAAATTCTATATTTGCAAAAATGCATAACAGATTTAGCAATTTCTTATCATTAGTTGAAAATTCCTAAGATCGAAATCAATCAATTTTTTCTAATTTAAAGAACATTTTTGTTTTGTTAAATTACATAATTGTTTTTCAAAGTAATTACCAGTTTTCGAAAAATATTCCAAATCATAGTTAATTCCTGAAATTTCCTTTTCTATTAAATTTATGACAGAATCTAAGAGAACTTTTAAAAATTGTCCGTTATTGATCTTAAATCATAAAGTTGCTTTTAAATGTTAACAGTTTTTTTTATACTGTGATGTCATCTTTATTTCATTTTTATTATTTGCACAAATAAATATCTAATTGCTCACAAAACAGTTACAAAAACCTTATGTTTCTCTTATTCTATTTTTACTTAATTTTAAAGATTTGTAAATAAGAATGTATTGAAATTAAAGTAGGAATTTTATACTCATTGTAACTTCCTTACAATTGAAAATTATTCTTTTTCAAGCGAATTGAAATCGATTAATTTTCGATACCAAGTCATAAAAAACTTGGTATATTATCATGTGAATGATAGTGTAATTGGAAGTTAAATATTTATATTTTATGCAAAAAAGAGAAATAATAAGCTTGAAGCTATTTATATAATTTATTATGCTTAAAATTGCTCTTATTATCCATAAAAAATGTCAAACTAATTTAAATCATATAAAGTCAACACAATTCAACACTCAGTTGAAAAATTAGTTTGAGAAAATATTATCCTAATAATCTATTAAATATGATAAAAGAAGAAAGTTGAGAGCTGAAAAAAAACATTTTTTAACTTAAGTGTTTTGACATCAAGCATAAAAAAGTAATTCTGAAAAAAAATTTAAAAATTCATGAATATGCATACACGGGAAAGAAAATATGATACAAGAGCCTCAAGACATACAATGAAAAAAATCATTGCACCTCTTATATGTCTAAATTTAATTTAAATTCATAGAAAATTTTAGTGCACAGGTACATAAATTACTTTTTAATTTGACATTTTCCTTCAGAACTGCTAAAAGCGAAAAAAAATGTACGTGATACAAATAAGAATATAAAGAACAAAGTAAAAAAAATCATCTCGTAAAGAAACGCATTTTTTGAAGAGTAAAAAAAAAATAGAAAAATTTACATAACAGTTTGGAACTGAGAAAATTATTTCTATCCACGAAAAGGAAAGAATATCAGGCCTGGGAATCAGTAAGAAAAAAAATGCGAAAAAAAGAAACAATTTTTCGAATAATAAATCACGAGTGCAACACGCCTTTGTCATCCGTAATTTTTGAACAAGGAACAGTTTAATTCTCATCATATATTTGTGCAAGATTAAATTCAGAAGACTTCAATTTATTCCGAGTATTCAAATAAGAGAGAGCCCGATTCCCAATTTGTAACGCTATTATTTTTATCTGCCTCGAAAACTAGAATTGAATTTTAATAGTTTTCTAAATTGTAAAGAAACTGCAGCGAAGCTAGAACCGTATTTTTTTTTAATAAATGAAAGGTTCCCGTTCTATTTAGTAAAGAGAATAGAATTGTCTTGGGAAAAATATTAATTCTGATCTTGATTTGTTGTATTAGTGTTGATCTTGGTTTGTGCATATTGTCTCGGAATGAAACTGAAAAATATTCCGATTATGTAAAGATTTATTTTCTATTTATTTTGCGTAATGGCGACTTTAATATTTCGAATACATAACAATGACAGCTAATGACTAGTAATTTATACCTTATTAATCCTCCGTACAACTGAGTATTTTTTTTCTTTTTCCAGTCCTGAAACACAGGGCGAATTTTTTTATGTTTTCTTTATCTACATATATTACAATTCATATCTTTATGAGATTTTTTAAACAATATAGAATTTTAATAGCTTTTTCAATTTTCGAAAAATGTGTAATACGGTGCCCGGTTCATAAGTTAAAAAAATCATGCGATATTTTTATTTTTCGATTAATATAATTTTTAAACATTTTATCTCGAAAAATATTAGATATTTTGTAATAGCAATTTTAATATTTTGAAAAGATAACAATGACATCTAGTGACTAGTAATTTATACCTTATTAATCCTCCGTACAGCTCAGTTTTTTTAACTTTCTGTGTAATAAGGTGCCCGGTTCATAGTTAAAAATATAATGCGATACTTTTATTTTTCGATTAATATAATTTTTAAACATTTCATCTCAAAAAATATTAGATATTTTGTAATGTTCGATTTTAATATTTTGATTGAACACATAACAATGAGAGCTAATAACTAGTAATTTATACCTTATTAATCCTCCATACAGCTCAGTTTTCTTTTTACTTTCTTCCAGTCCTGAAATACAGTTCAATTTTTTTATATTTTCTTTATCAACATATGTTACAATTCATATTTTAATCAGTTTTTTTAATAATACAGAAGTTTAATCGGTTTTAAGTTTTCATAAAATGTATAATTCGGTGCCCGGTTCATAGGTTAAAAAATTCATGCTATATTTTTATTTTTAGATTAATGTAATATTTAAACATTTTATCTCGAAAAATATTAGATATTTTGAAATGGCGATTTTAATATTTGGAATACATAGCAATGATAGCTAATGACTAGTAATTTATACCTTATTTTATACCTTATTAATCCTCCGTACAGCTGAGTTTTTTTTTCGGTCTTGAAATACAGGGCGAAATCTTTTATGTTTTCTTCATCTACATATATTACAATTCATATCTTTATGATATTTTTTAAACAATAAAGGATTTTAATAGCTTTTTCAGTTTTTAAAAAATGTATAATACGATGCCCGGTTCATAAGTTAAAAAAAATCATGCGATACTTTTATTTTTCGATTAATATAATTTTTAAACATTTTATCTCGAAAAATATAAGATATTTTGTAATCTGGATTTTAATATTTCGAAAAGATAACAGTGACATCTAATGACTAGTAATTTATACCTTATTAATCCTCCATACAGCTCAGTTTTTTTATTATAATGTGTACTACGGTGCCCGGTTCATAGGTTAAAAAATTCATAAGATATTTTTATTTTTAGATTAATGTAATATTTAAACATTTTATCTCAAAAAATATTAGATATTTTGAAATGGCGATTTTAATATTTTTATACATAACAATGACAGCTAATGACTAGTAATTTATAGCTTATATTAGACCTCCGTGCAGCTCAGTTTTTTTTTTTTACTTTCTTCCTGTCCTGAAATACAGGGTGATTTTTTTTAGTATTTTCTTTATCTACATATATTACACTTCACATCTTTATGAGTTTTTGTAACAATACAGAATTTTAATAGTTTTTAAGTTTTCAAAAAATATATAGTACGGTGCCCGGTTAATAAGTTAAAATTTTCATGCGGTATTTATTAGTTTAATTAAATTTTAATATTTTTCTAAATTGTAAAGAAACTGCAGCGAAGCTAGAACCGCATTTGTTTTAATAAATGAAAGGTTCCCGTTCTATTTAGTAAAGAGAATAGAATTGTCTTGGGAAAAATATTAATTCTGATCTTGAAGTGGTTTGTGCATATTGTCTCGGAATGAAACTGAAAAATATTCCGATTATGTAAAGATTTATTTTCTATTTATTTTGCGTAATGGCGACTTTAATATTTCGAATACATAACAATGACAGCTAATGACTAGTAATTTATACCTTATTAATCCTCCGTACAGCTCAGTTTTGTTTTTTTTTACTTTTTTCCGGTCTTGAAATACAGGAGGATTTTTTAATATTTTCTTTATCTATATATGTTACAATTCATATATTTATCAGTTTTTTAAATAATACAGGAGTATAATACTTTTTTAAATTTTCAAAAGATGTATAATATGGTCTCCGGTTCATAAGTTAAAAAATTCATGCGATATTTTTATTTTTAGATTAATATAATTTTTAAACATTTTGTCTCGAAAAATATTAGATATTTTGTAATAAAACAGAAAATATCAAAGAAAATAGGCCTCAAATAATGTTTTTCAACATACATCGGTAAAAAGCGGGATCAGTATTGAAATAAAGGTAAAAAAATTCTTCGCCCGCGATTTTTAAGTGACCCGTAGTCGGTGACGAAACTCATAACCTGTTCAAATCTGAGAATTAACCCTCCTTTTTCCGCGGAGGCTTAATTCTCAGATATAAAAAAATTCTTTCAATTATTAGTATGATATTTACATTACGTTATTTACTGTATCATTTCTATATTCAACTTCATTCTAATTTGCATATTATATCAATAATCAAATTGCATTTTCAAAGTAAAACAATGGATGTCATTATGTATGCATATTGTAGAAGTTCAATATTAAAATGTATGCAAAATATTGTAGAAATTGTTCATGGAGAGATTTCCGTTCTATTTAGTAATAAAATTATAATTTTCTTAGGAAAAATAATAATTCTGATCTTGATATTATTGCATGAAGCTTAAATTGAAACTGAAAAATATTGTAATTATTTAAAGGTACAATTTTAAAGGTAAAGTAAATTACTCGGGCATGTATAGTTTAATAAATAAAATGTTTCCATTCTATTTAGTGAAGGGAACAGAACTGTTTTGTAAAAAATATTAGTTCTAATCATTAACTATTTTATGCATATTACCTCAGATTGAAAATGAAAATCATTAAGGTTATTTCTAAAAGTACAATTTCTAATGAAACTGAAAAATATTGTAACTATCTAAACGTACAATTTTAAAGGTACAATAAATTACTCGGGCATGTATATTTTAATAAATAAAATATCTCCATTCTATTCAGTGAAGGGAGCAGAACTGTTTTGTAAAAAATATTAGTTCTAATCTTTAACTAGTTTATGCATATTACCTCAGATTGAAAATGAAAATCATTAAGGTTATTTCTAAAAGTACTATTTCTAATGAAACTGAAAAATATTGAAACTATTTAAAGGTACAATTTTAAAGGTACAGAAAATTACTCGGGCTTTTATAGTTTAATAAATGAAATGTTCCCATTCTGTTTAGTGAAGGGAACAGAACTGTTTTGTAAAAAATATTAGTTCTAATCTTTAACTAGTTTATGCATATTACCTCAGATTGAAAATGAAAAACATTAAGGTTATTTCTAAAAGTACAATTTCTAATGAAACTGAAAAATATTGAAACTATTTAAAGGTACAATTTTAAAGGTACAGAAAATTACTCGGGCATTTATAGTTTAATAAATGAAATGTTCCCATTCTGTTTAGTGAAGGGAACAGAACTGTTTTGTAAAAAATACTAGTTCTAATCTTTAACTAGTTTATGCATATTACCTCAGATTGAAAATGAAAATCATTAAGGTTATTTCTAAAAGTACAATTTCTAATGAAACTGAAAAATATTGAAACTATTTAAAGATACAGAAAATTACTCGGGCATTTATAGTTTAATAAATGAAATGTTCCCATTCTGTTTAGTGAAGGGAATAGGACAGTTTTGTAAAAAATATTAGTTCTAATCTTTAACTAGTTTATGCATACTACCTCAGATTGAAAATGAAAAACATAAAGGTTATTTGGAAAAGTAAAATTTCTATTTATTTTATATAAGTCGTTATATCTATGAAATGTATCTCTAGAATTACCAATGATAAACAATGTATAGATTACTAGTTTTCAGGTTTATAAAATCACCTCCAAATGCTACAAGTAAAGTAATCTCGTTACTTAATTTTCATTACTTCATTTACTGTATTGTTTACATCATAATAAATTATTTCCTAATATGTACGATATGATAAAATTAACTATTTACAAAGTAAAACAATTGTTATCGCAGTAGATATTTACCGAACGTTTTCATTGTGTAATAATTCTGCATAATATTCGGAGAAAACTAAGTTAATCTTAATTTTCTGAATTCATCAGCAAATACTACTACCAAATTACTATTTACTTAGCTTTACTCTTTACTTATCTTTGTGTGATTTGTTTACGCATAGCATGCTGTAGATTCAAATGTTATCCTTCTGAGGCATGATAATAAATTATTTATTTCTTCTATGAATTAGGTTTTGTTTTATTAAAGGAAAAAATAACGCGCATATAAATAATTTTACTGTATTTAAATGATATTTTTACCTCTTTCCAATATTTTAATATTCTGAACAGATAAGATAAAAGATAATTTCCTCGAAATTCTCTATAACGAAAAGGATTTATATAAAAATATATCTTGAGTTAAGAAATATATTTTCTAAGAATAGCTGTAAGATAAAATATTTTTTATTCATTTACTAGTTAGCTTTTTTAATATGGAGCGGTATATGCACTTTTTCCTTTTTTATGCATCGTTGAACGTTTTTTCATATATACCTCCGTAATATTTTTGATTATGCAAAAACAAATCTCTTAAAATTTTACAGGCCGAATTCAGATCCAGATATATTTTAAATTATTTTTTAATATCTTGCCTTCTAATGCTTCAGTTAAGGTATGTAAGTCATTTAATTGTGGAAAAAATTTTTCTTTTACGATTTTCACGATGTACCCAATTGGGAACATTGGCCAATTCTGACTATAAACTGGATTCACAAATTGAGTAGAATGATGTATACATTAAATATTAAGTAATAAGAAAAATAATTAGAATGAATTTAATATTTATTTTTAAATTTAAAGACAGATATCAATAAAGTTTAAAAGTTATAAATTTAAATGAAAACAAAACTTTCTTAAACAAATATTAAAAACATGAGTTTATACCTTTATGAAATGATATATTGGAAATCAATGGAGATGAAATTTTTTCTTGCGCTCATTGCAAGCTAATCTTGCATTTAATGTGCACTGTGCACATCTACCTTGTGTTGTTTGTACAAGAAAATGGACATCACTTTTTCTCTGTGATATGGCGGTAAACTTTGGGTCCAGGTAGAGGCCTAACTTTCCTTGGTGCAATTCTTAGAAGAGCGGTTGTAACTTGTAGTTCACAGACAAAATACATTTAACACCTTTCAAAATAATATCTCAGAAGCGAACGCACTAGACTGCTTATAGAATTGAAATGCACTTTCATAAAATTAGGGAATTCCCCTTCATTTCCTACCCCTTTCAAGAAATGCTCTCCTTAGAGGAAATTATTTCGTCGAGTATAGCGGCAACAGTCCATTGTTCCCAATTGGGAACATTAATAATTAATAAATTATTCCAGGTACGTTTCTGATTATTAATGTCGAATTTCATATTTTTAAAATAAATTAAAGTTGTTTTAAGGATAAGAATCAGATTTTAGAAGCATTAGATATTTTTTTATATTTATGTGAATTTGTAATATGTGCTCTAAAGAAAATGATGAAAAGGGTCATTTTTATGATTTGTTTTTACATTTTTCTCTTAATCATAGAATTATAGCTTTTATTTTTAAAAAAAATTAGTAGTCCTTTTACTACATTTGCTAATTTTTTGGATCAATATTGATGAAGTTTAATTTTAAATTACGTTTAATTTTAATATTACGTTCCCTTTTGGGAACAATAGACTTCAAAGAAAAAAACTGTAAGTAAAAGGTTACAAGGGGAACATCTATAAAACACATATTCAAATATGAATCTTATTTTTTCCTCAATATGGTCCCTAGTTTAAAAATATCACACGCTGGCTTTCTGCTGAAAAATCAATACTATGGTTATGATCAATAAATTGTGTCAGTGTTATGTAATCTTGGAAGGAAGATAATCTTGACTAGTTTAGACCAACTTTCTCGATAAACTTGAAGGATTATTTGCTATTAAGAGACTATGAATCTTTTTTTAGACACCTTCTTTGAAAGCTTATCGATCATGTATTACAGGATTGTCTAGAACAGTAAATTTTAGTCTCGTTAATAACACTTTAATGCTGAAAAAAGGCGTACTTCATTCTAGATATAAGGATCAAAATTTATGAAAATTTTCTCTGCAATTACTAGACAATTTAGCAATTAAGATAGATAAACTAAGCAGACATAGTACTTTTATTAGAAAATTAAATAGACATTATAAGAGCTATTTTTTTATTTCTAATAAAAATCTGCTTCTTTTAGAATTAACTTTTACAGTGTTTTCAAAGATTCTCTACCTTTAAACAAGATTACTTTCGCCATTTTAAGTAGTCTATATATTTTTAAATATTATAAAACATGTACACCAAATGAAATAAGTTTAATTACCTACCCGCAAGAAGTCTTTTAAAATTTGTATATTAAAAAGTAATTGGCTCATTTTTTAATGAAATTGAAATAAAATATAGATTTTTTTCTGTAAACGCAAACTTTTTAAAGTAGATGACAGTTTAATATTACAATGATTTGAAAGCATTAAAAAGATAGTTTAAAAAAACTATCCTATACTAGGCTGTCAAATAAAATAATTATATAAATTGTTATGGTACAAATAATAAAAAATATAATTAAAACATTGTGTGCGGGTACATTTCGCAGCGAAATTGTACTGGGAGCGGCCGTTTTGCGCTTAAATTTAGTTAGATCGAAATTTATTTAATTTTTAACCAACTTTTCTTGTTTTATATTGAAATATATAAACAAATATATAAATAGAAATATATAAATACCAACCATAAGATTTTTGTAAACAAAAAATAAATTTTTAGTGGATAAATTTATAATAGTATCGTAAATATGAAAAATCAAATAGAAATAGTAGTATATAGTTTTAAATTTTTTGCCGTTCTGTGGTTTCGCATCGACTGATGTAAAATCTAGTTTTTATTTATCTAAATGTTTTTAGAATCTTTGTAGTAGACAAGAACATTCGGTTTCGTTTTCCTGTATATACCGTTATTTTTGTACCTACAAACAAACCATGTTGTTACATTAATCCGTAGTAGTACGTGACCCGCGCTCAAGTATCAATCGTCAGAAAACGTACTAGTACTTGCCCCGCGTACAATGTGTTAACTAAATAGCGTTTGTTTTAATTTAAATAAAACTAACTTCTAATTTAAAAAGTATCAAGTTATTTTGTCTCTGAATGCATTTCTATGTTTTATTACTCGGTGTACATATTTTGTTTTTTAAATGCATTGTTTTCGTATTACAAAATAAATATTTTTATAAAGTAAAACCCTTATATTTAGAAAACATTTTATATAAAACAGAAGAGAAGATTATATTTTATATTCGATTTAAAGTAAGCATTTTAAGGAAGAATTTTCAAATCGCAGAGTATAATCACCTCTTAAGATAGTCACAGTTTGCCTAGACGATTAATATTGAATTTCAGTAATAAAAAACATTATTCAAAACATTTGTTCTGAATTTTATATTTATTAATATATTTATTAATAAATTTTTAATATAATATATTTATTAATTGATAATTTTTAATATATTTATTAATTAATATTTTAATATATTTTTAAGAGTAATATTCTTAAATATTTGCTGTAAATTTAAATTAAGATGCTATTTATTTGCAGGTTGGAAAAAAAATTAAAATTGCTTCATTTTAGATGAATGTGTAGTTAATTTGATTAGTAATTTTGCTTTCAACTAATTGCTCGTGATGAGTAGATTATCTACTCAAATTCTAAATAAATTGACGATATAAAATCACAAAATTTAAATTCGAATATTCTTAAAATATTTAAAAACAATCGTAAAATAAACTAATAATTCATCAGTGTTTTACATAATTTAACTCAATCCTCGTTTAAGATAATATTAGTTCGATTTAAGTATTAAATTACCAAGAGATATGAAATATTACCGTAATTTTTTCAAAATGAATAATTTATTAATATATGATAACATTAAATACGTTAATTATTTATTAAATAAAGATAAATATTTAATTTTCTGCATTTTAAGCGTTTTAAATATTATATAGGTTCATGATGAAAATCTTATATTTGTATATTTCCAATCATTGTTTCTCTAAAATATTTTTGTATCACTGTTATTGTAAAGACAAGACATTAAATGCATATAATATATTTAGAATTAAATTTCTTTTAAATCAACATAAAACCTAAAGAAATTCATTAAAGTAAGGACATTTATATTTTATTTTTAAAGCATATTTTAAAGAGAATTAATAAAATGTTAATGTTAATTCTAATAAATTCTTCCCGCATGCAATTGTTAATAAAATTGTAAAAAAATTAATTTGTATTACTTCTAAAACATAACATTAAACTATGAAGATAATATAATTTGCAATTTAAAGAATTTTGTTTTCATTCAAATTATTCTATCAGATTTTTGAAACATTTTAAGTTTCATGGTTTTTCCTTTATGTCATCCTTAATATCCTTTAATTCTCTAATGGTTTGAATTAAATTATTTTTCATTTTTAGATTAGAAATTTACATTCTTCAGTAACGATATTTTATCCTAATTGTTTATATAGTGGCTGAAGAAACCTTACAATGTCATGCAATTCCGATAAACATATTGCTGCATTGAAAGCAAGTATTAGAGTCTCCATAGCCGAATGGTCATCACAATAGTCTCGTAATTAAGAGGTAGTGAGTTCGAACCCCAGTAACTACAATAGGATTTCAAATCCGTGTAAATATTTAATTCATTTATTTATGCTATACTTTATTTCGTGTTCAAGGAGATTCTGGACCTTTCTTTAGTTTAACAGAAAAGTATTCTATAAAATTCGCCATTTCTCTGCGTTTCGAGGTCGTGAGTTCGAACCCCGGTACCTACGATAGGATCTAAAATCCGTGTAACTATTTATGCAATTCCTTTATTTATGTTCTACTTTATTTCTTGTTTTAGCAGATTCAGGGCCTTTCTTTAGTTTGCCAAAAAAGTATTTTAGAATATTCGTCATTTCCCTGCGTTGCGAGGTCTGAGTTTGAACCCAGGTAGCTACAATAGGATTTGAAATCTGTAAAAATTTATTTAATTAATTAATTTTTGTTCTACTTTATTTCGTGTTCCAGGAGATTCTGGAACTTTCTTTAGTTTGTCAGAAAAGTATTCTTCAATATTCGCCATTTCTCTGTGTTGCGAGGTCGTGAGTTCGAACCCTGGTAACGACGATGGAATCTAAAATACTTGTAATTATTTATGTAATTCCTTTATTTATGTTCTAGTTTATTTCGTGTTTCAGTAAATTCTGGACCTTTCTTTAGTTTTACAGAAAAGTATTCTGGAATATTTGCCATTTTTCTGCATTGCGAGGTCGTGAGTTCGAACCCAGGTCGCTACGATAAGATTTAAAATCCGTGTAAATATTTAATTCATTTATTTATGTTCTACTTTATTCGGCGTTTCAGTAGATTCGGGGTCTTTCTTTAGTTTAACAGAAAAGTATTCTGAAATATTCGCCATTTTCTGAGTTGCCAGGTTGTGAGTTCGAATTCCGGTAGCTATGATAGGATTTAAAATCCTTTAAGTAAATATTTATTTAATTCATTTATTTATGTTCTACTTCATTTCGTGTTCCAGAAGATTCTGGAACTAATTTCCTTATTTATGTTCTATTTTATTTCGTGATTCAGAAAATTCTGCACCTTTCTTTAGTTTGCCAGAAAAGTATTCTGAAATATTCGCCATTTCTCTGTGTTGCGAGGTCATGCGTTTGAACCCCGGTAGCTGAAATAGGTTTTAAAATCTGTGTAAATATTTATTTAATTCATTTATTTATGTTCTACTTCATTTCGTGTTCCAGAAGATTCTGGAACTAATTCCCTTATTTATGTTCTATTTTATTTCGAGATTCAGCAAATTCTGGACCTTTCTTTAGTTTGCCAGAAAAGTATTCTGAAATATTCGCCATTTCTCTGTGTTGCGAGGTCATGTGTTTGAACCCCGGTAGCTATGATAGGTTTTAAAATCTGTGTAAATATTTATTTAATTCATTTATTTATGTTCTACTTCATTTCGTGTTCCAGAAGATTCTGGAACTAATTTCCTTATTTATGTTCTATTTTATTTCGTGCTTCAGAAAATTCTGGACCTTTCTTTAGTTTGCCAGAAAAGTATTCTGAAATATTCGCCATTTCTCTGTGTTGCGAGGTCGTGAGTTCGAATTCCGTAGCTACGATAGGATTTAAAATCCTTTAAGTAAATATTTATTTAAATCATTTATTTATGTTCTACTTCATTTCGTGTTCCAGAAGATTCTGGAACTAATTCCCTTATTTATGTTCTATTTTATTTCGAGATTCAGCAAATTCTGGACCTTTCTTTAGTTTGCCAGAAAAGTATTCTGAAATATTCGCCATTTCTCTGTGTTGCGAGGTCATGTGTTTGAACCCCGGTAGCTATGATAGGTTTTAAAATCTGTGTAAATATTTATTTAATTCATTTATTTATGTTCTACTTCATTTCGTGTTCCAGAAGATTCTGGAACTAATTCCCTTATTTATGTTCTATTTTATTTCGTGATTCAGCAAATTCTGAACCTTTCTTTAGTTTGTCAGAAAAGTGTTCTGAAATATTCGCCATTTCTCTGTGTTGCGAGGTCATGCGTTTGAACCCCGGTAGCTGAAATAGGTTTTAAAATCTGTGTAAATATTTATTTAATTCATTTATTTATGTTCTACTTCATTTTCTGTTCCAAGAGATTCTTGGCCTTTCTTTAGTTTAACAGAAAAGTATTCTGGAATATTAGCCATTTCTCTGGGCTGCACAGTAAAACTTTCATAGACTTCCCAGACAGAATTCTGGAACTTTCCCCGCTGCTATAAAAACCAAAGGTCTTTCATTCACAAAGAGTTCTGAGTTCAGAGTTCTGCAGAGCTTGCAATTGTACTTCGGTCTTTCAGTTGAGCGCTATGAATGCAATAGCGCATTCGTGGAAAAATAATCGGGATTAGACCGTCGTGCTAATTTTGGGATATCTTGCTTATACTTACAAAATACAGGTGTAAAATATTTTTTGAACAAAACTTTTGAGCTACATTATTAGCTCTGTTTTTAAACTACAAGTAACCTCCACAATGTTTAAAAAAATAATAAAAAATATAAAATTAAAGATTAACAAAATGACAATTTTTAATGGGTTGTTGAAAATAAATTTTACCATACAATATAATTTGACTTCTCGGTTTATTTTGCTTCTGTGCTAAAGTGTGGTTATTGTAAATTTGTAAAAATAAAATAAACTCTAAAATATTTATAACTTTATTATTAAATGGAGTTTTATTTGGTATCCTGTTTATCGGATAGCGGTCCAATATGCGTTAATAATTAGATTAGCTCTACTTCTTGTGTGTGTTATTGTGCCTCAAATTAAGCCACAGCATGACAATATTTTAATTAAACAAATATGAATATTTTTTAAATGGTTTTTAAACTTTAAACACACAGTAATGAAGATTTTTCCCGCCGTTCCAGGGTATTAGGAGTTGAATGATAATTTATTTTTCTTTCTATTTTGCCGAGATTTTCTGATCGTATTGCAAACCTGAACTTTCTACTGATATTTAAATTTTCTGGTAGCCAACATTGCAATTTTCCTTGAGTTGTTAAATATCGAAAGGCGAAAATAAGCCAAGAGTTAAGATTATGATAATTGTGTCACTGTTACTATTATGTAATTTTTTTTAATATATTGTTTCATTCCAAATTTGGTAATAATTAATACAAATTCTAACTGCTTTAAACATTGCATATGAATAATTATACCAATAAATTAAAAAGTATGTAAATAATATAAATATAATATAACTGTATAACTCTATAATAGTATAATACAATTATTTCACTGTTACTATTATGTAAAAAAAATCATTTTTAATATATTGTGTCATTCCAAATATGGTAACAATTAATACAAGTTCCAATAGTCCGCTTTAAACATTGCATATATATAATTATACCAATAAATGAAAAGGTATGTACATAATATAAATGTAATATAAATATAACTGTATAACTGTATAATAGTATAATATAACTGTTTCACTGTTACTATTATGTAAACAAAAATTCATTTTTTTAATATATTGTTTCATTCCAAATTTGGTAAAAATTAATACAAGTTCTAATTGTCTACTTTAAACATTGCATATGAATAATTATACCAATAAAATAAAAGGTATGTTCTTTTAGTAGTTTGAATCCAAATCTCTTGTAATGCAATTTCTGATCTATGCAATATTTTAAAGCACGGATTGCTTTGTTATTAGCTTGATATCATTCCCGAGGTATTAGGCTGAATAATTGGAGATTTCTGAAAGATTTTTCTGTATCCTCAAAGAACGGGCAAATCAATATGTTTGTTTGGGTGTCTGTTTGCATTGATGTTTGACGGATGGGAAAGAGGTAGTGAATCGGAGGACAAATCCTCCCTTTTGGTAACAATCAAAGTTTGGGAGAATATTCTTCAGTGTCACATCAGAGCAGTTTAAATCTGTTTGAAGAATAAAACTATCATCAGTTAAGAAAACTTAAGTCTTACATATATTTAAGATTTTTTGCGCATTCGTGTACTTGATACTACATCTTAAACTGGAGGGGTTTTTTATAACTATAAAATTTTAAATTAAAACAAAATGTCACGGGATGTAATTTGGCTTCCTATCATCATAACTAGTCTATCAATTATTTCCTTCTACGCTGATTAACTGTTTCTCTCCTTATGTATCACATTAGATAGGGTTTCATTTCCCCTATGACGAGCGTATGTCAAATGCCCATGAAACTGCCTTTGAAAGCCCATTGCATCCCAGCCTATCTAGACTACTGAGACGTAATTTTCCTTCAAAGTACGAAGTGCTTGAGATAAGTTGAGTAAAGGCAGGGAAAATGAACTTTATCAAATGTCATATTCTGATTAGCCCTTCATCTTTCAGAGTAAGATGGAGAAATGGCTTGATTCCCTTATATGATAGCAAACAAAGGCCATTCATAAGCAATAGAAATGGAAATGTTAAAAGGTTTATGCAGTCATACAATGTTTTTGCAATTTACAAGCTAAATAGTTACAAAAATTTGCACACAAATACACAATATATTCAGTAAAAATAAATTATTAAAAAAAACTTTTTTAAAAATTATTAATTTATAACGAGCTTTGTATTTTAATTTTTAAATTTTTCCGAGTTAATATTATTATTTCTTAATTTCCATTTTTTTTCGAACAATACTAAATGTCATATACTAATTAGCTATTCATCTCTCAAAGTAAGATGGAGGAATTGCTTGATTCCCTTATATGACAGCAAACAAAGGCCATTCATAAACAATAGAAATGGAACTGTTAAAAGGTTTTTGTAGTCATAAAATGTTTTTGTAATTTATAAGCTAATTAATTACATAAATTTGCACACAAATATACAATTTATACAATAAAAATCAATTATTTTTAAAAAATTAAACTTTTTAAAATAATATTAATTTATAACGAACCTTGTATTTTAGTTTTTAAATTTTTCCAAGTTAATACTATTATTTCTTTATTTCCATTTTTTTTTCGAATAATACTAAATGTCATATACTGATTAGCCCTTCATCTTTCAGAGTAAGATGGAGAAATGGCTTGATTCCCTTATATGATAGCAAACAAAGGCCATTCATATGCAATAGAAATGGAACTGTTAAAAGGCTTATGTAGTCATAAAATGTTTCTTGTAATTTATAATTTATAAGCTAAATAATTAAAAAAAATTGCACAGAAATATACAATATATTCAATAAAATTCAATTATTTTTAAAAATCTAAACTTTTTGGATAAAAACAAACCTTGTTTTTATCCAAACGAACCTTGATTGAAAACGATTGAAAACGATTATAACGAACCTTGTATTTTAGTTTTAAAATTTTTCCGAATTAGTACTATTATTTCATTATTTTCATTTTATATCGAATAATACTATGTCAAGTGATTGAATAATGATCTTATAGGAATCAAATTTTTATTTTGGAATTTGCATTTTTTTGTGAAAAACACTAATTGCTTTCGATTTAAACTGTTATTATAATATTTGATAGTAAATTTGATATTTAAAATAGATACTCGATTTGTTCAGAACATCTTTCTTTGAACCTTCCCCAAGCATAGGCTATGTCCTGGATGAGGGTAGTTTAAGGATTGAACAGCGATCTTATAGCAATCAAATTTATATTTGGACTTTCCATTTTTGGTGAAAAATACAAATTGTTTGGGATTTTAAACTGTTATTTTAATATAAGTAAAATTGATATTTAAAATGGGTACTCTATTTTTTCAGAATATCTTTCTTTGAACACAGAAATACAAAAAAGGAGTTTAGCACTAAATATTGTTGAATTATATGTACTTAACATTCTTTAATAATATTGTATACATTTCATGATATTAAAAACTAACATTTTATTAATTGTGTAACTGCAGCTTATTAAACAATCAAAAAATTTTGTTACATTTCAGTAAAACAAATTTATATGAAGTACAGTAAAATTTTGTATAATTCCATAGGTGTACAATGAAATCATGTTATATCTATAAAAATATTTTATGAAAATTTACTGTACTTAAAAGCATTTCCCTTAAATTATACTTTATTTTTAAAACGTAGGTTGGTTTATAAAGTAGGTTTTAATCAGTAAATGTACAAAATATTATCAAATTATTTTTAAAAATAAAGCATAAAATTATAATTTTAAAATTATGTCTTGAATTAGTTGGTTTAGTTGTGTTTTGATTAATATAAGTTATTAAATTGCAAAAAATATCTTTTGAATGTTCATTGCTCCTTAAGTTCCAAATATTATTATTTTTAAAAATAAAGTATAAAATTATAATTTTAAAATTATGTCTTGAATTGATTGGTTTAGTTGTGTTTTGATTAATATAAGTTATTAATTTGCAAAAAATACATTTTGAAAGTTCATTGCTCCTTAAGTTCCAAATATTATTATTTTTAAAAAGTATAAAATTATAATTTTAAAATTGTCTTCAATAGATTGATTTTGTTGTGTTTTGATTAATATAAGCTATTAATTTGCAAAAAAATACCTTTTGAACGTTCATTGCCCCTTAAGTTACAAATATTTTTATTTTTAAATAAAGTATAAAATTATAATGTTAAAATTATGTCTTGAATAGTGTTGTTTAGTTGTGTTTTGATTAATATAAATTATTAATTTGCAAAAAATACCTTTTGAACGTTCATTGACCCTTAATTTCCCCATATTTTTATTCCATAGGTGTACAATAAAAACATGTAGTATATATATAGTTTTTTTAATGAAAATTTACTGTAATACGTAAAAGCATTTCTCATAATTTCATGAATCGGTAAATGTACAAAATATTATCAAATTATTTTTAAAAATAATATATAAAATTATAATTTTAAAATTATGTCTTGAATGATTGGTTTTGTTGTGTTTTGATTAATATAAGCTATTAATTTTCAAAAAACACCTTTTAAGCGTTCATTGCCCCTTAATTTCCAAATATTTTTATTTTTAAAAATAAAGTATAAAATTATAATTTT
>CM063510.1:64059308-64074308 GCA_032207245.1 Pardosa pseudoannulata | reverse complement strand
TATATTATAAATTATATTTATATATATATTATATATATATATATATGATATATATGAAATATGTTATATATGTATATATATAATGTATATATGTATATATATGTATAAATATATGTGAGATGTATATAGTATAATGTGTATATATTGTATATATATATGATTGGATATAGATCTATTGTATTTTTGAGATATATTTTATGTATATATATAAATATACATAGTTTATATGTATATATGTAATATATAATTAATGACAATATGTATATATTATGTATATATATTATATATTTGTATATATTAATATACAATATGTAGTATTTATAAATATGTTTTGTTTGTATATATGTATTATATGTATAATATATATATTTGTGTATATATATATGTATATTGTATATATATATATATATATATATATGTATATATGTATATTTGTTATGTATATGTTTATTGTATTATGTATATGTATATTTTTATATATTTTTTTATGTATATATATGTATATGTTTATTTGTATTATATTGTTATGTTATATATATTTTTATATATATGTATGTTTTATATATATTTGTTTTTGTGTATATATATTTATATATATTTAATTTATATATATGTATATGTATATGTTTTATATGTATATATGATATATATATGTATATATATGTTATATGTATATATATGTTAAATATAATGTATATAAATGTATATATATATATATTTTATATATTTTATATATAATTAATATTTATATATATATAGATATTATATGTATATATATATATATATATGTATATATAATATATATATATAATATTTATATATATATATATATAATATATATAAATATTATATATATATATAATAAATATATATATTAATATATATATATATATATTATATATATATACTATATATATATGCATATATATATACATATTTTATTTTTATATTATTATATAAAAACAAAAAATAAAAATTTACACAGGTAAAATAACATGTATTATAGAAACTTTTGTATTATATATTTTTACATATAAAGAGTATTTATATGATAAAAGGTTTTAAAGTAAGTAATATACATAGATGGAACTAACATATATTAAAAAATATAAACACAGTGTACACACATAGGACACATGTGTTTGTATTGGAGATTTTGGAACTAGATACAATTTATATTGTTATAATTTTCACAATTTGATGTTGTATTATTATTTATACAGTTACGGTAGAAATTATTATTAGAATTTAGTGATTAAAACAGAAAAAAGTTTTTGCATTCGTGCTCAAATAAAATATATAACAACCAAATCTAAAAAATATCATTATTATGTTTTTTATGCAAATGACTATAAGATGGCAATTTGTAAAAAATGTAAGTATTATTAAATAACTAAAGCTATGAAACAAATATTATTACAAATACATATTTACAGCTGGATTTATATTTTCTTAATTTACCTAAGTGCTTAAAGAAAAAAACACATTTAGACAAATTTAAAATGCATAAACTCCTACACTGAGGCATTAGTTGTCTCGAATTTATAAATATTTTTAGAATCGGCAAAACATATATTAAATAAAACTCTAATTTTCTTGATGATACAGACAGCCATTTTTCCAGACAAATATAGATTTAAATATAATATAACACTTAGAAAAACGCACATGCTATTATAAACGACACTATATGTTTTATATTTAACAAATGAGAATTAAGAACAAAAATTTTTAATACTTTTCCTTTTATAATTAGTTTGTATATAAATACTAACAATTTTGTATCTATTATTCAAAATGTACTATCATAATTTATTCCATTTATAAGTAAACAGATGTAGTATTATAAAATGCACTATATATTTTATTTTTAAAAAATGAAATTTAAGAAGAAAAATCTTTAATAATATTCCTTTTATAATTAATTTGTATATGAATACTAACAATTTCTATGTATGTCATTAAAAATGTAATATCATCATTTATATTAAAATACATGTAGTATTGTAAAAAACAGTATATATTTTTATTTTTAAAACATGAGATTTAAGAACAAAAATCTTTAATAGTTTCTCTTTTATAATTGATTTGTATATAAATATCAGTAATTTCTATAATTTTTAAAATGTACTATCATAATTTATTTCATTTATATTAAAATACATGTAGTATTTTAAAATACACTATATATTTTATTTTTAAAAAAATGAGATATAAGAACAAAAATCTTTAAAATTTTTCCTTTTATAATTAATTTGTATATAAATGCTAACAATTTCTATATCTCTTATTCAAAGTATACTATCATAGTTTCATTTATATTAAACTCCATGTGGTTTTATAAAATGCACTACATATTTTATTTAAAAAAATAAGAATTAAGAACAACAATTTTTAATAATTTTCCTTTTATAATTAATTTGTATATAAATACTAGCAATTTCTATATGTGTTATCAAAATGTTCTACCACAACTTATTTCATTTATATTCTGTTATTTAAAATGAACTATTATAATGTATTTCATTTATATTAAAAATGCATGTAGTATTATAAAATGCACTATGTATTTTTTAAAAATGAGATTTAAGAACAAAAATTTTTGATGGTTTTCCTTTTATAATTTATTTCATTTTTTTTAATTTCATTATTTTTAATTTATTTCATTTTTAAAAAATGAGAATCAAGAACAACAGTTTTTAATGGTTTTCCTTTTATAATTAATTTGTACATAAATACTAACAATTTGTGTATATGGTATTCAAAATGTACAATCATAATTTATTTCAATTATATTAACTTTTCGACAAGTTTCGCTATTTTGAAAGTTAAGAGCAGACATAACATAAAAAATCATAACGTCCCACGAGTAAAAAACATATTCATTTAATAATTCATTATTTTATCCTTCTTCCAGAGATGAAGATTATATATGTACATTCACGCTTACGTATCCATTAGTACTTTATAAAAAACAATTATTAGATTTTTAGGTTTTATCTTACCGTATACAAAAAAAAAACCCCTCCATATTTAACGAAGCAGTGTGATATTTATTTCACTCATGTTTACCGCAGACCCCAGTTCGGTCAAATTAAGATAAAAACTGACTTCTAGGGATCCATAAAAAAACACTTTTTCATAATCCCTTGCTGTTTTTTTCCCTTCCGTTGCCTCCCTAAATTAAGGCATTTAATGAAGCCTTCCTCGCTCGTTCTTTGTCTTGAAGTCGCCATAAAATATCACTTTTTATTCTTTTATTTTTTCCCTCTCGGTTCTCCCTAGCATTCCCTTCCCCCAAAAAGAAAACATTAAAACCTTATTTCTGATAAAGTTCTTAATTCAGAGCCTCGCGCAAAATAACGTTAATGTTTCCAGGGATTAATGCAGCCATTTTTGGAAAGGGGGGTGAACGGGAGGTTTCACAATGCGAACGTCGTAAATTCGGGAACTGTGTTTTACTGTTGGGGGAGAGTAGTCGGGAAAGTAACGTTAAATAATGACTCCATTTGGGGCTTCACCGCAAGCTTCATCAACTACTAAAATAGGGAAGGTCGCAGTGATCACTCAAACTCTTGAACCTGATGCACTGAGAGAGAGCGGGCGAGGATGATTTGGGCTTTACAGTTTGTGGAGTCAGCGGCAAATAAAGTTGTCGTTAATATTCCCGTCTGGCCGCGCGCATTCATCAAGTAAAACAAAAGAATCCCACGAATAAAATGGGACTAAACAGGATCGGTGCATAAACAAAACGTTAAGTTTTAAATAGGGAAAATGTGCGCTGCGAAGTGAAGACGAACAAAAGGGGAAATGCCGATTAATGAATGTGTGTCAGAGGGAATTCGCGCTTAATACAAGTGTTGAATATAAGTAAAATTAATGTGTTTTATTGGGTAAGTCCTGTTTAATGAACGCTTGTAAATAAACGGACAATGCCGCTGTCCTCTTTGTATAGTGGGTGACATAAACTACCGTGAAAGGAAATTAAAGTTTGGGTGTTCTTTCGAAGTTCTTGTTTAAATGAAGTAATAAAACAAAGTAGACAAATGAGTTAATAAACGAAGTTGTCTATGAAACACTTTTTATTATAGAACTGTTACAAAGTATCTACAATGTCTTACACCAACACACACATGCGTTTGTGTATTTTATATATATATATATATATATATATATATATATATATATATATATATATATATATATATATACATACATATACATACATACATATATATATATGTGTGTGTGTGCGTAGGCGTATAGATGTGTATGTGTATACACATATGTGTATGTATATATGAATATAAATAAAAAAAATGTATATATATATATATATATATATATATATATATATACATAAAAGAGAGCGATATATATGTCTGCATGTGTGTATATGTTTTTACGTATACATATTTATTAAAAGACAGACACAAACACACACATATACATGTGTGTGTGCATCATCATAAAATACAAAGATATTTGTCATATCCTGCTTGTGTAAAGGTAAAAAAAATATGTTGTATTGTGTAAAATTGTAACAGCAGAAAACACTCAAATTGATAAATATTTAAAAAAATTATTCTTTACATAGAAGTAAAAAAAAAAACTTCATAGGTATATTGTTTGAAAAATTATGTTTTAAAAATAACTTATTTATTGTTAATGTATTTTCTGTTCATTACGTTAAAATTGTGCATCAGTAATATGTATTCCATGTACCTAGTGTGTTTCGTAAATGAAATTCAGAAGAATATAATAATAGTTATAAACTAATAGAATATTAATAAATTACTTTATATTAAATTAATATAAACATAAATATAAAATTCATACCAGTAATACATTTAATAAACACATTCTGTGTAATAAAAATGATTCATTCATAAAAGTTACAGTATTGAAATATAGTGAAAAATAATTATCATTACTCATTATTAATTATTACTATTAGTTTATTAATAAAGATAACGTAGATTTTTGAAAAATAAAATAATTTTTAAATTTATTTATTGCAAAAACATTTGCTTCCGCACCGTGGTATTTAGAAGTCATAGACCAAGTCAAATGATTATTATATCAAAAATACGGTACTTAAGTTTAATGTAAAAATATATCTTTTTACTGAATGAAAAATAAAACTATTAATGTATTAAGATTTCAGCATGACTTATAAAAATCAGTAACTTAATAATATACAATCAAAAATATAAATTATGGAGTTAAATATTTTTTAATTATATCCTTAGATAATTTCTAAAATTTTCTTTACTGCAAAAACTCTTTACCTTCCTATCATAGTATTTCGGCCGTCATAGACTTTACAAATCGAATTTAAAGTAGTGTATATTTTGCGTATTTAATTTGTACTTTGCAATGAAACCAGGTTAAGTTTAGTGATGTTTCAAAAGGAAGTATCTAATTAAATGGGAAAGGAGAATCGTGTAATTAGAGTTCATCTTGAATTCCTTTTAAATTGGATTTCCGATGTGATTTGAATCTGAAATAATCTCACCACGAAATACAAACAGATAAATTTCTAATTGCTAACTACTTATAGTTTGGCCTTTAATCTCTTATTTGCCCCTTAATAAAAGATTTAAATATATTTATGTAGCACTCTAGATATTTTATGCTTCAACACTGTAGTATTTGAAGTTTATATAAAAGTGATATTTTTATACGGTATTTGTGCAATATATAATAATGAAAATTCATATTAATTTTGAGAGTCATTATTTTTCTTTAAAAAGCGAAATAAACCATGAAAAATATTTTAAAAGTTGATTTTTCAAATCAAAAATAGTATGTATTTTTTAAATTACTTGTATAAATATATAAAAATATATATGCTTACAATTTATTATATTCTAAATATATTAAGTATAATAAATTTTATTATATTCTAAATTTCTATTACGGTCAAAGCAGATATATTTCAAATACTTTGATATTGGAATTCAAATAAAAGCAATAGTTGTGATAATACCGTACGTTATGCTTTACATGAATACAGACTAGTTAACTAAGTACATAAATAGTTTACATAAATATAAATAGTTACTCATTTTACTCTTAACTGCTCTTTTGTTACATATATATTAGACAGACACACTAAATTTCCTACTTTTTTATATTTCGATTTTGATATTGAGACTATAAAATTATATATTTTTAAAACTTATCAATAGTTTTAAACATTTTTCGAAGTGATTTTAGAATTTTCGATAGAATAATAAAAAATATATAGTTTTTATATTACCCTTATTCTAAATATATTAAGTATAATAAATTTTATTATATTCTAAATTGCTATTACGGTCAAAGCAGATATATTTCAAATACTTTGATATTGGAATTCAAATAAAAGCAATAGTTGTGATAATACCGTACGTTATGCTTTACATGAATACAGACTAGTTAACTAAGTACATAAATAGTTTACATAAATATAAATAGTTACTCATTTTACTCTTAACTGCTCTTTTGTTACATATATATTAGACAGACACTCCAAATTTCCTACGTGTTTATATTTCGAGTTTGATATTGAAACTAAAAGTTATATATTTTTAAAACTTATTAATAGCTTTAAGCATTTTTAGAAGCATTTTTAGAATTTTCAATAGAATAATAAAAAATTGAGTTATATAGATTTTATATTACCCTTATTCTAAATATATTAAGTATAATAAATTTTATTATATTCTAAATTTCTATTACGGTCAAAGCAGATATATTTCAAATATTTTGATCTTGGAATTCAAATAAAAGCAATACTTTTGATAATAACTCACGTTATGCTTTACATGAATAGACTAGTCAACTAAGTACATAAAAATAGTTTACATAAATGTAAATAGTCATTTTACTCTTAATTACTATTTTGTTACATATATATTAGACAGACACTCTAAATTTCCTACGTTTTATATTTCGAGTTTGATATTGAGACTAAAAAATTGCACATTTTTAAGAATAACAAATATTTTTACGCATTTTTCGAAGTAATTTTAGAATTTTTGGATAGAATAATAAAAAAATGAGTTATATAGATTTTATATTACCCTTATTCTAAATATATTAAGTATAATAAATTTTATTATATTCTAAATTGCTATTACGGTCAAAGCAGATATATTTCAAATATTTCGATCTTGGAATTCAAATAAAAGCAATAGTTGTGATAATACCGTACGTTATGCTTTACATGAATATAGACTAGTTAACTAAGCACATATGTAGTTTACATAAATAAAAATAGTTAGTCATTATACTCTTAACTACTCTTTTGTTACATATATATTAGACAGACACACTAAATTTCCTACTTTTTTATATTTCGAGTTTGATATTGAGACTATAAAATTATATATTTTTAAAACTTATCAATAGTTTTAAAAATTTTTCGAAGTGATTTTAGAATTTTCGATAGCATAATAAAAAATTGAGTTATATAATTTTTATATTACCCTTTTAGAAAAATAGTTTCTTATTATTTGCACAAATTAATAAAAATAAATAGTTTACATAAATAAAAATAGTTAGTCATTATACTCTTAACTACTCTTTTGTTACATATATATTAGACAGACACACTAAATTTCCTACTTTTTTATATTTCGAGTTTGATATTGAGACTATAAAATTATATATTTTTAAAACTTATCAATAGTTTTAAAAATTTTTCGAAGTGATTTTAGAATTTTCGATAGCATAATAAAAAATTGAGTTATATAATTTTTATATTACCCTTATTCTAAATATATTAAGTATAATAAATTTTATTATATTCTAAATTGATATTACGGTCAAAGCAATATATATTTAAAATATTTTGATATTGGAATTCAAATAAAAGCAATAGTTGTGATAATACCGTACGTTATGCTTTACATGAATACAGACTAGTTAACTAAGTACATAAATAGTTTACATAAATATAAATAGAAATTATACTCTTAACTGCTCTTTTGTTACATATATATTAGACAGACACACTAAATTTCCTACTTTTTTATATTTCGATTTTGATATTGAGACTATAAAATTATATATTTTTAAAACTTATCAATAGTTTTAAACATTTTTCGAAGTGATTTTAGAATTTTCGATAGAATAATAAAAAATATATAGTTTTTATATTATCCTTTTAGAAAAATAGTTTCTTATTATTTGCACAAATTAATAAAAATAAGCTTTTAAAAGACAAATATAAATAGTGATTTGGTTTTGTGCCAAAATTGCTAAAGTTTCCGTACTAATAGAATCTCGTAATTATTAATCCGATCATTTAGTGAATTTTTGATAAATATTATTATTTTATGTAGAATTAATTATAATTGATTTATCAAATTACTTGTAAAATTATTACCATACTTCTATGTCATTTACAACAGCATCAACTAAGTATGAGATCAGTTTTCATTTGCATTGTAATGAAACGAAATTTAATTTTTCTTCACTAAAATCTGGTATAATGCTATTTTCCCTTGTCTGATAAAATTTAATTTAATTATACTCTTATGCTCATTAATGAGCTCATATTTTGAGTCACACATTTTAAATTTAATTTTCGCGAAGCAAGAATTTAAGTATCCTACACTACAGCTAAAGAGAGAAGGAGAACGAGATTAAAAAAAAAGAGAGAAATATCAATTCATAACAATTAAATTCAGTCATAAATCAGTTAAGCAAATATGCAGAGTATTCCTGGAGGAATAATCGTTAGTTTGATCCAAACTTAAAATGCTTACCCTCTAAAGAATTTAATCCGGCCATTTTTGGTCCCTTTAGTGCAGGTGATATATTTCACTTTCTGGGGGGAGGAAAGGGGAAGGTTTATTGCACGACATCAGGTAATGGGGTCTTCCGGGATTTATGTAGACACCACGTTGGGGGTGGGGGAGACTTCGTGCCCACCTGGGGTCACGAGAGGAGGGAAGAATCGGCTAATCATTCATTCCCGACCGTCGTATCTAGGAAACTTAAGAAATTAGCTCAATATAGCGGTAACTTTGACTTTTATTCTTTTAGGGAAGGATACAGTCTGGTGGATATTTTGCCATGCCTAAATTTGCTCTTCTGGCTGTAAAATAATCCATAACTAGCCTATAGCCCGTCATATGACGGGATCATTAAAATTTTTAATTTTAAAGAATTGTAAATTACCTTATGAGGCAGTTAAAAAGTGGTTTGTTTTTTGGCTGAGAATTATCTGGTACACACTCAATAATTTGCTTACCTTTAAGGACCGCATGTTAGTTGCCAACTTTAATTTATCTTGTCATATTACGTGATAGGTTGGACAGCAGAGATTTTAATATTGACAGTGATTATTTGGTGGTATATATGAAGGATGTCCAAAATTTAGGGAATCGATTGCAAACCGTATGGTCATGTTTAAAAAACAGACGCATAAACGAACAAATTTTTTAATTTTCAGAAATATATAACTTAAATGCTAGATATTTATTAATCTGTGAAATAGGCTCCTAGACTTTTATGAAAAGAATTTGTTGTTAACACATTGTGTGCTGGTACATTTCGTAGCGGTATTGTACCGGGAGCGGAAGTTCTGCACGTAAATTTAGCTATTCAGTTAAATCACAAAAGATAAAAAATTATTTAATTTTTAACCAACATTTTGGATTTTATATTGAAATATAGAAACAAATATATAAATAGAAATATCTAAATAACAACCATAAAATTTTGCGAACAAAAAGTATATTTTTAGTGGATAAATTTATAATTGTATCGTAAATATGAAAAATCAAATAGAAATAGTAGTACATAGTTTAAATTTTTTCCCGTTCTGTGGTTCCGCTTCAACTGATGTAAAAACTAGATTTTATTTGTCTAAATTTTTTCAGAATCTATGTAGTACACAAGAACTTTAGGCTTCGTTGTCCTAACGTTGTCCGCTCTCAAGTATGAATCGTCAGAAAACGTATTTCGCATACAATGTATTAATATTGGCAGTGATTATTTGGCGGTATATATGAATGATGTCCAAAATTTATCGAATAGATTTCAAACCGTGTGGTCATGTATAAAAATCAAACACATAAACGAAGAAACTTCTTAATTTTCGAAGATATATAACTTAAACGCTAGATATTTATTAGTCTCTGAAATAGACGCCCAGACTTTTATGAAAATAATTTGTTGTTAATACCAGTGATAAAATTTTATTTCAACAAAAGGTAATCGAGGATTAAATTAAAAATTATCACATATGTACGTAATCTATTATTTAAGCGAAACATAAAAGAAAATTATTTACGTAATACCTATGTGCAGTTATAAAACGTATGAAAATAATCAGACGATATATAAATAATTTGAAATAAATGATTGAATGAGGTAGTTAACGAAATGACGTCATAATGCTAGAAAAATTGCTATTTCCATCTACTTATAATGTGATAAATTGATTATTTTAATAATCGCCTTCTCTTAAAGTGTGAAAATAGGGCTTGAAATAATGTCTATGTTTATATGATATAATATATCGTTAGATCGAAAAAGGGAGAAGGGGTGATTTCGATCATTTTTGAACTCTATTTGAATTTTGCTAACCCTAACTCATAAGGATACTTTATGGATACATCTATCCATTCAAGGTCCAAACGCTTCATAAATTCGAGGACAGACAGACAGAAAACTTAAGCTATAATTATATAGGGGATTTAGAGTGCTTTGAGACCCGCTCAATGTACAAGTGGTGCTACTAGACTTTTATTGTTTAAGAAATGAACATGGTCTGAATACATATTTATAAAGATGTCCTGTATTTGTAAAGCATTTTATAATTAGAAATTAGCTTGATATGCAAGTGGTAACTTTTCGCTTTCTTTTGTTCGGAAAGGTTTGGTTTGGAATGCTAAGATATATATTTTTGCTGCATGAAGGCTAATGGAACCGGAACTTAATTTTTATAAGTGGGTGAATTCTTATGGACACCTTAAAGCTAAATAAACTCTTCTGATAGTAAACCATTCTTTGTTAGGATCGTTTGAGACCATCTCAATAAGCAGATATATGCTTTTATTATTTAAAAAAAACATAATAGAATGCATATTTTTAAAGTGTTTCTGTAGTATAATATTGCACATTTCTCAATTCTTCAAAACCAGTTTAATATACATACCGTGGTTTTTGTCTTTCATTCTTTTAGGGCAGAAAATACTCTAATGGATTTTATAATTAGAAATGAGCTCCGTATGCAAGTGGTAACTGTTTACTTTCTTTTGTTAGGAAAGGTTTGGTTTGGAATACACATTTTTGCTACATGAAGGCTAATGGAACCGGAACCTACTTTTTATAAATGGGTGAATTCTTATGGACATCTTAAGGCTAAATAAACTCTTCTGATAGTAAACCATTCTTTGTTAGGATAATTTGAGACCGTCTCAATATGCAGATAGCATATGCTATTATTATTTTAAGAAAAAACATGATAAAATTCATATTTTTCAAATGTTTCAGTAGTAAAATATTTCACATTTCTCAATTCTTCAAAACGAGTTTAATATATATACCGTGGTTTTTGTCTTTCATTCATTTAGGGCAGAAAATAGTCTAATGGATGCATCTCTAAGCCTAGATATACTCCTAAAGGAGTAAACCAAGCAAACATTTGGAGAGCTTTAAGCCGTACACCGTCTTCACTTTTACTTCTATATCAGGCAGATTTGCTCACATATAAAGCTATCCTGCTGTAAAATGTAAAAATATCGGGTCTTTTGTTTGAATAGTAAAAAAACAAAACAAATATTTACTTTTGGCACACATGGTTTGTAACTTTTATGTTTCTCTTACTTCATTATTTCCCAAGAGGAATTGACGGTAGTTTTTTTTTTTCCTTTTCCCAAAAGAAGAAATTGTGTTAAAAGAATTTGTTGAATGTTTGTTTAGTAAAAATCTGAACCAATGTTGCCAATCCAGTAGCTGATAAATTTGATAAAATGATAATTTATCTTTCTATTTTATAGTAATATTTTGTATTGGGGTTTATTAATCCCTTCCCTGTTTTGCCCGTACGCCGTACGGGCACAGCTTTCAGCCCTTTACTGATTTGCCCGTATGGTGTACGGGCAATCTGATGTCTATTTCGCTTTCACTGTTTCGGCCGTATTTTTTCCCAATTATAGTAGTAAATTATTCGTATAGATGTCCAGTAAATGATAGTTTGAAGTTTATTGTATTTTCTACTCTGATTGGTTCAAAAGCGATGGTTTTTTCTCATGTTTTGTATCAGAAGATGAATTGATATTTTTCAGTGTATATAGCTTTCTGGTTATATTTTACCAACCGCCTGATAATTTTATTGATGTAAGAGTTGAATAATATATTTTTAATTTTAAATAATGTATAATTCAGAGCGTATGGAGCTAATTTCTTGTGATTCGAACTGTGACTCGGAATCAGAAACTGAATTATCTGTAAATGATAGTAGCGAAAGTTTACTAGATGACCTGGATAGTAGTGACTCTGATAGTAGTACACATGGAATCAGTCAAGCAAGACAATTTTTTTAAATTAATTGTGATAATCCTTCGGATTAGCCTCCTAGATTTCCTTTCATTGGAATTCCAAAAATTAACTTGGATATCTATGAGACTAAAGGTAAACTTCAGTTCTATGATGCTTTCATAGAAAGAAAAAAAATTATAATAAATGCTTAGAAATATTAAAAATGTTAATTTTAATAACATATCATTACTTAAAAATGTAAAATGAACAAAACAAATGCAATAAGAAATGTGACATTTTTTGACCGAATTCTGAATAAAAATATGAAACAGTCAAAGGTTAAGCACGTTATTTGCACACAGGCAAGTTTAAGTGACTATTAAACATCAAGTATATATCCAACTGCTGTGAAACGATGAAATTTCTGTCTCAACAGTGCATGTCCAGAATCCGGGAAGAATCAAGTTTTCTAGTTTTATAAACAATAATATAATAACGATAAATAGCCAATAAACAATAATCTGAAAATAATAGAATATCTGTGTTATATTTAAAAAGAAATTGTTTTAGTTATGATAACAATATGAATATTGGATGGTGTTTTCCACACGCACGCACTTAATATATACTTAATATACAGTTTTCTGTTAACACATGAACTCTAAATTTTAGCGTTTTTTATACCACCCCAAGTTAATCGAAACACTGTGTCTTTCGAAATTTGAACTGTTATTCCCTTCCATTCATATTTACCAAGTTCATAAACTACTTTTTGGGTTCCATAAGGGAAAAATCTACGTAGTTAACTGTAGCTTCTCCACTATTAGTGTTCTTCAATCTACGGCTCTTCCCTTTTTCCTGGTCGCTATATCCGATATCGTAGTTAGCGTGGTTTCAGTTGGTATTTTTTCCTGAGCTTAATTAAATTATTTCTTTCTTATCTTTCTTTATTAATTTTCGGAAAATAAGATGATAGGTGGTGTCAATTGAAATTGTAAGTAAGAAATATTTTAAATTCTGCAAGAACCAATTTATGAGGAAATTTAAATAATATAGGGAGGTCTATTTTTGATGAATATGCAATGAATGGACTCACGTTGCAAAATATATAGGCACGGAATTCTGTCGGTTTCCTGTAAAGTTAGATTGCACATTTATTAATCAATATTTTGAAATCTAATATAGCAAATGCAATAGAATATCATATTACATGTTAACATCACTTTCATAGTAAAAGAAAAGATACCATAAATTTCCTTTAAATGAAATATTATTATATTTTCCTGTTTAATTTACGAAAAATCGTCACAAGTTTTAGACTACCGTACTTCTAAAAGTCAGACGTTCCTAACATATAAGGCATTATAATTTCACTGTTTAATTATGCACTTTTAATGTACACTCAACATGAGTTTTAAAAAGGCACGTAGTCATATGACTTCCCAGGAATAACGCTGATTTTGGAATCATGGGAATATAACTGATCCTAGAACAAGACAAACCTATTCGGAGTAACAAATTTTAGAGTGTCATTTTTGATCGAGTTTGTAAAACTTTTTAATTAGAGGAGACCTCCAACTACTAGGGTTATTTAACATTCCTTTAAAAAATCATTTAAAGTAAAATTGATTTTAGGAAAGGTTCATTAAAGTTATGAATTATATTCTAGTTACACTAGAAAATTTATAAATATAAAATAACATAGCAGATATAAAGCAATGTATAAATTTTACCTCTATCTCTTCTTGTACAATTCTTAGTATTAGTAATATTTACGTTTCAGTACTTTTTATCGTCGTTTTCTTAAAAAGGTGCTGGGCAAATTGACACTAAGCATACTAACCAAAATTTCTATTTATAAACTTCAATAGAAGGGAGTAAAATGTAGCAAAACTTAACACATTGTGTGCAGGTACACTTAGCAACGGAATTGTACCTAGAGTTTTGCGCTATTTTTGTACTCATATATATATATATATATATATATATATATATATATATATATATATATATATATATATATATATATATATATATATATATATACCGTTACATACCATTTTGTACTCACAAACAAACCATGTTGTTACACTACGTGTCCTGTGCTCCAGTATCAGTTGTTTTAAAATGTGCTAGTTAGTGTGACGCATACAATGTGTTAAAACTAGGAACAACATTTTGTAAAGACTTACTAGAACATAGTTATGTAAAATTATATGGATTCATAAGCAAAGCTTAGGGAATTTGTGTTTTTAAAATATTTTCAACAATACTCTTTTATTAGTTAAATGTGGCTATTCAAACTAAATCTAGGAAGTTTTTCAAAGAAGAATTGATAAATTAATGATTAATAATTATTTTTCTGTAAAAATTAATAATTTTAATAATTTTAATAGAAAACACATATTAGAAAT
This sequence comes from Pardosa pseudoannulata, assembly GCA_032207245.1. Taxonomy (NCBI): domain Eukaryota; kingdom Metazoa; phylum Arthropoda; class Arachnida; order Araneae; family Lycosidae; genus Pardosa; species Pardosa pseudoannulata. The sequence goes on along the minus strand of CM063510.1, from coordinate 64,059,411 downwards.
AAAAATTAAAAGAAATTTTAACATAAATTAAGCTATATAAAATTATATGGATAGATTATATGCCAGTGGTGTGTTTTGTATTTTTAATAACAACAATAATTTA
>CM063510.1:64016808-64054308 GCA_032207245.1 Pardosa pseudoannulata | reverse complement strand
GTATTTGCTGCCGTTTGCAATTGGCATTGATGTAATAACTTATCAATGCCAACTGCAAACGGCAGCAAATATCCATGCCATCAGGACTGGATTAAACCACTTTGGTGCCCTAGACACTTCCTTCTTCCTGTTTCTCCTTCATGATATACAAATTATTTTTGAGTCGCTCTTCTCTTGAAAAAGCAAATATTCAAGGGATTTTGAGTTTTGTTACTCGTTTGATAAACGTCAAACAAGTAACAAAACTATTACAATGTTATGAGACATTTTAATCTTATAAACACATTGAAAGCTATATATTATTACGCATTTGTTTATTATTTACAATTTTCCAACATAAATCTTAATTGTCCTTTGACTGGCTCTTATAAAAAAGAAAAAAATAGTTCCTGGACATTTGTCTCGTGTGTTTATGCGATCATACGGTTTATGGTAACTGAACTGAATGACAGCGTTCTTTATGTTTAACGATTATCCAGTGAGGACTATAGCTTCTATTGGATTTGATAGGATAAGTGTTGTTTTTTCTACTTTTCCAACAGTGGGTCATTTTCATAAACCATCATAACACATAATTTAAAGGCTAGTTTCCAATATATCGAGAAATAAGACACATAGCATTAAAATAAACTTCTATATTTAACGTTAAACCTGTGAGGAAATCAGTATTTAAAGCGTAAATCTTTTAGATATGCTACACAAAATTAAGTTTTAATTGGGATAATTACCTATAATCAGTGAGAATTATTTATTTTCTCTAATTTAAGTAAAGTTTAAATAAAGGTTTCATTGCAGAGTTCCTTTATATTTCACTCGTATCTTTTAGATCTGAAATGTTAAAACATTCCAGATAATGTATTTTAAATGCTGTAGAATAAAGGTACTTGAATAGTGATTCATTTCCAAAGCTTTGATGTTTAAATGTTACAAGCGATTGGTCGAGAGACCTTTGTAAATCTAATCTTTTGCAATCTGTCTTTTGTTCAGCTTTAATTGTAAGATAAAATGACCTAATAAAATCCAGATTTTGCCTTACTGAACTAGTGCGTTTGTAATACTTATGAATATTTCGCAGTTCCGGGGTTATAGCTAAGTGCTAAGAATGATTAAATTTATTAAAGCTGAATAAACTGTTTTCCACATTGCAAAATCGTTTTAAACTATACTCATATAGTTAGTTGTCAGTACAAACTCTTAACAGGTAATTAGATATTTCTAAAAGTAAGTTTTTGGTCATCCTATTATATATATTTCATTTATGTTAGTTTATAGTTGCATTCCTTAATCCAAATAGCTTAAATTTAGAAAATATTTTTGCTTCCTTATACGAATAGAACTTTCTAATATGAAGTTTGCTTTCTTATACGAATATACTCCAAAGTCAATTCTAAATTGTCTTGCAAAGTGATTTATTTTGCTTTGAAAAACATATTGCTAGAATTATATTATTCATATAGAGCAGGGGTAAGCATTAGGTATGTCACGATCGACCAGTGGAGAAACAAAAGAATATGGGGTGAGTGCCTTTATTAAAATTAAGACGCTTAAGAAAATTAAGAAACATATTTATTGAAGACTGACGCCAGTTAGGCTATAAATACACCATAAAATTAAAACAATATATAGTTTTTGTGTCGCAGATGACCATACAGAATCCAGTGCAATAGCAGTAGTTGGGAAGTTTTCTACTAACTATAACTTCAAAAATTAACTTTGGATAAAAATGATTTATTTTAAGTTAGTTTGAATTATTTGAGGATAAATTAATAATTTGATATTAATATATTTCTATCTATTATCATTATGTGTGTATCTTGCGTTTTACTTTAACCCTTTTTATTCTGATGGTACTTATAAGTACAGCTTCAGTCAAACACCTATATATTCCTAATAAAGTTGTTTTTCCTGACGGTACTCACAAGGACATGAACGATGCAGTACCTACAACAGAAAAAAAATGACAGCACCAATCAGGAATCCTTTTTATTCGCATAGTAGGGGTTTTTTATTTGGCATGCTGCATTCGAAGGTCCTTATGTGGCAGAGTTGATACACGAGTTGTTCAATTGAGTAAATTTAGTGGTTTATTACCAGTTATTTGGTACCATTATTTTTTAGAGACTTCTATACTTAGCAGGCAAGCATTTCATTTGTTTTATTCATAATTTAATGTTTTGTTTTCTATCATAGAGTCAAAATTATTTGTTGGTACTAGAAAGTACCAGCTGCAAAATTAACTACTAAAATACAGTAAAAATGATATCTCTTTTTTCTCTGATTATTCTCCATTAAAACTTAACTAATGATGCAAAAATGCAGTGAGAAAGTTGATGGTAAATTAATTCAGGATATAAAGGGTTAAGGAAGTATTGTGATAGCGAAAAATTTTCATTTCTCAAATTTCAATTGAAATATCATTTTTAATAAGCATGAAAAACTTTTTGGCACATTTTAATATTATGTCTGTACATACGTAGAAGGAAACTTTAATGCAGACTTTAAATATTTATTTTGACCACCCATGAGTACATTTTAATCAGTATCTTTTCAACTTCTATACGTCCTTATTTATAGCGATTAAATCAAAAACGATTAACTGTATGGGTTAAAATATTTTATTTAGTACTGTCATATCATCTAGTTGTACTGCTCTTTATTTTTAGCAATATACACTGTATATTAAAAGAAGTCCATATATTAATTGAATGTTAATGCTGGTAATGTCTGTCTACAACAGTTTAAAATATTAATTTATTTCTATTCAGTTGCAATAACGGTTTTTTAAATAGTCGAAACAATGTTTTAAATATCATTCCTGTAAGGAGTAAAAGAAGTAATATCGAAAATAGTTGGATTACAATGAAATATCATATAAAAAATAATGTTAATCCTTTTGTTGGGCATTCATTTCACCCACAACTTTTTCAAACTTTCAAAATAGAAGTGCTAATTATATTCAATTGTTTAAACAATAGATGGCAGCCTAAAACTGAAACAGGAATCAGTCTTACCATCGTTATAATATCAATGCCAATATATTATAATTTTTGCGCATCTCACAGATGTCTTTTTTAAGATCATGTATGTGGGAAGTAATCTTCCCACGGCCTTCGGAAGAGTTAATGCAGATTGTGGCAATCTTAGTCTACTCAGGCAGCACCGTTACCTTAACCCTTTTTATCCTGAATTAATTTACCATCAACTTTCTTACTGCCTTTTCGAATCAATATATAAGTTTTAATGGAGAATAATCATAGAAAAAAGAAAATTAATTTTTATTGTATTTTAGTTTTTAATTTTTCAGCTGGTACTTTCTAGTATCAACAAATATTTTTCACTCTATAATGGAAAATAAAACACTAAATTGTGAATAAAACAAATGGAATGCTTACCTGCGAAGTGTAGAAGTCTCTAAAAAATAATAGTACCAAATAACTGGTAATAAACCACTAAATTTACTCAATTGAACAACACGTGTACCAATTCTACCACTAAATGACATTCGAATGTAGCACGCCAATTATAAAATCCCTACTATGCGAATAAAAAGGGTTCGTGATTGGTGCTGTCATTTCTTTTCTGCTGTAGAGTCTGCATCATTCATGTCCTTGTGAGTACCGTCAGGAAAAACGGCTTTATTAGGAATATATAGGTGTTTGATTGAAGCGGTACTTATAAGTACCTTCAGGATAAAAAGGGTTAAGAAACGAATTTAACTTTTGAGACTTAAAAAGGTAAAATGTGCAAATAATAATTCTCCTAACTCATCATACAATTCAATTGTACATAATTTGAAAGATGTGCAAGTAAGAATTTAAGAAGTCATATGATATATACTTCACATTTTATAACTACATTAATACATTAAAGTGATTAATATATGTGTAGTGTGTAAAATGTTCTATAATTTCTAAATAAAACATTTATTATAATTATATTAATGATGATAAAATTTTATTCTAATAATAATATTTTTTAATTTATATATTTATGTAACATCTTTTTATAGTTAAATTAACAAGCAAAATCAAGTTATTAATTGAAGTCTAATCAAATTGTACTCTTTAATTACATGGATATTTCTCTGAGGAGTACCTTCATATTTATGCTTCGCCCCAATTGCACTTTGAGAGCAATAAAACAATAAAGACCCCCTTAATAATAAAGAAAAATATCAGAAGTAGAAAATTAATCTTCAAAACATTTTGTAAGAACTACAAATAAATGATGTTAAAAAGGCATTAGAAACAGAAGAAGTTCAACAGCAAAAGAACCAAAAGATACAAGTTAAATAAATTGCATAAGTTTTTCAGCTGTAATAGGAAATTCCCATTTGTATTATTTACTTTGTCCGTACTATTTTTATAATATCGATCGTTTTTATTTAATGTAATGTTTAGGGTTTCAGTCTGTTGATAAATTATTAAATTATTTCATGAGATGTACAAAACTTATTTCTTAAGGGTATCGATTCAGGTTCTGTTATTACCTTTTAACTAATATTCTTGTAAACATTCCATTACAGGAAGATGATAATATGCAGCAGTTTAGATAATGTTCTTCATTGATTTATCTCGCTGCTTTAGTTTAGGCTCGAAACCGGTTATCAGGAATAATTTCTCTCCCATCAATGCAAATGAAGGTTAAAATGCTTTTAGTTCTCTGAAATCGATTATAGTATCCCATCGATTTCTTTAACACACCAGTAAAAATACATTAGTTGTATTAAAAATATATTGGTGAACTCTCAAAAGCAACATCATGCACTTTTCATTATTATGGTTAGGCCCACCATTATTCATTTTGCATTATTGCTTATTGAGATTGCCCTAACATTAATATTCATCGTTCGCAAATTGTTTCTGGTACTGCAGACTAAAGTTTGTGTTTGACCTAACTTTATGATCGCATAGATACGAACATCGAGGTTCATTTTTGTAAGCTGTAGCATTGTAAATTCAGTCCTGTCCGAAAAAAATAAAAATTTACTTAATGTTTTTAAACATATTGAAATTTCAAGCTATGTTAAATTGTTTTTTATAGCTGTTTTGTGCTGTGCTTAGCAATTCCTGGTTGTTCAAGGCCTTTATGTCTGTACAAAATTCATGATTTAGGCAAAAGTGCACACATTATTGCTTTTGAGATTAGCCTAACATCATATTTCATCACTCGCAAATCATTCCGGGAACATGATTGCAAACTGATTGGATATTCTGACCAACCATTTCTCTTGTTGATTCTTTGATTTTTGCATCTATGTTATCGTAAAATTTTTTCGACGACCTTATGTCTGTACAAAATTCATTATTTAGGCAAAAGTGCACACATTATTGCTCTTGAGATTAGCCTAACATCATTTTTCATCATTCGCAAATCATTCCTGGAACTTGATTGCAAACTGAGTTGATGTTTTTACCCAACCATTTCTCTTGTTTATGCTTTGATTTTTGCATCTATGCTATATTCAAATTTAATTTTTGAAAGCCGTAGAATTGTGAATTTGAATGGGGACGAAAAGAAGTAATGTACTTAGTTTGAAATTCAATTATTTTAAAACTTTTATATGTTACACTTCTTTGAAGTAGCGTTTAACGATTATGAATACTAACGGCGTTATATATTTATAAAATTCATTATTTAGATGGAAACAAGTATACTTTATGTGATATTACTCTTTCACAAAGTTTACCTTTTAGTGTTTTGTTTGTAATACAATTTCTATAGAGCAAACTGTATGAAAAATGTTCAAGATTTTATTCAAAATTCTAGAAAAAAAAGAAATATTTGTCATGGATATTTTTACTGTTCTCATAACTTGTATTTACTGATTTTGTTTTTTTACAATGAATTGCTGTATATTCTCCCTTTACATTTTTAGTAGCTTTCCAATAAAGTATAAGATATAAAAACATATGAACTGCTTACAAAAACAAAATTTACTTATGTTATAAATCTTTTTAAATATTTACAGGCATCAGTTGCTGATGTGTTATGACCTGTTTCATAATTGTCTTAGACAGTTTTTGTTATTTTACCTTTTATGCCTTTATGGAATTCATGTATAAAGTGCCATATATTATTACCCATTTAAGTAATTTTCATTTTGCATATCTGTTTGAAATGAAAATTTTATATAAATATTTATATAAATAATTCTATTCGATAATTTCTGTGACAAGAAATCTATACTAAGTATTTTACTTAGGAAGATTAGACAAAAAATATGCTTGCGTCTTAGACAGTTATTTTTATTTTACATTTTATATATCTTTATGGAATTCATGTATAAAGTGTCATATATTATTACTCATTCAAGTAATTTTCATTTTACATATCTGTTTGAAAAGAAACTTTTATATAAATATTTCTATTCGATAATGTCTGTAACAAGAAATCTATACTAAATATTTTACTTAAGAAGAGTAGACAAAAAATATGCTTATCATAAATATTTTAACTATTTTATAATAACTTGCATTGTATAGATTTATTTCAAGAATGATTTTTGTATAAAAAACTCTTCTTCATCATTATTTTCTTATCAATGTAAAGAAAAATTTAAATGCAAGATCAAAACATAGAGGAATTAAAAAAGCAAAATATATTTATACGCTAAGTATTTTTAATCATTTACTTTTATCGTTAAAACTTACTTGTAGTGAACCATCAACAGAATCTTATATATAATACCAAAAGTAGCATAAATTACATAATGTAACAGTTAAGAAAAAACCAGAAAAAGATCTTGAATCTATATTATAATTCCTTTATTTAAAAATCAATTAAAACAAATATGTACTAATAATTAAGAAATTATTAACTTAATTGCATAAAAGAGTTGGTTAAATTACTAATATTTTTAAGTGACTTTTCCATTGCATTTAAATAGCACTTTATTTTTTAAATGGTGTTTTCGCTCTATATAACCCTTAATTGACGGCTGTCATAAATTTTATGACACAAAGTGTTTCACCACAGTGGACGTTTGTCAACTTTTAAGTGACAGCAAGCTTTACCCCATCAGACATCCATTTTAACTTCAGCAGATGACGAAGTGACACAAATGAAGCCTGGAATTTTTCAGTTGTACAAATATTTATTTTGATATTTTTAGTTCTTTTCGCGTGGCAACAAATAACATGTTAGCCCATTAACGTCTGGACTATTTCTGTTGATTCTACATTAACAATCATAAACCTCAAAGCTAAACTGTTATAATAGAAAAATAAACAATTAAAAACAATATGAGTTTTAATAATTAAATATATAGGGTTTAATTTTAACTGTCAGACGAAACAAAAGTTTTGAAAACAGATTAATTTATTACATAAATTTATAAGTACTCAAGAATGAAGTTTAGTGATATATGTGTTTATTCACTGTGATTTATGTGATATTTCTGAATGAAAAATATGTATGTGCATGGTTTAAAAAATCATTAAATTTTTATCTTGATTAGGAAATTATAAATAACTGGAGATAACTGAACTCTTATAGAGATACTTACAAAGAAGTATATGTATCATTGAAAAGAAAATGTCAGTAAAAATGTAAAGGTACTACACACAATATTATTAACTATTTTAAAAATAACATTAGGCGTTGATAATTTTATATTTCACGTCGTATTAGAAATGATGGCGATACATTGATTTTTACGAAAAACATATATGTGCAAGGATTAAAAAATCATTAAATTTTTATCTTCATTAGGAAATTATAAATAACTGGAGATAGCTCAAATCTTATAGGGTTACTTACAAAGGTAATATAGTTATTAATTGAAAAGAAAATGTCAGTAAAAAATGTAAAGGTACTACACACTATATTATTAACAATTTTAAAAATAACATTAGGCGTTGATGGTTTTATATTTCACATAGTACTAGTAATGCTGGTGATATATTGATTTTTACGAAAAACATATGTGCAAGGATTTAAAAATCATTAAATTTTTATCTTGATTATTAACTTATAAATAACTGGAGACAGCTGAACTCTTATAGAGTTACTTACAAAGATAGTATATTTATTCATTGAAAAGAAAATGTCAGTAAAAAAATGTAAAGGTACTACTGACTATATTATTAACCTATTTATAAATAACATTAGGCGTTGATGGTTTTATATTTCACATAGTACTAGTAATGCTGGTGATATATTGATTTTTACGAAAAACATTAATGTGCAAGGATTAAAAAATCATTAAATTTTATCTTGATTAGGAAATTATAAATAACTGGAGATAGCTGAAATCTTATAGAGTTACTTACAAGGATAGTATATTTATTCATTTAAAGGAAAATATCATAAAAATGTAAAATTACTACACACTATATTATTAACAATTTTAAAAATAACATTAGGCGTTGATGGTTTTATATTTCACATCGTACTAGTCATGCTGGTGATATATTGATTTTTAAGAAAAACATATATGCAAGCATTAAAAAATCATTAAATTTTTACCTTGATTAGAAAATTATAAATAACTTTATAGCTGAAATCTTGTAAAGTTACTTACAAAGATAGTATATTTATTCATTGAAAAGAAAATGTCAGTAAATAATTGTAAATGTACTACACACTATATTATTAAAAATTTTAAAAATAACATTAGACGTTGATGGTTTTATATTTCACATAGTTCTAGTAATGCTGGTGATATATTAATTTTTACGAAAAACATTAATGTGCAAGGATTAAAAAATCATTACAATTTTATCTTGAATAAAAAATTATAAATAACTGGAGATAGCTGAAATCTTATAAAGTTACTTACAAGGGTAGTATATTTATTCATTGAAAGAAAAATTGTCAGTAAAAAATGTAAAGGTACTACACACTGTATTATTAACCGTTTAAAAATAACATTAGTCATTGATGGTTTTATATTTCACATAGTACTAGTAATGCTGGTGATATATTGATTTTTACTAAAAACATATATGTACAAGGGTTAAAAAATCGTTGAATTTTGATTTTGATTATGAAATTATAATTAACAGGATATAGCCGAAATATTATGGAGTTACTTACAAGGATAGTATATTTATTCATTGAAAAGAAAACGCCAGAAAAATTTGCAAAGGTACTACACACTACATTATTAATTGTGGTAAAAACAACATTAGGATTTGACGGTTTCATATTTCACGTCGTACTAGTAATACTGCTGATATATCGATTTTTACATAACAAAATTGGGAAGCTAATTTGTTGAAGAGACCATGACGAAGAAAATTCTATTTTATGTGAATTCGATTACAGATGTAATTTAGATTGGCCAATAGAAAATAATTCTAATAGGGCCTGAATAAGCTCGCTAAGATTAAAAAAGAAAGAAAAATTGCTGATTTAGATGAAGGATTGCATAAGTGGGGTTCTTCTCTTGAAGAATATCACGTACATATATTTCCTTTTGCAGATACCGTCTGATCAGAGGTTAAATGCAAGTATGTGAGTATTAGACATGAATGAATTTTCGAATTGCTATTTTTCTTATTTTTAAAATATTCATTGTGCCCCTTTATATAAAAGAGTATTTTTGTATTTTTTAAGACTTCAATATATCATCTCAAGTAACAAAACTTTTACATCAATTAAACTTTATTAAAAGTTGTGAAAATATTACTCTTGGGAAAATATAATAAATATGTAATTACCATTTAAAATATAAAAATGTCAGCCATAATATATAAAGAACAATATTTAAAGGATGTTGAAATTGTTTGATTTCGGCATGCATTAATAATCTAAATTGTGGTTTTCATAAAGTCTATCTGAAGTGGGTTAAAAAATATTTTTATGAAATAATTTTCCCTTCCAAAATTCTAATAAACCTTAACCCTCCATTAGGTTTTTAGTATTTTCCTAGAACCTCGGTAAACTATCCACTCTGCCGAAAAGTAACTACAGGTAAAATGCTTAGAACGCCATTTCAGTTATTGCCGAGAATGATCTTTGTTTAATTTAATGGGCAAAATTTTCCCAGAAAAAAAATAAAAAGTATACATGTATATTGAAACAAAATACGCTGAAGCAATATCCATTTTATTAGTACTAGAAAAAGTTTACTAATTCCTCAGGTCACGCGATGATCACAGCATTTTACGTGACTTGAATACTTGAGTGATTTCGGAACCTACTCGTTAACTCAACTTGGAGAGAACAAGCAGGAGATGGTGGTCTTTAGGAAATTCTCTAAGTTAGAAGAAAAAAGTGGAAGTATGGGACGATTAGCAAAAACATGATCAAATATTTAAGTATTTTGCTTTAAACGTTACCAAGTGATACCTGAAAATCTAGTTAGGACAGTATTGATTTGTTCTTGTAAAAGAAATTTTACATAGGATGCGTGCTTTAAATTGCTTATTGTTATAGAGTAAATAGAAATATTGTTGTTATAATAGCTAATAAATATTTACTAGTATAGTAGAGCCTATTATATAGCGTCAACACTTTGCAACTTTCATTGTTGGAAGACTAAGGTATATTTGGAGACCTAGCGGTAGGTACCAGCTATTGTCTTCTGTTGAAACTGATAGTCGTGGCCATGCAAAATCTGTTTAAATAATTTGTTCTCAGTATATGAAAGTTTTCACAAGCAAAATTCACTTGTACTGCTATAACTATATTTTCAACAGCTAAATTTCCATTATAATTTTTTTTAGCAAAAATAGATAATGTAATGTGATGTTAGAGAAAATAAGGTTTCATACGTTTTTATTACAAGAGTTATTTAAAAGCAAGACCTTTTTCTAAACATTAAATAATTAGTTATTTAATGGATTTAGTCAATGGATTTACAATTAATTTAGCTCTTATTGGAAAAAATAAATTTAAATCACATCACATTATATTATATTTTATTAACAAATTTAATCGCAGCATAATAAGACGAATAAAACTATTACAACATCAATGAAAACAAAGAAAAAGGAACTTATTTTACCCTGCTTCCCAGATCATTTCCCCCTATTATTTGTATAGGAAATGTTTTGGTTGGTTTGGAGAGCTAATGTTTTGGCTAAATTAAGGCTAAATTAAAGAAAAATCGTGAAAATATATAGAACAATTTAAACATTTCCTTCGTAAATATGTTTCAAGATGGAACTAATTAAAAACTGATTCAAAATAGATCACTTATTTTCGAAACAAATAGTAAGCGATTTTTACTAATTTTTCAGATAATGTATATGATAGTGCAATATATATATATATATATATATATATATATATATATATATATATATATATATATATATACATGTGTGAGTATATATATATATATATATATGTGTATACATATATATATATATGTATATATATATATATATATATATATATATATATATATATATATATATATATATATATATATACATGTGTGAGTATATATATATATATATGTGTGTGTGTGTGTGTGTGTTTGTACATATATAAAGTTGCACTTTATAAATATCAAAATTACACATTTTTCGACTTATAGGGGTAGATATTGTCAAGAAAAGATGTTATATGACAGGTTGAATGAAGCCAGATGCGTAGTCTGGGGGTTCCCGGTATGGAATTTAAACTTTATTCCTATGGCCGCACAAAACTAAAATGGATTTTATTCAAAAATTAGTTTTTTTATTCACTTATTTTACGAGCATTTTTATGAATAAATTTAATGTACAACGGATTTTTTACACAGTAATAGCATCTAATGCACTATTTTTTTATTATTATTAGATTACCTTTTAATTAGAATTCAATTATTTAAATGTTCGTCCTCTAACGTCTGGTCCCATATACTATAATTTGCAGGATACTAAGAACCTCTAAATTCTAACTTTTTTGTTTTGCCTATTTTGACGTTGCACAACAAAATCTATATCTTTAGCTGCACTGTTTTTAATATTGCCAAATTAGACTACTAATCGAATTCTTGAATGAAGAAGCCTGTGATGACACACATCATTAATTCTTATAGATGATGGAAACATCTTATTTACAAACACACATTTACTATCATGCACAGGCCAACACATTACACTTAGTACACATGTTACTTATGAAATATAAAATAGAATTTACGCAACGTCCAGCGAAGTTCGGTTAATAAGGTCGGCTTCTGTTGTTGATGAGGTATATCAAACATCTTTTATTTCGCAACATCACTGGTATAATGTTGATGCGATCGTTGACAGAGCTGTCGAAGTCCGCTTTTATAGATATTAGAACTTAATCCAGGTTAATTGAAGCTCATTACTGTTGCATATTAACGGTACATAAAATTTGTATGCATATAAGCTTACAAAAGGGCAGTTAATACAGTCAAGACATTAACTCTCTGACTGCTCATTCCTTGATTTCCACGGGCAATTCAAATGTAGCAAAAAATGCTCATCCCTATTTTCGCGGGCATGTGTTTTTCTTCCTTTATTAAGAAGCACATTCCGCCTTTTCACCGTTTAAACAGTGGAATAAATTATACACAGTATTAGACATTTAATTAGGTAAATAGAATTATATGACTAGAACTATAATAGTTATATTAGATAATAGAATGATAGATAGTATGTTATAAATAGAAACTAACTATGTTAAAGTTGAAATTTTTTATAAAATAAATTTTTTTATGTGATAACATCTGAAATTAGTTTTTCTGAAAGCTTATTTTCTCATGATAAAAGTCAATATAAAAAATCTTTTCTGGAAAAGAAAAAATTCTTTTCTAGAAATAGAATTAGTATTTCAATTCTCCAATATATATATATATATATATATATATATATATATATTATATATATATATATATATATATATATATATATATATATATATATATATATATATATATATATATATATATATATATACATATATATATACATAATATATATACATACATACATACATACATACATACATATATACATGTACATATATATGTACATATATATATACATATATATATATATATATATATATATATATATATAATATATATATTATATATATATATATATATATATATATATATATATATATATATATATATTATATACTTAAATTATGCAAAAAAAATGCGCAATTTTTAAAGAGATCTCGGTTTACAAATTGAGCCGTCAGAGGGTTAATATATATGAGTTAGTAACGTACAGGTTTAAATTTTATAAACAAAGTCATCGTATATATGTTCCACATCTTCTCTTAAGTTATGGGCCAATTGCAAAAAATATGATGATTTTATGCTTTACAGCTCTTTAACCCTTTGCACTCCAGCTAATTTCGCTCTCTATCTTCGTTGTCACAAATATTCCGAAAACGTAGTGCAAAGGGCTAAAATATTGCTCGAAATTTCAAAGAAAAATTTCGGATTCCATCCTTTCCCCTGTTTTTGGAATAGCTTAGGCCACTATTTCATTAATTGCGAAAAGCCCAATTTTATTCATCGTCGCTTTAACTACCGCTGATTCATAGCCCTTTTTTACATTTACTCATTTTATTTGTCCAATTTGAACCCGCACACAATTCCCCACTCACACATTTGGCATTTAATTGCTTAAAACGGGTATTGGCTGCGACGCGAAAAATAATTTTCCCCGAGCACCTCGTTAAAAACATGAGCGACAGTCCATACATTCCAATTTCTTGGTTGTGTGTGTGTATTTTTTACCCCAGACAATCTATTTTTCGTGTCATTTTATCCCTATTATGACAATGTAACTCACTCAGTGACTCACCAATCATAACCAGGCGAAAGCAGAGGGAGGGAGTACTATTTTAATTCTGCAATTTCCGTGAGCGTTGTGCGAATAATCACCTCATAAATCACACCTCGTCCCTGGTCTAAAGTCAACACAGCCCCCCGTCGCTGATGCACACTTAACCCTACATGGAACGATCCCCCTTCATTGAGGAAAGAAGGGTGGTCACGTACAGCGGCGTTCACGTACCGGTGCATGCTGCACACGTAATCGGTAATCGGCGTTTATGAGTTACCTGGGCTGATCGTTTATGGTGGTTGGTGGTTGTTCAAGCCCATGCAGGATTTTGAAAAAAAAATATGCTGGGGCTTTATTTTTTTTTTGTTGTTGTTGTTTGGTGTATGTAGAGTCACTTTGTTTAAAAACATATTAAAAATGACTTTTTTGGAACAGTTTCAGAGTCCGGGAGTGAAAAACAAAATTCACTCTGCTTTTATACTGAGTGATATAAATATTAAAGATAAAAATGTTTTCTACTAGATTAGATTTCATGTCATAGTTTAGTCCCGCATGGATTCGCAATTTTTCAGCTGCACTCGGGTGACGTCATTTGCTAAACGTAAATAAATAAATAAATAAATAAATAAATACCAGGAGCCTTTGTGCCTTAATAAAGTAAATTAAGCATGTTCAGACCCACAATTTTATTTGATGTTAAAATCTTATCCTGTATATCTTTGATGTTATTTTCTGATTTCCCCAAAAATACTCCTTCTTTGCAGTCATTTTGAATCGGCTTGATGTCAATAGTACTTCAAGTAGAAAAATGTTGGCTTCAGTGTTACTAATTAATGCTCCAAAGAACTAAGTGGTTTTATTCAAGACAGAGTGAAAAACTGGGGTATTTGTTTATTTGTTTATTTTGTGCGTGTGACAGACAGACAGTTAGTCAAACCATTGTTTAACTACAATCATGTCCCTTTTTACTCTGATAAGTAAAAAGACATTCAAAATAATTCACAGGTAAGAGCCATGATTAATCTAAGTTCAAAAATTTACAAGATTTTTATTTGTCGCTATTTCTGATTTACGACTCTTTATCCAGAATGTTTTTGGATAAAGATACCTGCCCCCTCCATCCACATTGATTACACAAATCGCAAATATACAAAGATTTTACATAGCATTTAGTTCTATTTTACGGTATTTTTAACTTCTAGCATCCTCATGAGGAACGTATATGATCATATTTAAAATAGCATTTTAGTAGACCATAATGCAAAATATTGTATTTCATTGTGTTTAAAGTGAAATAAAATTGCCTATCCCGTTATTTCAATTTTAAATTTGTTTAAAAATCTTCAACTTGGCAGCCTTTGCAATTGGCAACGAAAAAGTCATAATAGAGGAGTATAATACATGTATTCCAAAATTCATTTAGAGGAATTGCTTTCTTTGAAGGTGTAATACAAACTCCCTCGAATAGGTTAGAACAAAGCTAAGTTAAAACTCTTAAAAGTTATTCTATTATAATTATATAATAATTATTCTTCTGTCAATTATGAAAGGCAAATTTAAGAATATAAATATTTTTAACAACTCTTCTTCTAAACTTCTAGTTTTTAAACATCGTGAGCTTGTAATTTATTTTCATTCATAATAGAAACTTATGAATTTAACGATTAGAAATGCGATTTCTAAACTTTGAATTTTTAACTTTTCTATTATTTTATTTTTAAGTTATTTGTAATACATGTATTTCAAAATTCTTTTAAAGGAATTGATTTCCTGATTTCTTTGAAGGTATAATAAACTTCCGCAAATGGGTTCAAACAAAGCTAAGTTATATTTCCTAAAATTCTTTCAATTATAGAAAGCTAAATTAAGAATATAAATATTTTGAACAATTCTTCTTCTAAACTTCTAGTTTTTAAACTTCGCGAACTTTTAATTTATTTTCATTCATAATAAAAAAAGTTATGAATTCAATGATTAGAAATGCGATTTCTAATCTTTGAATTATTAACTTTTCTGTTATTCTATTTTTAAGTTTTGCACTTTGAAACTGATAAAAACATCTCTAGTTTTTAAACTTCTTTTTAAATAGTAAATATTTATAATTTTTTTTCTACTTAATTTTAAATTCTACTTGTTTGAATTTAATTATTTTTTTTTACATTTGAATACTTTTCTTTCTGTCCTATAGTGATTTCTATAACATTCTGGTAAAATGTATTTTCTAAATCTTCAGTTTTCCAGGAGAATTTAATTCTTTAGCAACTATTACTTCGGACATCTTATTGTGTATACTATCTTCTCCTCAACCATCATGGATGCCTTTTGTTTTCTATTTTTCTTTGTAACACAACTCAACTTAAAATAATAAATGTAAGGAATAATATCATTACCTGTAACGATATATGCATTGTTAAATGGTTAGGTGAGGTCAGCCTAAACTTTTATAACTATTGTTAAATTCTTTACATAAGGCTGTTTCGTAAGCTTTATTGTTAAAATTTTGAATGCCTCACATGTATTAGAATTTATTGTTATGTAGTCAGTAAAATTAATAAGTTAAAGAAATATTGCAAATATTAATAATCCTAACTCAATTTTTCATTGACGTTCCCTTAAAAAATTTTATACATAAAATTCCTATTTAATGAACTACTGCATGATCATCGTTAACGTACGCGTTGTAATACATGATGTTGCAAAACGTGGAGAGGGTGCAAATATTTACATTTGCTCATTGCAACTTTTGCCATTCAGTGTATAGAAATATTATCCACTTTGCCCACAAAACGTTTTATATGCTATACAAGCATTTAGTAAGCTGTTCTGACCAAAGCCATGCAGTTAAATACATTCATTTTCATCAATCAATTTTCGTGTGTGTACATCAGATGAGAACAACATGACACTACAGTAACGCCTTACGTCCAAACTGATATTAAAGTTAATTTGACCAGGTGTCACTTTGAAACAAATGTGAAATGAAATATATCTGTATAACTTTCTGTAACTTATGTTTAAAAAAATCAAACACTTTTGAAAATATTCTATTTTTTTCTTTGCAACGAAAATCCCAGGAGTTTTTATATAGGATTTTTAATTTACATTCATATTTTATTACGAGACCTATTCTTGGTTGTATGCATTTCTCAAAACATGGCAAAAAATTCAGTAATCCAATTAAAATTACTTAAATTTCACATGGTATAAATATATAATATTATATAAAAAAGCAAAATATACTTCGTAATCTGCCTTAACAACTTACGTGAGAGGTATAATTTGTAAGCATTTCATCACTCCAAAAAAAGTAGTGTTAGAAAAATACTGATGCCAAACAGAAAATTTAATATTTTTGTTTTAATTAGATATATTTATTTCCTGCACATATTTGTCTCTTTAGATTCAGCAACATGGTTAATGAATTCTCTAATGATAAATATAATATTTTTAAGTAATATAAATTTAGATGCTTTCCATTTAATATTTTTGAAACAATTCCGCTTACAGCATTGTAAAAATGTTTTCCCCAATGTTACGTTCTTTTTCATCTTTCCAATTTAATGAAATATTTTGTTGCAAAGTACGCGGAGTTATTCCTTATAAAAAATAAAACTAAACAGCGAATCTCAAAAAATTGGACTTGTTTATCAAATATTCAGTAAAACTTGTTTTGCAAAACTACATATTTACTTAAATTGCAGCTTTTTTATGGGGTGGAAACAACTATTCGTCATACCAGGAAAAAAAACAGGTGACAGAAAGCCTTTTGTTTAAATTCTGATTAAGCGTTTCTCTCAATTATGAAAGAAACGGAGACAATGACAAAAAAAAAGTACACTTTTATTTTATCATAATACATTATAATGTTTAAAAATACTTTTTCATCAACGTTGATGAACGTATTGAAAACGCTTATTCAAATAAACAAACGCTCTCAAATAAACTGCCTTGACAAAACTTATAAAGTTCTATGAAACATTCTGATTTACGTAGACCAGTGATCGAACGAAAGTTAGTTCTATGCGAATTTTTGAAACAAAGTAAATAATTCCGAAATTTTCCTTTATTTTTTTATTTCAAATTTATTTATTCGTTTACCTTATGCCCGTTCTCGATGAAACATTACATAAAATGAACATGAAGGGGAAAAAGAACGCATTTTCATTTAAAATACATCTTAAAAATTTTCGAAAGGAAGAAAAGGGAGGGAGAGAGTTCTAAAAAGTAATTTTAAATATTTACATAACGTTCCCCTTTGCTACTGCAATCATCGTTCTCCGAAATGATTCATAGAATTTAGAATTTACCTAAATCCTTTTATAAAAAGTCATTATTTAAAAGAAATTCCTAGGCTTGTTCTATTTACCTCTTCCGAACGCTAATGGACACAATGCAATAAATCTAAATGTTTTTCTATTAGAAAATTAGCTTTTCTCTCCGCTTTCTCTGCTGATTCAACACGCCCTTTTTTTTATCCCGTTCCCGCGGCAGCTAATTAAGTTGGCTTTGCTAAAGAATTCTAAAAACCATGCTTTTAAAAGCTACTTTAGCAAAGAATGTTATAGCTTTTGTTTTTAACCACCTTCTTTTTGATGTGCGAACACACCATTGCGGTTTTGTAACGGTGCCTCCACGATAAAAGTATTTATTGAGAATATTTCCCCGTCGCGAACCGGTTGGGTTCTTAATCGAAATTCTTCCAGAAAAATCTATTTCTACCATGTACCGACGACTCTCTAAATGAGATAGAGCCGCATTATGCGATCTCATATCTTGGCCTTTAAATAATCCATTATGGAAATTAACCCTAAAGGCTTTCAAGTTAATTGCTTTCCGTCTCTTATCCCTCAGTTTTGTTTTGTTTTGTTTTTATATCGATATTTATTCAGAGCAAATTGCGCTGCAAAAGTTTCAACTTATAAACTTTGTAAATAAAAAGATCCGTTTTCTGGTGTATATATTTTTCTTTTACTTCGGCAACACGTATTGCATTCTAACGTTACCGCGCTGCTATTTTAGTTTTTGAAGGTACCATAAGTCATGAATATTTCGGAACTTTTGTTCTATTCTAGGTATTATACATATTTACATTCTATGAACATTTCTCATAAAGTTCTGTTTTTTTATTTATTCAGTATTTTCCATTTTATAAACTCGTAGTGTGTTCAAAGAAGGTGAATACAATACAAATGTGTATGCAAATATATCTATCTTAAACAGCCTTCTTTTTTACAGCAGAGGTAAAGTTTCTGCATGGTGAAATGCATTTTTTGTTCTTCTCCGTCCTAAAACAATGCCTTACTTACCATGTAAATTGAGGCAATTCATCAAAAAATAAATGATTCATAAGGTCAAAAATAGATTGAATGATTTTTGTCTATTCCATACAAACAATATAGAGCAATGTAATTCCAAAACCTTAAAAAGAGTGCTAAACGAAATCATTTCCTATACAATTTTATTGTATTCAAATTTATGTCTTTTCCAAATAAATAATATGGGTCAATAGAACTCAAGCTCTTCAAAATCAGCTCTAAAAGAATTGAGTGTAAATAACACTGATATATGCATATACATAGCATTCAATCTACTCTGCTTTCAGGTAGACTATAAGACGCAGTAACATTCAAATTCTTTCAATACATTTCGCAGCGGAATTGTATCGGGAGCGGATGTTTAGCGAGTAAAATTAGTTATTCAATTAAATCTCAATAGATAAAAAATTATTTAATTTTTCTAACCAACTTCTAGTATTTCATATTGAAATATATAAACAAATATATAAATAGGAATATATAAATAACAACGATAAGATTTTTGTAAACAAAAAACAATTTTTTAGTGGATAAATTTATAATAGTATCGTAAATATGAAAAATCAAATAGAAATAGCAGTATATAGTTTTATTTTTTTTTCCATTCTGTGAGTCCACATCCACTGATGTAAAAATCTGGTTTTTATTTGTCTAAATTTTTCCAGAATCTATGTAATAGACAAGAACATTCGGCTTCGTTTTCCTGTATATAACGTTATTTTGTACCCACAAACAAACCATGTTGTTACACTAGCCCGTACAAGTACGTGTCCCGCTCTCAAGTATCAATCGTTAGAAAACGTACTAGTACGTGTGCAGCTATACCATGTGTTAAAATGAGCTTTAAAATGTCAGTTCCGCTACTGTTTACATACACATCTCAACTGTATTGAAATGTATATCATTTCCAGATAGACAATATGAGCAATAATGCTTAAAAAACCTAAAAATAAGCTCTAAAAATTACCTTATGGGATGATTTATACACATTTATACTCTATTCAATTGTATGTCATTTCTATGTAGACATTATAGGGTAATGATATTTAAATTCTTCAAATAAGTCAGCTCTAACACAATTTAGCGGTGACACAAGTTATTTGAATAAAAACATTTGTATTGTATTCAGTCTTATTCTATTTTCAGATACACAATGAGAGGGAATAAAAATCAAATAGTTTAAATTAAGCATTAAAAGAAAATATTTCGGCTGATGTTTGTATATACATTTGTATTGTATTGAACAATACATAGTGTGAGGCAATAATGAACAAGTTCTTTAAAACAAGTTTTAAAACGAATCATTCTAAGTGATATCTGCATACATATTTGTATTGTATTCAGTTGTATGCCGTTCGCACATAGGCAATGTTTGGCAATAAAAACCAAAAAAAAAAAAAAAAATCATTGACAATGATTTTCATTACCGTGTTTTTATTTTTTAAAATTTATTTTACTAAATAAGGGAGATACGATATTGCAATCGAAATATGTGAGCCGCTTCTGCGTCATAAAGGCGTCAGATGTCGTCATAGTGATGCCAAAAGTCTCGAAAGAGGGGAATTTATGGTACACCATTTCTGGTAATTTTGACGTCATTATGATGCGGAAGTCGCCTGTGACATATCCCAACTACAAAACGGTAACCCTATATTTTGAGTCATTGACATTAAATATTTATTACGTAGTTTTATTCAAGAAAAATGCAATTGTGTTTGGTGTATGAGTCCTAAACTAAATTAGTGTCCTTGGATCAAATCTCATGAAGATTGTTACCTTATTGCAGTCAAAATATGTCACAGACGATTTCTACGTCATACTGACGTCAGAAGTCGCCACCGATAAGAATTTGGTACCATAAATTCTACTCTCTCTCACGTCAGAATGACGACTTCTGACGTAAATATAACGGTATGTCTCCAAGACACATCTCGACTGCAATAAAGTAGTACCCAAATAATTTACCTTAGTTACACCGAAGAAATTGAATTTTCTTTGGTTTACAGTTGCTTTTTATTCTTAAAGCATTTTACTCTAGGAGAAATTAAATTTTGTTCTAATTTTCTTAATCTTTATCATCTTTAATCGATTACTTTGTATTAATTCTTCAAAAACGTCGTCGAGAACTAAGTCTTTAAAATAATCTCTTTAATTTTATGCCTTTTCTACTTCTGCTTTAATTACTTTCCATTTCAAACTAAAGATATTACTAGGAAAATGGTTTTTCATGTTAATCATCGATTAAAACTTAATCGTTGCCATATAGATTTTAACTTACGAGATGGCAGAAACTCCATAAACCTGTTTTGTAACACACACTACTCATCCAGTTATTAGATCAGCGGTAGTCTCTCGAGTCCCTAAAGTTTCAGCAATTTACTTTATTGGAAACAAAAGACAAAGCAAATTCCATTAAAGTTTGTTATCCATGAAATAAAGTTCTTGTCACCAATGGCTTTTACCAGCATTTAAACTGATGCTTCAATAGTAATAAAAACCAAGATAAAGTCTATGCAAGAAGAATTCAATCCTCTTGAGCAATTTACAGACGGAAAATAAAAATAAATTTTATATATTTAATTATCCTATTAAACTGTTACAGACAACTATTGTTTTATTGAGAGGAAATTAGTTCGGGTGTAAATGGTACAAGCAAATTATTCTTTTCTAACAAATATTTTTATTTAAAAATAACCGAAAGTGCATTACAGATAATAGATTATACATTAGTGAAAGTAAACATTAAAATGTACTGTAGGGATACAATGGTTTTATTTAAAGAATTCTTAAATAGTATACTAAGATGTGTTTTTCAGAATTTTTATATTAAAGATTTAGATATTAGGTAAATCACTTGTGTAAATACAGTGGTCTTCGCTTAATGTGAACAGTTTGGGACATCGTGATTCTGATAACAAACGGTATACAAATTAGATAAATTTACCCCTTTCCCCTTTAACTAGCAAATACTATATTTCAAAATAAAGTGAAAAACTCACCTTATATTTATGTACTGTATATTACCCTTTAAAACATAAGAATTGTATACATAAAAATTGTTCAATTGTTGACTGTTTACAGTTATTTTAAGAAGATCATTGATAAATTGTTCGTAATGATAATGTTTTTTAAAGTTTTAAAGTGTTGTACTCCACTTTTCAACACTTTCAATGCATTTCTCATTTCAGCACTTGTAGGAGGTGGCTCAATATCAAGAGATTCTCCATCTGACTCTTTAGTTCCATCAACCTGTTATAATGATTTAAAGTTTCGATCTTTTGTTTTAATGTTAAATAATTTTGCTTTTTGGCTTCCATATTGACAAGCTGCAGGTAAGCGAGCAAGGCAAAAAATGTGAATACGCTCCTTCTCAGTTACAATAAGAATGTGTTGCCTTCTGCTTATCTGACAACCATTGACTATCAGAAGGGTGTGCGTATTTCTGAAAAATTCCATGAACACGAAAACCCCACTCCTTTGATCATTCCCCATTTACCTAGTGGAAGAGGGAGAATTCTCTGAAATTCAAATAACAGCGAAGGAAAGAAAAGAATGGGTTCCTGAATACATTTTGATTATTCCTTTGCCAGTTAAAATGAGGTTCGAAAACTGATAACATTAAGCGATGTAACTATCACATAAAGCTATAATTTCAAATTAAACAAAATTTTATCAAATTTTAAAATGAATAGGTCATTTTTAGTGAACTAGTATACGCTAAGCATACATTTGTTTAATTAAAAACCATTATCAGATATACGTATTTGACTTAGTTAACGATTAAAAAAAATAAAGTTATTCTTAAAGAAATTGTCCCAAAGATAGCTTTATTTTTTATGTCTACTTATCGTAACTAAAATATATATTTAAATCATTAGATATATTAATATTATGAAGATTACATTAAAGATACAATTATATTATAAGTCGGATTATACTAAAGCTTATACATGGTGTTATAAAGATTACGTTAGAAAGTAACAATATTATAAGTCGGATTATACTAAAATTTATATATGGTGTTATGAGGATAACATTAGAAAGAAACAATATTTTAAGTCATATTGAAATGAAGATTATCTATGGTATTATCTGGCGAGGATTGGGGTAATTTTTTAATATTTATTCGAATTTTATAAGGAATCATTTTGATCTATTATGATGTTGAATTAAATATAAGTCTTATATTCATATTTATTCATAGAAATATTTTCATTCAATTAGACCCAATAATTTCATTTTTATACATTTGATTATCAAGTGTAAAAGTTAATATTTTGTGAAAGTTTAAATGCTTTTTGGATATATTTAGTAAATAAAATTTTTAGCATATATGTCCTTCTATTTTTTAAAATTAATGACTCTTAACTGTGACGCGGAACTTTTGTATGGTGCCAATTTTTAGAAATGTATATTTTTCAATTTTTATTTTACACTTAAAATTTTAACACCAGCGAGAAAAATTTTTGTTTCAAGATATATTTTACTATTGTATCAAACCATAAGCAGACAAAACTTCAAATTTTCTTATGGTGTAATCAGAAATGTTGTAACTTGTTAGGTTATCTGATAACAACTTAAAGTTTTCAATTTAAAAAAACGTAAGCTACTTATAGGTAAGACTACATGGATAACATTTTAAAGCCACTTAACTTTAGAACTGTTACAGTGTACTTGTGAAATAACACAAGACCACATTTTAGATATAAAAAAAAAGAATAGAACAGGCGTTTGTGTTTTCAAAACTATAAAATGTTTGAAAATCAGTTCTGAAAGGCTGTTTTCTATCGGGTTTTATACAAGTTTATTGGTTTTTTCACATTTTTATCAATTTTTTATTATACTACTTTTATATTTTTTTCTCAGTTAAACTTCCAACAAAGAATTTATTACAGTTGTTTGTAATTTAATATTCCTCCGTGTACAGGTTCTAAATGACTGCAGCTACAGAGAAATAAAAAAACTTCAAGATATTCATTTACAGCTAACAATTCACAGTGTGATAAAATTCCACCATATGTACAAGTCAGTGCAAAGATCAGTTACCTATTTGTCATTAAAACACAAAACTGATAAGCATTAAAAAGATGAGGCAGATCTATCACATAGATGTGTGTCAAAAATTTTCTCTAACAAACGAAACTTAATTGACTAGACGTATTCTTTTTATACTTTACACGTTCACCGGGAACTACAAAAATCCTCTTAAATATTCGAAAAGTCAAACATTTCGGCCAGCTGGCAAGAATTTGTGCAATCTTTGGAGGAATGTCTCCAACTTAGTGGCAAAATTGGATCTCTTGACCTCTTGTTCCAGACAAAAGTCCGGAACAATGCCCAATCCCCTATGTAAAAATAACCTAAGTCATCTGTCCGTATATCCTCGAATTTATGAAGCGGTTGTACCTGGAATGGATTGAGGTATCCATATTAGATTTTTAATGAGGTAGTGTTAGCAACTTTCAAAATCCACCCCTTCCCCCTTTTCTAGTATTTATAGCCATTATTCCAGGCCTTATTTTCACCGGTTAAGAGCAGGTGATTAAATTTATCAATTTGTCGCATAATAAATAGGTAAAAATATATTTTTCTAGCATTATGACGTTTTTCTTTAACCATCTCCTTTAATCATTTCTTATTTTAAATTATTTAAATATTGTCTGTATTATTTTCATAAGTTTTATCGCTTAACTTAGATATTACGTAAATAATTTTCTTTTATAGCTGGCTTAAATAATAGATTAGGTACATATGTGATAATTTAAAATTTAATCATAGATTATTTTTTGTTGCAATGAAAATTTTATAACCAGTATTAACAAGAAATTGTACCTCTTCCAAGGTGTAGTGGAAGTGATAGTTTCATTCCTTTACTTCCATTAAGTACCGTGGCAAAACAATCGGAAAGAACTTAACCCCTTCCGGTATGATTTAATAATGAAAAACTGTGCATGAAATAACCATTTAATTTTTATTTAAAAAACTTGTTTCATTTTACAATTCTTACATATTCTAAATTAAAATCCACTTTTTACATAGTGTTAAATAATATCAGAAACAGCAAAACATTAATAAGGTATACAGATAATAGTTTTCAAGCTAGTGGTACTTTTCAAAACAAGTACAAAGGAATTCTTAATTGTTTACACCGCCAAGTAGTCTCACTTTTAATTTGATTCTTGTAACACACACGGCATTTCTTAGTAGGTTTTCTTTTATTCTGACTCATTAATTTGGCAATGACTTGTACCAAGTAAACAATATGCAATAGTGACTTGTGATTTTCACAAGTGATAAAAGTGTTGCCAAATTCAGTACACTAGAAATTTTAAACTAAATTAATTATCATATTTAACAGTAACTTTAATCGCATGACGAGTGTAGCTCGTCATTGTGCGGTATGAAATGGAAAACTAATGACGAGCTAGACTCGTCATTTCACCGGAAGGGGTTAACGATAATTTCGACGTAGCTAAGAAAACTTTGAGTTACCTTTCTAAATGACTTCAACCTGATTATAAACTGCATTTACAGTATCGGGAGACTTTAGAGGAGTATGAACCTAAACAAATTATTGAGCTTGTACCAGTTAATTCTCAGCCGAAAAACAAACCATTTTTTTATTTGCCTCATAAAATACTTTACATTTCTGGAAAATTAAAAATTTTTCTGATCCCGTTATATGACAGGCTATATGCTAGTTTTGTATATCTCGCCAAACAGAGAATCAGCCATTACTGACTATATTAAAAAGAAGTCCGCCTGTACTTTGTTTATCACTGCATGGCGACTTAGGTTACGGTGAAACAACAATCAATGGAACTTAAGAGCCATTTAAATCACGTTTCACATACATTTTCAGCATATGTACAAATTACTTGAATAGAAAATTTACTTTTATATACAGTAGACACTAAATAATTAGAAACAATATGTATATCTCTTTCTTCATCTACTTTTGTCGGTCTCTGATTTATATATAAATAATAGTGTCTCCCTAAAAGATATTTCGTTGTAGGCATTGAAGGCATTTAGTTGTATTTTTCTAAAATATGTTTTGTCTAAAAAATATTTTATTCTCATGCATGGCCTTCCCAAACTTTAAAGAACGAAGAAAGTACTATAATAAAATAAACTATTTTCAATACTTGCATAATAAGTAGAACTTGCATATAAAATGCCTCCTCAATACACGCCATTTATTAGAAGTGGTTCAAGATCTGAAAACAATAGCCACATTACATTTCTATCCATTTATGTCACATTTCATAACAATTCAAAGAGTAATATGTAAAAATTTATCTTGAAATTATTGCAATAACTTTAAATTAAGCTTGACAGAACTTCATCACTTTGTTGGCTATTTCCGTAAATCACTAAAGTGAGTTCTACAGTTGGGTTACATTACATTTTCTAGGAACGATAACCAAATGTGTGGGGCACTGGTCTTCAATAGCTGTGTTTTAAATGTGGAATTTCATCACAACTAGGGTTGTTAGTAACCGGTTGGAATCGGGTTTGAAAGTTCTAGCTTCGAATTCTCTGAACGATAGCTAGATGGGTAGGGAACTGGTCTTCGATATAGAATTTCACGGATTCGAATTCCATTACTATCTTGGATGTCCGTAACCATTCGGAATCGGTTCAGAAATCTCTATTCGCCGAATGATGAAAGAATGTGTAGGGCACAGGTTTTTGATAGTGGAGTTCGAGGGTTCGATTTCTACTACTACCATAGATGTACCATAAATTATATTCTTATGTATGACCTTCGCAAATTTAAGGAACGATGAAGTACTATAGTAAAATAAACTATTTTCAATTTTTACGTAATAAGTAGAACTTGCATACAAAAGGCCTCCTCAATACAAGCCATTTAATAGAAGTGTTTCAAGATCAGAAAACAATAGCTAGATTTATATTTCTATCCATTTACGTTACATTTCATAAAAATTCAAAGAGTAATATATAACAATAATTTATCTTTAAATTACTGCAATAACTTTAAATGAAACATGACATAACTTCATCACTTTGATGGCTATTTCCGTAAATCCCTAAGGTGAGTTCTACAGTTGAGTTACACTACAGTTTCTTGCAACTCTCTTAATTCTTTTTAAAATAACTTTTTTTGTTTAAATTATATAAACATCATGCTTGGAAACATACGGGCGTATATATCAATTTTTGCTTCTATTGCAGTAAAGTTCAATTTTTGTTAATTTTTTAGTTACCTAAATTTAATGGTAGATTAGAGACTACTACTCATTTCTTTTTAGAATTAAAAATTACAAACAATAAAGAATGAAAAAAAATTCTGCAAGTCCAAGATACATTATACCTTACATTTTTGTACCTCTTGGTATCTGAAGTTTAAATGTTAAAAGAATTGATAAATATAAAAGTGCTTAACATGTTGTGCGCGGATACATTTCTCAGCGGAATTTTGAGTGTATATTTAGTTATTCAGTTAAATCTCAATACATAGAAAATTATTTAATTTTTTAACCAACTTTTAGTATTTTATACTGAAATATATAAACACACACACACACACACACACACACACACATATATATATATATATATATATATATATATATTATCATTTTCGCAAGGATAAATAAAAAGTTAATTTTAAATCTAAATTGATTTTTTTTAATCAACCTTTCCGTTCTATGGATCCGTATCGACTGATGTAAAAACTAGTTTTTGTCTAAATTTTTCCAGAATCTACATAATAGACAAGAGCATTCGGCTTCGTTTTCCTGTATACACCGTTATTTTTGTACCTACAAGCAAACCTTGTTGTTACACTAACCCGTACTAGTACGTCACCCTCACTCAAGTATCAATCGTCAGAAAACGTACTAGTACGTGTTTCCCATACAATGTGTTAATAAAAGAATTATAATATTTCATACATTCTCAACAACCTACAGTGCTATTATTTTGATGCATTAGTTAAAATGCAGCTCTAAATACAGAAAAAAAAACAATAAAATTTTAAAATAGTTTTAA
Organism: Pardosa pseudoannulata; assembly: GCA_032207245.1. Lineage (NCBI taxonomy): Eukaryota > Metazoa > Arthropoda > Arachnida > Araneae > Lycosidae > Pardosa > Pardosa pseudoannulata. The sequence continues at coordinate 64,026,257 of CM063510.1, read as the reverse complement.
GATACAACACATTTCCCTATAAATCAAATGTTTTAGTCAGACAAGCATTTTTATTAAGCACAAGTTTATATTTAAAAACTTAAACAAATCTAACAGAACAACAACTGTAAAATAGAAAGTATTTAAAAGGTTTCATGACTTAATCGCCAAACCTCATGATATTAAATAAAATTCACAGTTAAATCTTGACATATTCCCTCTTAAAAAACCATTTTTCGCAATTGTCACGAAATAAAGGGTTTCTTAATATATAATACGAAAGAATAAATATAGCATAGTTGGAACAACTTAAAAGATAAACCTCTATCAACTTGGAAAGTAATAAAAATTCTATCGCTGTGATATTTCCCCGGAAAGACTTCAACATCAAAAGGAAGATAGAGAAAAAGGTTCCCTTTTAGTTATATTCATCACTTTAAAAGCATTTTAGTATACCTATCTGGATGGATTTTAAAGCAGTGAGACATTCCTTCTGAAATTCAATACTTTTTAACTAAAACTGTGCAAGTCATTTTAACCATCTCCATATTTTAGCAGCCGTAGCTTGTATTCGAGGTGAATAATTTAGTGCTGTTCGAAGAATTTTTCCCCCTTTACACTTGGAAATCTGCATAATTTATAGAATATTTATGAACTGATAGAGCAAAAGTATTAAACGACAAAATTTATTGTTCGCCTCCCAGTAACTTATTCATGAAATTTCGAACTTCAACCAAGCAAAATTTACGGTTCGTAATTCCACGGACAGCAATTTGTCTTTGCCTAAAACAAAATGGCTAAATAATTCCCGAGGATGTTTTTCTTCGTGAAATAGTCCATATCTTTCCTAATGACGGTGTTGGAAATTAAAGATGAGATAACGCAAAGTGTGTTATTTGAATTATTTCTTTAGGGCTGCGCGTGGTAATTTAACTAAATTGGTAAGAGATTTGACACGTATGGTATCTTGAATAGCTGCTAATGAGAAAAAATCTTTTATTATGCAACTGATAAAAATGAGTATTTTATATGAGAGGTCTCTTGGAATATCTACTCGATTATTTTTAATACTCTTTTAATAAGCAGATGCAAATATTCGAAATGTATATTTCACTCTTGCTTCGAAAGGCAAATTTTTCTTGATTTATATCTTCTCTTAATTTATATATCTTATCTCAGTACGTTATCAAGAGAATTAAATAAGTATATTAATGGAAATGGCATATTAATGTGCTTACAGATTTATCTTATTTTATTTCACTGATTACTTTATATACGTCTTGGGATGTTAATATATTAGATAATGAATTATACAAAACATGTAAAGAGATTAGGCTCCTATCCCTGCTTAATATTTGCCAATTATTGTTACATTATTTCTGACAAACACACAGATAATTTTCCATTATTTTCTACTCAATTAAGAACTATTTATTTATATCTCAGCCGTCTTAATTTAATACTAAACATACCAACACTTAATACATACCTATTTCTACCATAGCCGGTCAAATTTCCGGACTTTATTTTTTCTGATTATAAATGTATGAAATATGAAAATTGGTAGGAAATAGACAAATAAACTTTATTATAATTAAACAAAATTGCATATTGTCAATTTTTATGCATTGCAAACATAAAGAATAAGAATTTTTAATTCATTTCCCATCGCATTTTTACATAAACATTATGGGTCATTTGATCCGTTGTATGGTATGTTTAGTGTTAATGACCTAGGTTATATTTTTTTTCTACATGTTTTTCTACAAGTTGAGCAAAAATTTGGTTTATTACTTGACTGAAAATATCTTGGTAGGTTTAACTGCTTCTTGCAAACTTACAAACTTTAAAAAGGGAACTAGTTCACTTCCTTTTACGTTAGTCTGTCGCGTTTAGGGCTTAACTATTGTTATTGTTTAAACTATTGTTTACGTCTGATAAATGATCCAATGCTTGAAATTTTTAAAGAAATTTATTTAAAAAGACTATTAATAATCAGCAGAGGAAAAAGTCTTTTCACTAATAACATTAGTATTGAGGAAAAATATACAAATTATATACAGATTAATATAAAGCCACAGTGTATTTTTAAAACTTTTTTAATACATCTTTTCAAAGTTCCCTTATCTTAGTTGTTTCTAACTGACGGAATCAGAGCTTACCTTAAAAATTTTTAACTTAGAGCAAGGGTGGCCAAGACGTCAACCGCGGTTGAGTGGTGGACCGAGAAGATATTTTAGGTAGTCCGCGCCATCACATCAATCACGGTCGAGGAAGAAATTATTAAATTAAGATGCGATATATTTCTTAAATCCAGAGCATCTAGCAATACTGATTTTTGGAAATTAATTTCTGAGGAACCGTTTCCAAATATTTACAAATTGATTTTGTATTTGAAATCATACTTTGGATTGACGTATCTTTGCGAATCTGCTTTTTCAACCATGACTGCCATAAAAACCAAACATCAGTTGCATTTAGCAGATGAACATTTAATTTTGTGTTTACGAATTGCAATAAGCTCATACCACCCACAATATGATAAACTTGTCGCATATATACAGTGCCAGATTTCAACTAAACGAAGTGAATAGGTTGGTCAATTTTTGATATATGACTACTTTGATTATTTTCGTCAATAAATTTTTATTTTGTAAAGTTTTTTTTTTTTTAAATAGAAAAATGAGATAATTTACCTTTTTTTCTTGTTACAGAAAATAAATATATAAACATGTACGTTACGTTAATTTAGCTCTGCCATTGGTAGACCGCCTTCGATTTTTTAAATGTGGAGTAGACCATGGATCCCAAAAGTTTGGCCACCCCTGACTTGATTATACAAATGTGAGGTTTAAGTTACATTGTTTGATTAAATATTAAATATTTCAAATTATGAAATTAACATATTTCGTGGATTAAGTGCTAGATTTTTCTATATTGTTGTGATTTATTTGTGTTTAATATTGTTTATTTGTAAAGACATGACTTCCCTTAGGAATTCCCACAGTATCAGATATAACACTCAAATGAACATACTTAGCATAGAATCAGACATATGGGTACAAGCTTAGTCAGTTGTAAAAGTTTTACCAATGACTAAACTTGTTTGGATGATATGATTGAGAATGATTTGGAATGACGATGGAAGATACATCAAGCATGTGGATATACTTGTCTAGCATTCGCGTATTCCAGTATTTTGCGAAATCTCATTAAGTGTCAACAAGCGAGTTTAAGCAAATTTAGAAAGCTGCTACCTATAAGTAATTACTAAAAATTGCTGCCTGTATACACATAACAATAGTAAACATATCATTAGAGAAATAACGACATATGATGTGGAAGTCAATTTTCAAATTGTAAATTAAAAATAATTTTATATTTTATATGAAATTCCTAATATTTAATTTTTATATGAAATTATTTTTATTTAGTTGTTTGTTTAAGGCAATATTAAACTTGATATAAATTAACTTGTTTTAAATCATTTTTTCAATACTTATGTTATTCGACAAACTTTCCTGTGGACCTATTTAAAATTTTAATCTAAAATACTAATAATTCTTTGTTTAAAGAATACCTTTAACAAAAATTATGTATAAGCATTTCTTCCACATATACTGCAGTCACCTTTTATTTATTATATGTGAAAACCAACCGTTTTAAACCTTTCAATAAAACTTAGCTGTTATGGGTTTTCGTGGGAAAAATTTCCGAGAAAAATAGAATAGAAAGATTCCATCTGTATAGCAAAAAAAATGAAGTTAATAAGTCTTTTAAATGCAGCATGGAAATATTATGCTTTTTCCAGAAATATTATACTTTTATGCTTACATATTAATTTAAACTTAATTTTACTCTGTACGCTATAAAGTAAATAATACATAAATTTGAAAAAGAAATGTAATCAAAAATACATCAGTATTTGTGGGAAAGAGATTAAGATTAAACTAAAGTAGGTACAGTATAAAGTACAGTGAGTATAGAGTAAAGTTAAATAAAATTAACTTTACTCTGTATTCTATAAGATAAATAATATATAAATTTGAAAAGGAAATGTAATAAAAAATACACCAGTCTTTGTAGGAAAGAGATTAAGATTAAACAATTTGTTTTTCAAAAAAGAATTTAATTATTATAAAATTATATTGAGTTATACTAATTATAATAATCCTAATAAGATAATGGATATTTATTCTTCTTATTCTAAATTAAACTATCAATTTTAAGAGATACTTGTTTTGAATTTTCTAATGTTACGAAGCTTAAAGTCTGATATCTTCTAAAATACATTCCTAGGGAAATTACATGTCAAATTTTATTGTAAGTGCATACCAGATAATACATTCATAATGAAATCGGATGTTAAATTATAAAATTGCATGTTACATAAATCATTCTTTTAAAGCATTATTTGTACAACTATTAATTTAATATGTAGAAAATGAATACGCTTAGAAATTAGCATTTTCCATTTCATATTTAAAAAACTAATATGTATAAACAATATATGAAATGTTAATTATATTTAAATTAGAGTATGTAGAAATATCGATAATTCTAAGCGTGTAGTTAGTTATATTCATTTTAGAAATTTACAAGATGTTTTTAAACTTATTCTATTTAATTCGAAGTTTAGGTTCGATAGGTTCTGAAAGCTGCGTCGTTGAATTAGCCGAACTTTAAACATGTGTGGGACACTGGGCTTCGATAGCGGTGTGCAAGTGTTCTAATTCCACCACAACCAGGGATGTTTATGACTATTCGGAATCTGTTTTGAAAATTCTAGCATCGAATTGGATGATCGATGACTGAATGGGTAGGGAACTGGTCTTTGATATCGCATTTCATGGGTTCGAATTCCATTATTACCATGGATGTTCGTAACCAATCGGAATCGGTTCTGAAATCTCTATCGTTGAATCGCCGAATGATGACTGAACTTGTAGGGTACTGGTTTTTGATAGTCGAGTTCGAGGGTTTGATTTTTACTACTACCATAGTGTTACAACCAAAATACATAGGGCCCTACGAAATTATTAAAAAGTTACAAAATGATAATTACATAATACAATTGGATAATAAAATGACTAAAGTCCATGTCAGCAAATTATTTCAACAAAGATCATCAAGCGTTGATGCGGTACAGGACAAATAATAATAACAATAATAATAATAATTAGAAAAAAGTTCATTTGGCTTTGATTTAAAATAAAATTTGTTTACTTTCACCATAGCTACTAACCAGACAATTTAAGGATTATTTGGCGCAGTAAAGTGAACTGCCCATTTTTAATAGAGTTGACTGGCCCATATATCAGAGGAATTAAAATTTTGCAAAATGTAATGTAGTTAGTTATGTAAAACATGGATGTTCGTAATCGGTCGAAATCGTCTTTAAGCAGTAGGTCCCAGTTCTATTCCTCAAATAGCAAAACAACTGGCCGTTGAGCTCCAATCCATACCATCATCCAATTAGCGTAAAACTAGATTATTACTACATTACATTTCTTCCTACATTTACATAAAATTATTTACACAACAATTTATGATATTTTAATCCTAATTCTCATATTGATTAAAACGAAATCTGAGCATTATTAATAACAAAATGCAATCTGCTAACTTTGATTTAACGTTATCAGAAAAAAAAAAGTTTTTCATAAAATGAAAACTCATACCTTGAAAAATAACCTTATCATAAGACTCTCAGAAAAGTTGAATCATTATTAAACTTTTGAAAGTTTAAACATTCTCAAATTGAAATTTATATTTTTTCTGAACGTAATTTCACTTTTTATTCTTTTATCACGTTATATTAAAATGGTATTTGGAAAATGTAATTAATGTTGGATTTTCGTAATAGAAAAGTAAAGAAAAAAGTTTACAATATATTTAATATTAAACAATTTATTTAGATGTAAATATGAATATTTTATTCCTGAAAATACTGTTGTTCGTAATATTGTTGTCATAATAAAGTATTCCCAATATGGGGTTTGCAGGAGGCATGCAATACATCTTTTATTTAAGGGCTTAATTACTTTCTTCCCTTATGTGATACTAGCATATAGCCCGTCATATGATCAATAATTTTTAATTTTCCAGAATTGTAAAGTAGTCTATGAGGCAGATAAATAAAATGGATATTTATACACCTAATATTAAAACGGTTTCAATATTTTATATCTAAAATAGCTCTGGTAAATTGATAGAAGGTGAAATTAAATTTGTTTTCATTAGCATCTCGATATTTCACTTATAATGAAGCATTATTCTACAATTAATTCAGTAAAATTTGTTTCTGATAAACAAATACTTTTACTTTATATATATATATATATATATATATATATATATATATATATATATATATATATATAACGAATTTAGCAAAAACAAATGCTTTTTTATAATATTATATAAGAGTAATTATTTTGCAAATTTTAAATAAAAAGTAAAATAACATGTATATTAAAAACATTACTTTTTGCGTATATTATTTTCCCTTTTTTAATAATTGCAGCGATCAATTTTCGTTTCATCCTTTTTGAAAATATGATTGATGGCATAGAAAATCTTTATCCTGATTGTATGTTTCAAACATGATAAATGATTTAATTCTAATTTTTAATTCTTTATAACCTAAACGATACCAATTTTATAAAATTGAGTGCTAAATTTTGTGAGTAAGCAATTACATGTTTTTGGTAGAACGGCCTTTAAGAAATCATCAGTACCCATATAATTTTGAAAGCTTCGTGTATAACATGAAGTAAAAACTATAAATAAACAATTTGTATTGATAAATTTCAATATAATGTATTCATAAAATTTCAAATTCGTTTCAATTTGTAACATTAATTCCAGTGTTAGTGATTTATCTTTTGCACACATGAAAAAGTGCTATTCTATGACGGAATTTTTGTAGTTGAGTTTCATAACGATGATAAAGTAAAAATTTATATTAGGAATTGAAACAACTAAACAAAACTGAAAATATACATTATCTTTGATTACAATAAAACTCTTAATTTGTACCGGAGATGTATCGTATGTAAAATCACAGTAGTCTGTGCTATTAAATTCTATTGACTGAAAGTGTAAATTAATATATATTTAACACTAGATTTACGGACCGCGCCAATTTGACTCATTAAAAATTTGATCACTATATATATATATGAAACGCTAATATCACTTTTCAAAAACATACGTTGGTTTTTAGTTAAGTAATAAAATATATGTAAACTTTCATTCCTCTTCCCCGCAGACCCCTTCATTTCGCATTATCAAATGTGATATACCTATTTTCATGGTTGTGAGCCAATTTGACTCATAGAATGGTTTAACAGCTTATCGCATAACATGAAATTTATTGGTCCTATTAGGCCTGGGAAACAGTCAAGATTTTATTTTCCAATTGGCTGAAGAGCTAAGAAGTAAATATAGGGAAGAAGTCGAGAACAATTAAATTCTAATGACAGAAATTCATGCTACTGACTCACGGAAGAATTGTCAAGTTCAACAATCATGCAAAAGAAACAAATGTAGAAACCATTGTGCTAAATGTAATAGAAATGTTGGGGTAGAATGTGTTTCAAAAACAGATTCTAACTGTAAAAAATGTTTTCTATAATTTTTTTGATAATAAACATTTTATTTAAATTTATTTGGAACTATTTTCTTTGCAAAAAACTTCAATTTTCTTGTATGAGTCAAATTGGTTCACTTCAGTAAAAATAGGTATATGATCAACATCAGTAAATCTAGAGTTAAAATATTTGGGTATTTTATACGGTATTACAAGGTTTTGCAATGAAGTTTATGATGCAGCTTTTAAGAAGATCACATTCGAAATAAAAGCATGAGAGTATTAGTCCCACTCTTTACTTGCAGTCTTCTTTTCTCTCGAGATCGGCGTTAGAATTATATCTCTTTTATAACTTCTGTATAAGGATGATATTGAATTTAGATGTCACTACTAAGTAAACATAGAATGCTCATGCAAGAGAATATAAATTACCCTTAATTCACGAAATCTTTGAATTCAAATTGATATCAAATACTTAACAGATCAAACTGTGCACATAAACTGATTTACATTTTGTAAAAGAGTATTGATTAGATAATCTTGATAATGTTGCTTCATATCCCACTTGTTTCTAATTACCAACAAATCAAGGCAATAATTAGTAACCCGTTATACGAATTTGTATACATTCATCTCAGCAATAACTAATTGTCTACGTTTAGTACGAAGTTCAGAGAGAAATTAAAATTTTGATTTGGTATTCACAAAATTCTAAAATTTTTATCATTGCAGAGATGGGGGTATTTTTTTCTCCTTCACCTGTCTATCACTTCAGAGAAAATCTTTGAGTGCATACATTGATCTCATACATAGTCTTCATTAACAATTAGAGCTGAATAAATAAACCATATAGGACCTTCTCTTGTGTTTTTATATTTTTTAGACTCTGATTACTTTTTCTCCTTGCTATTTAAGAACTGAAATTTTTTCAATTAACCCACAAATCATTTGCTTTCAAAAACTGTAATATAACTATCATGGTGTTCCAATATATCAATCAGTCTTACCCTTTTGACTCTTAGAATCTTCACTTTTATTTCATGCTAACTTTATTAGAATACTATACTACAATTTTGATCCAAGTATCCAATCACTGATCCAGATTGCTGTAGATATCTTTAGTTCGGAAAGAACAAAACATTTTAAATGAACTTTTTGAACAAAACTATCTACAACGATGAATTAAACACATTTAAATACATTGAAATCCCTATACATTAAACATCCCTATACATTTGCTTTCAAAAACTGTAATATAACTAACTATCATGGTGTTCCAGTATATCAATCAGTCTTACCCTTTTGACTCTTAGAATCTTCTCTTTTATTTCATGCTAACTTTATTAGAATATTATACTACAATTTTGATCCAAGTATCCAATCACTGATCCAGATTGCTGTAGATTTCTTTAGTTCGGAATGAACAAAACATTTTAAATGAACTTTTTGAACAAAACTATCTACAACGATGAATTAAACACATTTAAATACATTGAAATCCCTATACATTAAACATCCCTATACATTTGCTTTCAAAAACTGTAATATAACTAACTATCATGGTGTTCCAGTATATCAATCAGTCTTACCCTTTTGACTCTTAGAATCTTCTCTTTTATTTCATGCTAACTTTATTAGAATATTATACTACAATTTTGATCCAAGTATCCAATCACTGATCCAGATTGCTGTAGATTTCTTTAGTTCGGAATGAACAAAACATTTTAAATGAACTTTTTGAACAAAACTATCTACAACGATGAATTAAACACATTTAAATACATTGAAATCCCTATACATTAAACATCCCTATACATTTGCTTTCAAAAACTGTAATATAACTAACTATCATGGTGTTCCAGTATATCAATCAGTC
>CM063510.1:63964308-64006808 GCA_032207245.1 Pardosa pseudoannulata | reverse complement strand
TCTAGAATTTTATGTCACGATTACCTTGTTACCTTGTTCTTAATATCATTCCTGAATCCAATTAGAATTACTAAATATAGGACATTGTTTTATTTTTGGTTAGCTTTTTAAGTTTTTTCTCTGGCTTTAACCTTTTTTGCTTACTTTTATGCTATAAAAGGCTAGCGTATTAAGCTAATTATATATATATATATATATATATATATATATATATATATATATATATATATATATATATATATATATATATATGTAATGAGACTGACTTCTGGATGGGGGGTTGCAGTCATGGCCATAAAAATGATACCGTTTCAGCTAAAGACCTTTATTAAGATAACTTTGAAGGACGGGTTCCCACTTCATCATAGGGACAAACTGAAGGGTCAGCTAGCATGAAGTTCTATATACAAGACACGTAACACCTGGGTCAACATCTGTGGGAAAATATCTCTAGAAAAATCTGTCTCCGCTAGCGCGTATCTCCTTTTCATTTGGAAATTTCCTTAATTGTCCGCTAGGGCCATGTAGGTTTATAATTGGCCAGGCCCCTTCTCTGAGGGCGTAACCTGTAGTCTCAGTGGTCAATTTAGGTTAGGGTTAAAAAGGGGAATGGAAATGACGCGGGAATTTTTACCCTTGATTTAAGTTTTGAAACCCCTGAGAATTTTCCTTATATATATATATATATATATATAATATACATATACATATATATATATATATATATATATATATATATATATATATATTATATATATATATATATATATATATATAAACAAAGTAGAAACGCAAAAATATACTTTTTCTTTTTTTCTTCAAATAAATTGAGACTTATTTGCAAATAGTTTATATCACGTGGAACTCTCTTTAGTTACTTATTTTCGTTACAGAATTTTCATAATTATTAGATAATGTAGATAACATTAAAAATGTCATTTCAATTCATTTCATGCATTCAATTTATTTTTCAATTCATCCTCTCTCGCTTTTACACACACACGCGCGCGCGCACACACACACAGATATATATATATATATATATATATATATATATATATATACAGTAAAAAAAGCATATATTTGTGTTTCTACTTTGTTATATATATATATATATATATATATATATATATATATATATATATAAACAAAGTAGAAACACAAATATATACTTTTTTTTACTGCAAATGGAATAATGAACCACTATTTAGTTCAAATTAAGTTTTTCTGATCACTTTTCTTTCAAAATTTGTAGTTTAAATATGCTTTCTTTCTTATTTTTACTGAAAAGATTTTAAAAATAAGATAAGTGAAATATATATATCGAATTTAAAAAATTAAATAAAAAACAAGCATTAGGAAGAAAAGAAGCTCGATCTGTCATTCTAGAGAAATATATGACTTTACAAAAATCCCAGACAATGTTATTTACTCTACATGATTAAGCAGTTCATTCCAAATCAGAGATTTTCCTTCGAACTTTATTCCTGTCATGAACCCCCCGAACGGTTATAAATTTTAGACCCGGAGACTATGGGAGGGCGGGAGGAACAAACGTTGAACCAACAGCGATACAGTCCAATTCTTTCTTTTTAGTTACATTTGTGCCGCGGCTGATTTTATTCTACATCTCCCGCCTAACCCCTTCTGGCATGCGGACAGCAAAAAAACGAGAAAAGAAACTTTAACTGCACTGGAGCCGTTCCAGATCGGAGAACTACTCCGACGGGGCACATTATTTACCCGGTCCCCTGAGTCGGGTAGAACATCCAAAAAACGACAACAGTCGTACACAGAGCACGCACGAGTCGTATACCATACATATTAAAACCCTACGATACATCCGGTGACTCTACTAGAGGGCGCTGTGGGTGCAGTTCCATTCCTACCCCACCCCCGGACACGCCAATTCAAGCACCCGAGATAAAAACGGCAGCGAAAAGAATAATTGACCCAGTGGTCAGTGCAGTGGTCATTCAGTGAAATGGGATCCTTATCTTGTTCATCAGGGTAAGGGCGACCCCTTAGAAAAATGTGATAGGAGTTATCGTGGGTGCGGCGCCTGGTCGGCCAGTTAAAACTTCCCTCGCGGGGAGGGGGTGAACGGGAACTGTTACTTTTTGCTGCTACATTGACAAAGGAGGTGACTGTGAAAAGCGACAACGGTTATTAAAATGAAATATTCAACGAAAGCTCCGTCGGAATATTTTGAATAGATGTTCTTTTCCTCGACTGGGACAGAATATGTTATAAGGGAAACAGATGGGATAAAATAATGGTCGTTAAAAGATTAACAAACAATTTTAATAAACATCTCATTTTGCCAGAATTCCATGATAATTTGATGAAACGTATTATTATCATCAAAAGTTCACACCCATTTGAATGAAGTATCTTTTTTTTATACTTATTTTCTTAAGTTTTTATAAGTACTTAGGAAATAGAGTTTTTCTTGCTTTTAAGGGCTCTTAATAAATTCTTATCATTGAAATCGAGGTCCTTCATATTTTTTCACTTACTTTTCGTTTTTTTTTAAGTCCTTAGTTTTGAATTCAAGTACAAAAGTTTTAATTTTTAACGACTGAATTAGAGAAAATGCATAAAACATTTTTTTCTATACTTTCGAGTGCGATTTATTTTTGTTATTGTTGTATTTAAGGCTTATTAGGTGAATTAAAAAGTTGCCTTTAATTTAAATAATTATATAAATTATAGTTGATTCCGTCAAAATAATTGAATATGCCTGTCGATAAAGAGTAAAATTAAATTGGATAAAAATTATATAATATTTCTCTCTACATACATATATGTGTGATTGCTTGTGTGTGTGCGCGCTTCAATAATCATTCTTGATGCATTGATTGTCAAGATCACCGACATTTATGCTTTTCTGTAGTACCGTAGATGACTAGTATAGCAGACCGACCTTTTGATCTATTGTTCAGTATTCCCGATTACATTATCCGTGTATTTCACTTCATAACACGTTGACTGTTAATCCTATTTTGAAGAAATCGTGTTAGCACAAGCTAGATTATTATTCACAGTTAACGTATAAAGCATATATGTATTCCAAATATCTACATCCAATCACATGAACACGACCTTTTGATCTATTGTTCAGTATTCCCGATTACATTATCTGTGTATTTCACTTCATAACAAGTTGACTGTTAATCCTGTTTTGAAGAAATCGTGTTAGCACAAGCTAGATTATTATTCACAGTCAACGTATAAAGCATATATGTATTCCAAATATCTACATCCAATCACATGAACACGACCTTTTGATCTATTGTTCTATATTCTCAGTACATATATACATACACACGTGTGTGTACATATAACATATGTTTAACACATCTGCCAATATCGAGACCGACATCTAATGTTTTTCAGTTGCTCCGTGGGTGCTTGAGGTGGCTGAAAACTAGACTGATTTTGACTATTGTTCACCGAACGGTGGTCGAATGATAGAGGGCTGCTCTTCGGTATCGGAGTTCGCGGGTTAGAATCCAGTTGTCATGGATGTTCGTAGCAGTTTGGAATGGCCTTTAAGCAGTAGGTTTTGGTCTCATTGGTCGTCGTTAGTAAAACAATAAAGCGTAATCTTCTAAACCAAACCTTGATTATTGTTCAGTGGTGTCGTTCACACTATTTTCTTCACTATATAATCACGGTTATTGGCAAGACTATTTTGAAGAAATCCTATTAATGTGAAATATATTGTTTTGTATAGGAGCTATCGTTCTATCATGCTATATTGTTCAGTGTCGCTAATCCCACTCTCTGTGTATTTAACTCAATAACACGTTGACTACCAAACCTATATTGAAAAATTTTCGTTAACATGAGCTATATGATGGATGGCATTCAGTGTGTTAACTATACGGATTTCAAATATCAATACACATACACTCTCGTAAACGCACACACACAAACATAGGGTTGGCAAGAAATAAGTTCCCCACTTTTGAGGACTCTAGAATACGCTCTATTGTACATAATGAGACACAATTATAATTACAGATAATTCAAACAATGCGCTTAACATTCATTGCATAAAATTTTTCAGTACAAAAACCGGCCTATAGGTAGCACTGTAATACATATAAACACATTTAATATATTTTAACAATGTTAAATAATATTAAAAAGTAGTTTTAAAAGTGCTCAATATGTTCCCCTTCATGTTCAACAACATGCAGTAATCGCAGAATCATATTTTCCACAATTGAAAGGAACGAGTGTGCTGAAATATCAAGAACATGGCTCCGGATATTATCCTTTAGATCTGGCACAGAGGTAGCATTTGACCGTAGATATTGTCCTTCAATACACTCCACAACCAAAAGTCGTCAGAGTTGATATCTGGCGTAAGCCACGTGTAGACTTTAGACCTTTTCGTACCTGCTTCATACGACGGAATTCTTGCGGACTTCATGCAACGGAGTTCTGCTGGTTCTGATAAAACAGCTTTATCGGACAAGAAACTAATGCCCGACTTAACCCCTTGATATACAAATAAAATGTATTATAATGTGTCCGAAAAATACTATTTATTTCTGGCTCATTTGAATAATTTCGTTCAAGTCGAGAAAGAGAACAGTTTATTTTGAAATTTGCGTTGCTATGTAACATTAAAGGAGGTTTATATATGATGCTAATGTACAATAATTAAGTAACATTATAAAATTGTGATTTAATATAATGCTGCATGACGTTTACCGGAACAGCTATTGACGTCTCGGAGACCTCAAAATCTGCTTTAGAACATGAGATGACTGACGTCTTCGAAACGTCATTGTATCTCAAAGGGTTAATGAAACCATACAGGTATAATAAATACCACAACGCCACTTACAAGTGGATTTTTTTCCTAAAATTCTGTATTAAAAAATATTTAGCACATCATCTGTATTAACTGTATTTCCAATTGTATCTCATTTACCAATAAAACACATTCTAAGTTTTTAGTCTACTTTGAACATGAGATGACTGTCGTCTTCCAAACGTCATTGTATGTCAAAGCATAATTAAACCATACAGGTTCAAAAATACCACAGCGGCACTTACAGGTGGATGTTCTAAATTTTTTATGCAAAAATTCTAGCACATCATGAATTATCTGTAGTTCCAATTATACCTCATTTCGACCAATAAAACATTCTAATTCTGTCTACTTTGCAACAAATGACTGACGTCTTAACTTCATTGTATGACAAAGTTATGAAATAATACCATAAATCCACAGCTTCACTTACAGGTATTTTATGTTCTAAAATGTTTTATATAAAAAATGTCTAGCACACCATCTGAATTATCTGTACCAATTATTCTTGGACCAATAGAAATTCTAGCGTTCTCAGAAGTAAATTATCTTGATAACTCTATATGTGATTAATAAAACAGGAATAGATGTCGTGTAGTCCTCGTTTATATTTGAGTATCAACCTGTGATCAAATGTATAGTGGTGATTTATTTTTAATTGCGTTGTGTTAAGTATTTTTGTACTAAATTTAACCACAGGTTCTGAGAAACTACAGACATAAATATAAAAATAAACTAACAGCTAAATTGACAGCAACCGAGACTAGCTTAATATTAAAAAAAATAAATTTATTAACATATATATACATCTATGTACAAACAATGCTAATGCTAATTTAATGATGCTAATTTTCATAAGTAAGTTTTGTCAAACTCTTCTAATTTCGTTCTGACAAATTTTATATATTTAAGAAATTTTGTAAATAGATAGAGGACCTAATCTCGATTTCAAAAATGTATGCAAAATGGGGGTACCTTTGTGGGTCTAAAATGTTGGGCCCGGAACACTTCTGGTTGAAGGGTATCTATGGCTGATCAGGAGAGGGAATCTATATCATCCGTTGGTCTCGTCAGGGGCTTCCTCCTGAGTCTCTGGGGTGCGGCCGTACTATTTGGTGCAGGAACACTTCCTGTCGGACTTGGCTGGACTCTCCTAGTCTGGACTATCGAGCACCTTTTCCTCTGGACTCACGAATCTCTTCCGTCGGACCCGACTGGACTCCTGAATTTTGAACACCTTCTTTTGGGACCTCCGAACCTCTTCTCTGGGACCTCCGAACCAATCTCTCTGGGACCTCCGCATCAATCTCTCATCTTTTTAGATTTTTGATATTTTATTATTTCAACCTTGTCCCCTCCTCCTTCTTGTCTTCCAATCGGGATAGTTGTAAGGATTTCATTGGTCTGACCAAACCCCGCCCTGAGACCGCCAACGTGAAAAACCTTATCCCTTCTAATTGGGCACTGTCCCTTAGGGACTCATAAATACTCCACAAAGGTACATTCTTATTTAATGTCAAGTACGGAGACGGGATTCTAATCTGGGACTGGAATCAGAACCCCGCCCGAGACCACCGTACAAGACAACAATATCCGTTGAAAAGAAATTTATGATCCTCTATCTGTTTACGATGTGATGAGGTCAGATTTATATCCCGAACATTTTACTTCATGTATGAATGAATCAATTATATAACAGATCTAAATCGCCTCAGATAGATATTCAAAATCGCTTTAAAGTATTTTACAGCCATATTACACTTGATATAGCAAAACCAAGACCATAGCGCTTCATTCATCTGTTACCAAAGAAATGCACGACGTCGTAATTGTACAAAATTGGTCTGCACTTGTGAGTTATAATAAAAAAATTTTCAAAATGAAATGATTTTATTTTCACCCTCATTTTAAAATTATTTCATATATTTACTTGAATTGTTAAATATTTTTTACACATTTCAAAAGAAATTAAAATCTGGTGTTTCCAACCGTTAAATTACTGATCACTGCATTTTTAAACAGGCAGTACATAAATATAGTTATTACTTCCAAAACTATTCCCTATAATCTCTAAATTAAGAAGCCATAATATAAACCGTGAGTTATTTAGTTATTTCCTTTAAAACAATTGGGAAAGTTAATTAATCTTGAGTATAAATATAATAGAATCTTAATAACTTTCCAAATTATTTTAATTGAATCTTACCTAGAAGCGCTTTCTCTCGATATACTTTAAATGTTAATTTCATGGACAAACATGCTTTGCATACGTTATTTAAGTTATATACATGCATCCTCAAACTTGAATTATTGGTACACCTTTTAAGAAACTTGGATTTGTGTAATTTATATTAATTTATCCTGTAAGTGCTTTAGAGAAACTTCTTCAGAAGAATTTAAGTAGAAATACTGATTAGATACAGTTTCAATACGTTGTGAGAACACTAAACGCTGTGATAAATTATGAACATTGTGAGATCAGCAGCTATTTTATACTAGCATATAGCCCGTCATATGACGGAATCAGTAAAATTTTAAATTTTCCAGAATTTTAATGTATCTTATGAGACAGGTAAGAAAATTGTTTGTTTTTTGGCTAACAATTATCTGGTACACGCTCAATAGTTTGTTTATCTTTACTGACTGCATGCTAGTTGCCAACTTTAATTTATCTTGCCATATTCCGTGATAGGATGGCCAGTTGAGGTTTTAATATTGATAGTGATTATTTGGTCGTATATATGAGCATTATGATAAAGGATTAATAGTGTTTATAAGATTTTTATAAAGGCTTGATAAAAAAATAATTTTATAAAATAATTTTAATGTATCTTATGAGGCAGGTAAGAAAATTGTTTGTTTTTTGGCTAACAATTATTGTACGTTATATAGTTTTTTATAACTGCATGCTAGTTGCCAAAATAGCCATATTTATAAGATTTTTTATAAATGATTATTTGGTCGCATATATGAGCATTATGATAAAGGATTAATAGTGTTTATAAGATTTTTATAAAGGCTTGATAAAAAAAATAATTTTATAAAGGATTTCTATAAAGATTTGTTTTTATAAAGGATTGATATTGTTTATAGGATTTTTTTATAAAGGCTTGGTAAAAAAATTATTTTATAAAGGATTTTTATAAAGATTTGTTTTTATAAAGGATTGATATTGTTTATAGGATTTTTATAAAGGCTTTGAATGAAATTTCTGTAAGTAGTGGGGAAGTTTGAAGTTAGATAAGAGGAAAACTTTCACTATATGTTATGCAGAAGCAGAAAACAAAAATAGGATAGTAAATCAGAAAATGTTTTCCTTAATATAACGCTATATTTTGACAGTCTCAGATTATAATAAAAGTTTTTTTTTAATACAAAACACAATGAGTATATTTTTATGTATATCCAACTATTAGTAAATTTGAATTACTAAGAGGCTCTTAAAAAATCAAAGGATAAACAACTTAAACATTTTCTACTAAAAATGTTACTTTCTAAATTTATCAAGATATATTTGACATTTATTTTTTTAACTTTTATAAAATTCAGAACTTTTGCATTAATATAGAAATCCTTATATTTTCAGAAAACATTATTTTTTTTAACTGTAATGAACTGAGAGCGGTAGAACATGTTGCATATTTAGATTAATCTATCAAGTGTTTATAAACTGTAATGACATCTGTGGGGAGCAATTATGAAATCCCCCTATATCTTTATTGCACGACACACCTAAAGGTGTGTACTTCTCTTACATTAAAATTTACTAATTTGGGAACCATTACGAATCTCTCGAGAACTGAAAAAAGAAAAGCCAACATACTTCTGAAAGTTCCGACAATTTATGGAATATCAAGGCAGATAAAAATGTTTGCTCTTAATAATATTGATCAGTACAATGTTTGTAGATATCCATTAGCGAAATTAATGTACATTGTTTTGTGCTAGATTTTTTTAAACTCTATTGTATATTTTTAAGCCATGCATACACACAAACACATAAATACACAAAAAAACTATTAAACAGACTTAATTGTATTTCAGTCATTTTTCTTTTATTGGTGTATTCATAAATATATTTTATATTCAAACAACATCTGATATCCGAAAGAGGTTCCGTTTGTTATCATTGCAAAATAATGTATGGATTTTTTAATCATAGAATTTTAAATATCCACAATATTATGGGATATAAAGGAAAATAAAATGTTTCATTAATAATATTGATTGATGTATTGTTCACTAATATCCATCAACTAAATTAATTTTGCATCCATCTGGCTTTTTGTAAATGGATGTTGCATTTTTATGTTGCATATAAAATACGCTCTCATGCATATTTTATTACATTGCTGTCATTTAATCTTTTCTTGGTGCTTATATAAACTTAAATCTTTTAATTTAACATTTAATAGAGGTCAGAAAGACATTCCGATTTTTTTTATTATATAAAATCGTTTTGCACAATATCAAAACATGTAATATAAAAGTAATAAACATTTAGAATGAAGTAAGATTCTATTGTTATCACTTAGTTATCGGATAGTATATTCTTAAGAACAACAATTGTATTTTGTTCCTAAATTTTTCCCGTTATGGAACACATGAACATACTTTGACCTATTATTATGACAATAATACAGTGTTATAAAGATGAACCGTTAGAACTGTATAAAATTATAACAATTTTAATTTTTACTCCTAAAATTTTAATTATTTTTAGAATTCACTGTCTTATGCATCGCATATATTTTTATTAATCTTAAAACCAGTTGTTCTTATAATTTATCCAGTAATTATATGCTTTTACCAAATAAACTTATCAAATATTTTATCTTATCATTCTACTTTTAACAAAATAATTTTTTTTTCTTAGAGGGATGGATTTATAACGTATAATTTCATCTTTTAAATCAGCATCACCAAATAGTGGTCCATGGACTACCAATGGTCCATGAAAAATTTTTGACGGTTCACAGAAAAAAAATTATAATTATTTATTGTAAGCTGCAACACAAATAACAAAATATTTCATTAAAAATCATATTTAAAAATGAAAACTAACAGAACTTATTGTTTATTATTTTTTATATTAAGTACAATTTATTAGTGAAATAAATGGTGCCTAAGGTTGCATTTCAAAGTATCTCACCCCCACCCCTACCCCCCGGAGAAATGTAATAAATAGTTTTTTAATATTTTCAAATTTATAAATAAAATATATTAGTATATAAAATATATTATTAAATATTAACGTATCCGTCTACGTTAAAAAGTCATTTTTTGCCAAAAATCATATTTTTCTTTATTTCTCTCTTGTAACATTTCAACTTTTAAGCTTCTAAATCTGTTTTTGTTTTGTCTCTACGGCATTTTAAAGAAAAGTTACAGCTGTTTAAACATCAGTGACAGCTGTCAAAACAAAATGGAAGTAGCGACTTCGGAACCGGAAGTTATGAATTTAAAGCCTTTTAAAGAGCATTTTTTGGACAAAACTTTTTAAATTTTCATGAAGATTAGTTTAAACATTTTTCTAGTATTTTTAATAATTAGCAACCTGGCTACTAGAAAGTTTTGAAGCAAGAAAGTGTGGATAATTTAAACATGTATTTTAATTTTTAATAGTTAACGTTCCTTTCATAAACTTCAAATGCGTTATTCTCAGAACGGTATTTTTAATAAAATGTTGAAACTTGAAATGTGATTTCTCAAAAAGTTCTTAAAATATTTTGTTGAAAATTATTATGAATGCTTTTCATAGTAACTAGTAAATGACCTAAAATCTTTAAATTTAGATAATTTTTAATGATATTACACTCATAGTTGCTCGTAAATGCAATGAAAATTCGTTGAATTTCAATATGTATGATTTTGAAGGACCAAAATTTTTTACCAATTGTAAATTAAGCAAAGATTTTAGGTCATTCACTAGTCCAGTGTATAAGAAATGTGTTACGTCAAAAAATTATTGAAATAATTTAATTTATTAAAAAATTAGACCTTTTAAAAAAACAAATTTTTTTTTACTAAATTTTCTACATTTATTAGAAATTTTATAAAAACCTCTCCAGGAATAAATTTTTAAGTGCGATTCTCTATGATAATATAAATAATAAATATAAAATTGTAAAAACATGAATTAGTTTCTACGTTTAAAGAAAAAAGTTCTCCGAACGTAGGTGGTTACCTTAATTAGCTATATTATTAAATGAATAAAATATAGTACTAAATACATTATTCATAAATAAAATTTCTAGCCTAATTTCATTAAATACTATAGAATTTATAATCGTGATTTTCAAAGGGTTAATAGTTTGTTTTACCTTTACCCTTACGTTAAGGATTTTGAATGTTTGCTTATGGGTTGTCATAGTTTTATAGCGAAAAAACATTTCCGATACATTATAGAATTCAGTGAAAAATTTTTGAATAATAAAGTATAGCGGTATCCTTTCGAGTAATACATCTGGAAAGTTTATATGGTGCAAGTAGTACACCTTTCTGTGTCACAGCTGGAAAATTTTACTGTAAATTGACACTGGAAGGCATTTGATCTTTCAAAGGAAGATATATTGGAAACGTTTCCATCTATACGTGATAGGGTAAAACTCGAGGGAAATTTATATGCAGAAGTTTAAAAATTGGATTAGTGCATCTAAAAAATGGTGTAAGTAAAAATAAAATAGTATACTTACATATCTTTAGGTTACTTAGAAAGAATCAAGTTATTGCAAATGCTTAAATGTATGGCAACTGAAGCCGGAGGCTATGGAAAAGTGTTTAGAAATTGAAGAGATCTTTTTATCTTTCTTGACATATATCTATTTGTTTTCATGGCTAGTTCTCAAGTTGCAATTCCAACAGACATAATGTAAGTTCCATCTCTTACAAGTAGAAGATAAATAAATAGTAACGAGGGACTACATTTTCTCTTTTGATAGAAAATCAATTTACGTTTTACCGTTCACAATACCGAAATCATATTCTACCTGTAAAGGAGATACAGAATGTATTATGTATATTGTTAGGTTTGCTCTTGCTACAAAGACTTGAATACTTGTACATTGCCATTTATTTCATAAGACTAGGAAATAATTATTTCATAACATAAGCAGATAACTACCAGTCAAACAGAAATAGCAAACAGCAATAGACTATATTTTGCCTTTTTCGTAGAAAAGTAGTTATAACGCCTCACGCGTCCCCGGCTGCACTTTCAGATGTCTGCACGCTTCGTTTCTGTACCTGCTCGCCTATGGTTACTGGAGCAGTTATCTTGGGTTCGATTAAAGCCTATATGTGGCCCACAATTAATCACAGCAGCGACAAAACTCTTGACTAAACATTTATTTACAAATTCTGTTAAGACATATGTACATCCAAATCATACTCAAAAAACAGGGCTCAAATAAGACAGAAGAAAAAAAAACAAATGGTGCCGAGCGGAAAACACCTCTCTCGGTCTCAGCTCCTTTCACAAGAATGTCCGTTCGTCGTTCCGGGAATCTCCTTACTCCTCTTCGCGAGGGCCGGGGTGGAATCCCCCCTCGGTCAAGTTTTCGCCTCCACGGGAAAATGTCCTTCTCCGCAGCTGGCGCGGGCGGGGGTGGCATCCATCGCCCCCTCCTGTTGAACCTCCCTGGAACAGGGCTTGCCCACCCTCTCTCGGGGTGTCCATCTTCGGCCGCCGAAAAAAAACAGGGGCCCATGTAACACCAACTCGAGTCTTGAGTCTAGTATTACAGTAGTTTATATGTTAACGTTCACAACATTGCAATGAAATCTTGGACGGGAAAGTGAATGCTCAATGGAATATACAGACATTTAGGGTTCGGTTTAATACATTCTTGAAGACTTGCGATTTACCATTTATTTCATAAAACTATGCGTTAAGGAGATAATCGCAAGTTGACTCGAAATAACAAGTGGTAGTGTACTAAACTTTGTGTTTTGATAGAAAAGCAGTTTTTTTACCGTCCACAACATCTGAATGATATTCTGGGCGTGAAGCGGATGCTCAGTGGAATATACAGTGGCCTCAGCTTAATGTGATTAGTTTGGGACACCGTGATTTTGATAAAAATAACCGATTGGTAACAATAAGCGGTATACAAAATTAGATAAATTTACCCCCCCCCCTTTAATTCACACGTACTAAATTTCAAAACAAAATGAAAAAACTTACCTTATATTTATGTACTGTATATTATCCTTTAAGACATAAGAATTGTTTAACCCTCTAAGCGGTTCGCACGTACAATTCCGCTAAACCGATGATGTCTTGAAAGCGGTTGTCACGTACAATTTTCGACCTCCAAAAACGTTCCGAAAATGGATGTAATGTACATTTCTGCCAGTGTTTGAGGTAGGAGGGTCAGGTCTATTGTTTAAAAACTGCATCCCTCTTTGACTGACATTTATTGAGGGATGCACCCCTTCTCTCTGAGGCACAAAGACGCTGATAGCTTTTCATGGCCCTGTAAATCTCTATTTCGAAGTATTTCGTTTGCAGTAACAGATGTATCTCTAATTACACCATTTAAATATCTTGGATAGATTTTGTAAGAAAATATAAATAAGTCTCTTAAAGAATATTTTTATTTATACTTTTAGAATCCATTATTTCTTATGGGATGATCTTCGAGACTTGACGAGCTTTATGTGTATTAAAAATTAACAATCTATAATATCGATTTATATATCGATTTATAACCTGAAGTAAAAGAACAATAACGAGGGAGGGTTTCTCGTATTCCATTCTAGTCGACAAAGGGTGAAGTAAAAAATCATAGAACGCTTTGGTCATTGACACAATAAACCTTTAGCATCTTTTTTTAATCGGTGTGTTCCACTCGGAGGGTTAAATATAAAAATAATCGGTCAACAATTCTTTCTAAGCTCATTGATAATTCGTTCGTAATCATAATGTTTTATAAAGTCATCGGAGTGGTGTTGTATTCCAAGAGTTGTGAGCAGTGGAAAAAAACCGGTTTAAACCTGGGAAAAAACCGGGGTTTTTGGGAAGGGAATTTTGAAAATTTCCAAAACATGGGAATTTTGAAGTATTTTGAAGTTGCCAATTCCTATGACACAAAGAGAACCATCATTTTTTTTCTGTCTAATCTTTTCTGTAATATCCAATATTTTTATTATTACATAAATATTAGGCAATAATCTGTAGTGTAAAAAACCCATAAATAATTATTTTTCTTGGATAACATCTCTCTCTATTTCTTTCTCTCTATATATAATGTGTGTGTGTAAGAATTGGGCACAAAATGCAACAGTGTCATTTGATTACACCTTTAAATGATATATGCGCTACAAAAAATAATAAACTGTTATTTTAAATTTAAAGATATTTATTTTTATATTATAAAAGGAGTGGAAAAAGTTTAGCATAAAGCAATTTACATAATAAATGGTGATCAAAAATAATGTATATAATTATTATATTAGCAATTAAAATTGAAGCAACCAGTTATGTGTTTGAAAAGACTAACAGGGTAATTAATTACATAAGTACTACTATAAAATCATTTAAATGTTCATTGCTATTATTTCTTGAAAATATATATATTGCCAAAAGTAAAAAAAAAAAATCTCTTAGAAATAATATGCTAGTTCTTTAATAGCCACTGTTGAAAAAATAAATGTAAACATTGTTAAAATGATTTCTTCCCAAAATTCCGAGTTTATTTCCCAAAATTCCCGGGTCTTCAAAATTTCGGGTTTTTTACATCTCTACGTACTCCACGTTTCAACACTTTCATTGCAATTCAGAAGCTGTGAAATGTATAACTGCGCTGCAGCATTGCGCCTATTTGGTGACCTGTCATAACAATTTAAAATTCCGATATTTAGTTTTAATGTTGAATCAGTTCGCTTTCTTGCTTCCATATCGACAAACTGCACGTAAACTGCAAGAAAAGCATAAAATGTGAATACGCTCCTCCTCAGTACCGAATAGATTTTGTTTCCTTCTGCTTATCTGACAACTATTGACCACCAGCAGGATGTGCCTATTCCTGAAAAATCTATAAATTCCCACTTCTTTGTTTTTCAGCCGAACGATGGCCGATTGGTTAGGGAGCTGGACTTCGGTTCCGCAGTTCGTGTGTTCGAATCCCACTGTGGCATGGGTGTTCTAAGCCGTTCGGAATCGGCTTTAAACTGTAGGTCCCGGTCTCATTAGCCCTCGTGTTGCAAAAAGTAGACCGCAGCTCTCCAAACTAAACCAAACCAGACCTTTGTTTTTTCAAGAGGGAGAATTCTAGGAAATTAAAATAAAAACGAATTGAAAGAAAAGAATGGGTTCCTTCTGAATGCATTGTGAATATTCCTTTGCCAGTTAAAATGTTATCAGTTTTCGAGCCTAGGTTCGAAAACTGATAACATTAACCGATGTTATGATCACATAAAGCGATAATTTTAACATGCAATTGAAAAGAGAAAATCGGGACCAAGTAATTTCAATAACAATAAGCGATTGATAATATTAACCACGATCACATTAAGCCGTGTCCACTGTATATATAATTAGAATCACGTTTGTTACACTCTTAGAAATTTACAATATACCATTTATTTCATTATAATCTGGAGTTAACCCTTTAGCGGACAGTGGTTTCGTAGCAAAACCACCTATTAAACCTCTTTTTTTTAACTTTACTTTTTGGAGTATTTTACCTTTTTATAATTATTTACAGCTCCAACCTCACACATCTGTGATGTATGAAAGCCAATTATGTAGAATCAAGAGCTTCTGTAAATAAAAAACAAAAACACTTTGGTGACATGGATGATTTTTTGATATATATAATATATATATATATATATATATATATATATATATATATATATATATATATATATATATATATATATATATATATATGTATGTATATATGTATATGTATATATATATATATATGTATATATTTATATATATATTTAATATATATATGTCTATATGTATATATATATATGTATATATATATATATATATGTATATGTAGTATATATGTATATGTATATATATATATGTATGTATATATATATATATATATATGTATATATATATATATGTATGTATATATATATGTATATATATATATATATATATATGTATATATGTATGTATATATATATATATATAAAATATATATGTATGTATATATATATATATATATATATATATATATATATGTATGTATAATTATATATATATATATATATATATGTATGTATATATATATATGTATATATATATATATTATGTATTGTATGTATATGGTATGTATATATGTATGTATATATGTATATATATTTATATATGTATGTAAAATATGTATATATGTATATATGTATGTATATGTATGTATACAATGTATGTATATATAATATAATGTAGTATTTATATATGTATATATTATGTATGTATGTATATATATTATGTATATATGTATATATGTATGTATATAATATATATGTATTATATATATGTATTATGTATATATGTATTATATATGTATGTATATATGTATATGTATGTATATATGTATATATGTATGTATATATATGTATGTATATATATATATATAAATATATATATGTATATATGTATAAATATGTATGTATGTATATATATATATGTATATATGTATGTATATAATGTATATATGTATGTATATATGTATATGTATGTAATATGTATATAATGTATATATATATGTATATTGTATATATGTAATATATATGTAAATATGTATATATGTAAAAAATATGTATATATATGTATAATATATATGTAAATATATGTATATGTATTATTATATGTAATATGTATATGTTATGTAATATGTATATTATGTAAAATAATTATATGTTTGTATATAATATATAATGTAATTATAGATAAATACAATATAAATAAAACTAATAATACATATATATAAATTATATAAAATAAACATTATAAAATATTATTTTACTTTAAATTTAAAATAAAATATACAATTCTGTTAAAAATAAATGTACAAATACAACAACAAACATAAAAGTAAAATAAGATAAACAATATAACAAAAAATAAAAAAATATAATAAAATAAAAAAACAAAAAATAAAAAACAAAACAATTGTAACCATAAAAAAAAAAAATAAAACACAAGAAAAAACATAAAAACAAAAAAACATTTATGAAAAAAAAAAAAAAAATAAAAACAATAACACACATTAAAACAAAATAAAAAGCTATAAATTATGTTTAAAGAAACAATAATAAATTCTTGATATTTCAATAATCAGATTTGGTATTACACCACTATTAAAACTAAATATAAAAATTACATAAAAGCAAATATTAAGTAAATAGGTATATTTTCACAAAAATAAATTACACTATAAAATCAACTTTCAAATTGATCACTACAATTTTATTCTGGAAAGCCTAGGAATGTACAAAAACTTATATATTTTACTATTCACTCATAGATAACATAAATAAACAAATACAATAAATTCCATAGTTTATTTTATGACCAAATAACGAGATAATTAATTTTATGAGAAAATAAAGAGGCAATAAGTCGCTTGCGGATAGTTTAGTTTGTAAGAAAATATTCATTAGTGTCTTCATAACAGATTTTATTTACAGAGGTATATAACCGAGGTATTACAACTTGTATATGGTCATCGGACATAATACAGGGAATGCAGCTAATAAAGTGCTAACATATTAACTGATTTTATTTTTTCATATTTTTATTTGGCGTAAAATAAGAATTTGTTTTTTTTCCTCTTAGGTTTTATAACTGTATACGGAACGTCCTCTATTTTCATAAACATGGATCAGTTCCGTCCACCACAGCATACAACACGACTGAGACCTCTGCAAAGAGATTCGGATGATAGGCCTTACACTGGGCCATCTTCTGCTGATTCTAGGTCTCGAACTGAGGATTCTAATGTCTACGACTCATTCGACGAACGGAGGAGGTCCTATGATGACCCGTATCATAGAACTAGAAGTAAGAGCATATATTTAGAATTTTATTGTATTACCAAAATCATAGTCACGTTGTTCTCTAAGTAGTTTATCTTCCAGATTGCCAGTTCCTTCAATTTTTTCCTTACAGGTAAAAATTGAAGGAACTGGCTAAATGTGAAATACTAAAAATATATATACTATATAATACTATATACTACTGTATACTATATACACAATTTAATATATACTATATAATACCAAACTTCCAGAATGCCAGTTCCTTCAATTTTTACCTGTAAGGAAAACATTAAAGGAACTGGCTAAATGTGAAATACTAAAAATATATATACTATATAATACTATATACTACTGTATACTATATACACAATATAATATATACTATATAATAACAAACTTCCAGAATGCCAGTTCCTTCAATTTTTACCTGTAAGGAAAACATTAAAGGAACTGGCTAAATGTGAAATACTAAAATATATATACTATATAACTAAATACTTACTACATATACACAATATAATATATACTATATAATACTATATAATACCAAACTTCCAGATTGCCAGTTCCTTCAATTTTTACCTGTAAGGAAAAAATTGAAGGAACTGGCTAAATGTAAAATACTAAAAATATATATACTATATAATACTATATACTATATACACAATATAATATATACTATATAATACTATATAATGCCAAACTTCCAGATTGCCAGTTCCTTCAATTTTTACCTGTAAGGAAAAAATTGAAGGAACTGGCTAAATGTAAGATACTAAAAATATACATACTATATAATACTATATAATACTATATACTATATACACAATATAATATATACTATATAATACTATATAATACCAAACTTCCAGATTGCCAGTTCCTTCAATTTTTACCTGTAAGGAAAACATTGAAGGAACTGGCTCAATATAAAATACTAAATATATATATACTATATAATACTATATACTACTGTATACTATATACACAATTTAATATATACTATATAATACCAAACTTCCAGAATGCCAGTTCCTTCAATTTTTACCTGTAAGGAAAACATTAAAGGAAGTGGCTAAATGTGAAATACTAAAAATATATATACTATATAATACTATATACTACTGTATACTATATACACAATTTAATATTTGCTATATAATACCAAACTTCCAGAATGCCAGTTCCTTCAATTTTTACCTGTAAGGAAAACATTAAAGGAACTGGCTAAATGTGAAATACTAAAAATATATATACTATATAATACTATATACTACTGTGTACTATATACACAATATAATATATACTATATAATACTATATAATGCCAAACTTCCAGAATGCCAGTTCCTTCAATTTTTACCTGTAAGGAAAACATTAAAGGAACTGGCTAAATGTGAAATACTAAAAATATATATACTATATAATACTATATACTACTGTGTACTATATACACAATATAATTTTCTATATAAAACTATATAAAAAAAATAGATTATTTTTTCAATTTTTACCTGTAAGGAAAAAATTGAAGGAACTGGCTAAATGTAAGATACTAAAAATATACATACTATATAATACTATATAATACTATATACTATATAATACTATATACTATATAATACTATATACAAAATACTATTATAAACGTATATAATACTATACAAGATATAATATTTTATAATAATAAAAAAATTTTATGACATAACAAGATGAAAAAAGTTCAATATGATATAATTCATTAAATATTTTGATTCCTTTCAGTAAAAATAGTAATATGAAATCTCGCCGATAAACAAGTCTTGCCACTAATTCGAAAGAAGCTAAAACGTTTAATGAAAATATTTCTCAATCAAATAATGATTTTTTAACTTTAATAAATTTACGTTTTATTTATAACTAGCATATATTCCGTCATATGACGGAATCAGTAAATGTTCTAACTATCCAGAATTGTAAAGCACCCTATAAGGCAGATAAAAAAAAATGGTTTGTGTTTGGGCTGAGAATTATCTGGTACAAGCTGAATAATTTGTTTATCTTCACACTCGTCTAAAGTATTCCGATACTGTGAATACAGTTTAGAATCACGTCGAATTAATTTAGTAAGATAGTTGAAAGTTTTCTTAGCTACGTCTAAACTATTGTTAGGTTCTTCCCAATTTTTTTACCACAGTAATTAATGGAAATTAAGAAAGGAAATTATAATTTTCACTACACCCTGGAGGTATATATAATATTTTGTTAAGACATGTGATAAAATTTTCACTGCAACAAAAATAATAGATGATTAAATTTAAAATTATCACATATACCTAATATATTATTTAAACGAAGTTTAAAAGAAAATTATTTACATAATATCTAAGTTCGGTGATAAAACGTATGAAAATAATGCTGACGATATTTAAATAATTTAAAATAAGAAATGATTAGAAGAGATAGTTAAAGGAATGACGTCAAAATGCTAGAAAAATAAATGTTATTTTCGCCTATTTATTACATGATAAATTGATAAATTTAATCTTCTGCTCTTAACCTGGGATGATAAGGCTTGAAATAATGGCATTAAATGCTAGGAAAGGGAGGAAGAGGTGGATTTCGAACGTTGTTAACACTAACTCATCAAGAATTCTATACTAATGTCTCTACAACCGCTTCATAAATTCGAGGACAGAACCACAGATAACTTAGTCTACTATTATATAAGGGTTTTTTAAAAAATAACAGCTGCGTCCTATTCCAAATATGGATAGTTTTTATAGGGAATCATTACTTAAATCCAGATTGATTAGGATAATACAATGTACACAAAGATAGTCATGTACAGAAAATTTGAGTTATTTGAGTTTTTATCAAAATGTGCTTTTTCAGTAATTAGGTAAAATTTCCTCAGGAGGGGATATTTTTATTATTGATTCCGTACCTCAGTTCCCCCTGCAAATCTGCCTAAATCAGGACATCCAAACCATAGGTTTAACATACACGGTTTCTGTATGTACAAGGAGATGTTTTATGCTCATTCCAGGTTCGAAATTGGAACCCCGAGATTCTACTCCATTACGTGGCTC
Source organism: Pardosa pseudoannulata (assembly GCA_032207245.1). Classification (NCBI taxonomy): domain Eukaryota; kingdom Metazoa; phylum Arthropoda; class Arachnida; order Araneae; family Lycosidae; genus Pardosa; species Pardosa pseudoannulata. Next base: position 63,985,899 of record CM063510.1, on the reverse strand, counting down.
AGAGGGTATTCTTGCATCTAAAATATATTTAAAAATATCTTATATTCATTTGGTTTCATTTGAATGCTACTTCAAATTTGTAGATTTAAATCATTACGCTGACCAGAAAGTCATCTCGGGCATCTAAAATATACTTAAATCAACATCTGACATACGAGGCGCATCCAGAAAATAAGTTTCCCTATGTTTTCCCCTTTAAAGTAAACGTACCCCTTTAAAGTAAAGTAAAACAATAGCCGTCTAAATTGCGCGTGCGTAACAGATCTATGAGATATTAATCATATGCCAGCTGGACAAGTCCTGATTCGTGCCAGTAGCAGTGGTTCGAAATGGGAACTCTAATTCTTTCTCCCGCCGCCTGCAAGGTTCGGTCGGTGATTTTGAAAGCACAAGGAATTGCGCCAATTGAAATTCATCGTCAGCTCTGGCAGGTCTATGAACCAAAACTGACACCCGAACCCAAAATTCAACTCTTAGGAGCAGCAGTGACATTTCTGCTAAGTTATCATGATGGCGGAGAAGAGTTCCTCGACAGAATCGTCAAGGGCAATGAGACTTGGGCTGCTACCATATTACAGTCGACATATCTCACTTGTAACTTCCACGTCATAATGACGTCAGAGATGGAAATTTTGCACGAAAGATTTCTCTCGCTGACATCATTATCACGCAGATGTCACCAGTGACATATGTCGACCGTAATATGGTAGTACTCTTGGGTTTTAACATTACCCCGGAAACCAAGCAACAATCAGTGCATTGACATCATAGTGGATCTTCGGTCAGGACCAAATTCAAACAGAAGCTATCGGTACGTAAAGGGATATGCATGATGTTCTTAGATAGGAAAGCTGGTTTCATTCACAGGCAGCAGACTTCTACGACGGAGGTATACAAAAGTTGACCCAACAATACAAGTGTCTCAATTCTGGTGGTGTCTATGTTGAAAAATAGCTGAAACATTGCTGTACTTGTTACCAATAAATATGTACATGAAAGTGTGAGTTCTTTTTTTCTTTTAAATAGGGAAACTTACTTTCTGGATGTGCCTCGTACATTTAGTTTCACTTGAAAGCAATATCAAATTTGCTGAATTGAATGAATTTTAATATAACTATTGTGGCTATATATCTAGTATTGCTGAAAACGTTTCTATTTATTCGGTTTCAGAAGTAATACATAATATAATACATGAAATTTAATTTAAAAATTCATAAAATGTTCATTTTAACAGAAATATTTAAAATGTACTAAAGATGAATGCATTTATATTTTACTGAATTATTTAAGCTAATTGCAGTGCAGTTTTTGAATATTATATAAGCAGACATATTTTCCAAATGACTTTATTCAATCTCATGAATAGTTGAATAATTCTTTGATGCTAATTAACCATTAATGGGGAATACTAAACATTTTATATCTAATTTCTAACATTTTACTTTAAAGTTTTAATCTATTTAGTTTTACCATTGATCCAAGTTATAAATAACTAATAGCATAAAATTTATATACATTTTTTGAAGCAGTACATACTTCTTTAATTTACTTTCTCCTTTATATTATTGTATAAATATTAAATGAAATATCGTGCAATGAGAGAGTAATTTTGCGCAGTTGAGTGCCTTCTTAATTAATTTCTCTAATAATTTTATGTTCTGCAGGATGTGTTTTTAAAAATCTATATTCTGAATTAAACTGCACCATGGTACTAATTTCAAATTATTAAGGAGGGTATAATAAAGATATTTACATATTTGTTTGAATTGGGCTTTTCTAGTGAAAATCTTTATGAATGTATTTGAGAAAGACATACTATCTGTAAACAAATAAAAGTGGAAGATATAAGAAGTTTTATGCAAAAGTAGGGTTTTTAACCTCAAAATTATGCTGGTTTTAACACAATGTATGCGGGACACGTACTAATACCTTATCTGACGATTGATACTTGAGCGCGGGTCACGTACTAGTACTTTTTCTGACAACTGATACTTGAGCGCGAGTCGCGTACTAGTACGGGTTAGTGTAACAACATGGTTTGTTTGTGGGTACAAAAATAACGGTATATACAGAAAAACGAAGCCGAATGTTCTTGTCTACTACATAGATTCTGGAAAAATTTAGACAAATAAAAACTAGTTTTTACATCAGTCCATGCGGAACCACAGAACGGGAAGTTTGATTAAAAAATGAGTTTGATTTAAAATTAACTTTTTATTTATCCTTGCGAAAATGATATTATATATATGTATATTTATATATTATATATATATTTGTATTTATATATATTTGTTTATTTGTCTTCTTATATATTTGTATATATATTTCAGTATAAAATAAGAAAAATTGGTTAAAAAATTAAATAATTTTCGATCTATTGAAATTTAACTGAAAAACTAAATTTCCGTGCAAAACTCAAACTCCCGGTACAATTCCGCTGCGAAATGTATCCGCACACAATGTGTTGAATTTTTATTGAATTTTACTTCTTTATCTCCCTCCTATTTAGGAAACAAAGGTAATGTTTTTACCTCTTTATATGGAAGAACAAACTATATACCAATATGCAAAATGTTCAATTAAAAAATGAATGTAGTGCTTTTATATTAAAATGTAAAGATTTAGGTATCATGTTGAATACATTTTCAATTTGTTTTCACTGAATACTTTTTATTTTGGAATAGCCTCATAAAAGTGAATATTTATTGGTGTATGTTTGTTTTTCTTATCTACAGTATTTTACCAGTTTTGGCAATTACATTCAGAAGGCTGAAAATATACAAAAGTATCATTAGAAAGCCCGTTCGGTTCTTTATTACGATCGATAAATAATAGAATAATAGTTATTTGCAAATGTCCGAGAAATACTTTTTATTTAAAGTTTTAAAAGCAAACTTAGAAATGATAAAACAGTTTTGGTTGATGCTTTATTACAACATAGTTTATCTAAAATCATCGCAATTACATGTAGATTGGCCGCCCTGGCGTATACGCCTTACACGTGGTAATAGATTTAAAAATAATGGAAGTTCATCGGGTAAATCAACCTAGTGTATACGCCACACATGTGATAACAGAGTTAAAAATAACGAAAGTTCATCGAGTAAATCAACCTAGTTTATAAGCCTCATACGTGATAATAGAGTTAAAAATTATAAAAATCATGAGTAAATCAACCTGGTGTACAAGCCACACACGGGATAATAGAGTTAAATACAATGAAAGTTCTCCGGGTAAATCAACCTAGTGTATACTCCCCACACGGGATAATAGAGTTAAAATAATGAAAATCCATCGCTAAGTTACCCTGGATTTTACGCCGCGCACGGGATAATATGGTAGGAAAGTTGAAATTATGACTTGTATTAAATGGAAACCTAATTTTATCACTTTATTTCACTGGTATATGACACCATACCATAACAAAATATAGTGTTTTCTAGCTTCCATGCACCATGCCCTAAATCAGCTCTGAAGCATTTGTACAGGAATAGCAATCACGGATAATATACAGCACGATACATTGGGTTGGTACTGTATGGTACAATGTAAAATCCCCATTAAATTAAATATTACTAACATAAACTGCATTGCCTTAAATATTCGGGTATAAAACTTTAAAAAGTTAAAATTTTAAACTTCGACTCTTAAATATAATTTTATGCGTCCGGAATATTTTGCTTTTAGTGAAGTGACAAATGACAGCAATCATTAGTAAAAATAAAATGTTTCTTTATTATAATAATTTTGACAATTACATACAGAAGATTGAAAAAATACCAGCACCATTAAAAAGCCCATTCGATTCTTTTCTTTTTCGATCGATAAATAATAGTTATTTGCAAATGTCCGATATTTCATTTAAAGTTTTGAAAGCAAACTTTAAATGATAAACATTTATTTGTTGGTTCTTTCTTACAACATAATTTATCTAAAATTACTCCATTTTCGTGTAGATTAGCCGTCCTGGCATATACACCTCACACATGATAATAAAGTTAAAAATAATGAAAGTTCATCGGGTAAATCAATCTAGAGTATATGCATCACACCTGATAATAGAGTTAAACAGTAATGAAAGTTCATGAGGTAAACCGACCCGGTGTATACGCCGCACACTTGATAATAGACTTAAAAATATTGAAAGTTCGTCAGGTAAATCTACCTGGTGTATAAGCCACACGTGTTAATAGAGTTAAAATTAATGAAATTCCATCGGGTAAATCAACCTACTGTATACGCCTCACATGTGATAATAGAGTTAAAAATAATGAAAGTCTATCGGATAAATTGACCTGGTGTATACGCCACACACGTGATAATAGAGTTAAAAATAATAAAAGTTCATCGGGTAAGTCGACCTGGCATTTACGAAGCACACGGGATAATAGGGTTAAGAATAATGAAAGTTGTAATCATGACTTGTATTGAGTGGAAACCTAATTTTATCACTCCATTTTGCTGGTATAGGACACTATACGTAGCAAAATACAGTGCCTTCTAGCTTCCATGCACCATCACCTAAATCAGCTCTTAAGCATTTGTACAGGAATAACAATCACTGATACAATACAGCACGATACATTGGGTTGGTACTGTATGGTACAATGTAAAATCCCCATTAAATTAAATATTACTAACATAAACTGCATTGCCTTAAATATTCGGGAATAACACTTTAAAAAGATAAAATTTTAAATTTCAACTCTTAAATATAATTTTATGCGTCCGGAATATTTTGATTTTAGTGAAGTGACAAATGACAGCAATCATTAGTAAAAATAAAATGTATCTCTATTGTAACAATTTTGGAAATTACACACAGAATATTGAAAAAACACAAGTATCATTAGAAAGCCCTTTCGGTTCTTTTGTTTCGATCGATAAATAATAGTTATTTGCAAATGTCCTATTTTTCATTTAAAGTTTTGAAAGCAAACTTGGAAATGATAAAAAAATTTTTGTTGATGCTTTATTACAACATAATTTATGTAAAATTACCACAATTTCATGTAAATTAGCCGTCCTGGCGTATACACCCCATAAGTCATAATAAAGTTAAAAATAATGAAAGTTTATCGGATAAATCAATCTAGTGTATACGCCTCACACGTGATAATAGAGTCAAAAATAATGAAAGTCCATCGGTAAGTTAATCAGACATTTACGCCACGCACGGGATAATAGAGTTACGAATAATGAAAGTTGTAATTATGACTTGTATTGAGTGAAAAACCAATTTTATCACTCTATTTTGTTGGTATATGACACCATACATAGCAAAATACAGTGCTTTCTAGCTTCCATGCACCATCCCTTAAATCAGCTCTGAAGTATTTGTACAGGGATAGCAATCACTGATACTATACAGCAAGATACATTGGGTTGGTAATGTAGGTACAATGTAAAATCCGCATTAAATTAAATATTGCTAAACTGCATCGCTTTAAACATTTAGTAATAGCATTTTAAAAAGTTACAATTTAAAACTTCAACGTTAAAACAGAATTTTATGCTGCCGGAATATGTTTCTTTCACTGAAGTAACAAATGGCATCAATCATTAGTAAAAATAAAATGTCACATTAGTATAACAATTTTGGCAATTACATACAGAAGATTGAAAAAACACAAGTATCATTAGAAAGCCCGTTCGGTTCTTTTTTTCTATCGATAAATAATAGTGATTTGCAAATGTCCGATTTTTCATTTAAAGTTTTGAAAACAAACTTTAAATGATAAACATTTTTTTTTGTTGGTGCTTTATTACAACATAATTTATCTAAAATTATCCCCAATTTCATGTAGATTAGCCGTCCTGGCGTACACACCTCACACGTGATAATAAAGTTAAAAATAATGAAATTTCATTGGGTAAATCAAACTAGAGTATACGCCTCACACCTGATAATAGAGTTAAAATGTAATGAAAGTTCATCAGGTAAACCGACCTGGTGTATGCGCCGCACACATGATAATAGACTTAAAAATATTGAAAGTTCGTCAGGTAAATCTACCTGGTGTATAAGCCACACGTGTTAATAGAGTTAAAATTAATGAAATTCCATCGGGTAAATCAACCTACTGTATACGCCACACATGTGATAATAGAGTTAAAAATAATGAAAGTCTATCGGATAAATTGACCTGGTGTATACGCCACACACGTGATAATAGACTTAAAAATAATAAAAGTTCATCGGGTAAGTCGACCTGACTTTTACTCCACGAACGGGATAATACGGTTAAGAATAATGAAACTTGTAATCATGACTTGTATTGAGTGAAAACCTAATTTTATCACTCTATTTTGCTGTTATATGACACCATACATAGCAAAATATAGTGCTTTCTAGCTTCCATGCACCATCACCTAAATAAGCTCTGCAGCATATGTACAGGAATAGCAATCACTAATACTGTAAAAACACGATACATTAGGTTGGTACTGTATGGCACAATATAAAATCCACTTTAAATTAAATATTGCCAACATAAACTGCATTGCCCTAAATATTTGGGAATATCACTTTCAAAATTTACAATTTTAAACTTCACTTTTTAAACATAATTTCGTATTGCCGAAATATTTTGCTTTTATTGAAGTAGCAAATGACAGTAATCATTAGTAAAAATAAAATGTCATTTATTATAATAATTTTGGCAATTATATACAGAAGATTAAAAAAACACAAGTACCATTAGAAAGCCCATTTGGTTCTTTTTTTTTCGATAGATAAATAAAAGTTATTTGAAAATGTCCAAGGAATACTTTTTCATTTAAAAGTTTGAGAGCACACTTAAAAATGATAAAAAAAAATTTTGTTGGCTCTTTATTACAACATAGTTTACCTAAAATCATCGGAATTACATGTAGATTAGCCGCCCTGGCTTATACGTCTCACAATTGATAATAGAGTTAAAAATAATGAAAGTTACATCAGGTATACATCAGGTAAATTTACCTTGTGTATACGCTTCACACGTGATAACAGAGTTAAGAATAATGAAAGCCCATCGGTAAGCTAATCTCGCATTTAAGCCGCGCACGGAATAATATTGTTAAGATTAATGAAAGTTGCAATTATGACTTGTATTGAATGGCAACCTAATTTTATCACTCCATTTTACCGGTATATGACGTCATACATTTCAAAATACAGTCCTTTCTAGCTTCCATGCAACATCACCTAAATCAGGTCTGAAACATTTGTACAGGAATAACAATCACTGATACTATACAGTGAGATACATTGGATTGGTACTGTATGGTACAATGCAAAATCCACATTCAAATAAATATTGCTAACATAAACTGCATTGCCTTAAATATTTGGGAATAACACTTTAAAAAGTTACAATTTTAAACTTCAACGCTTAAACAGAATTTTATGCTGCCGGAATATTTTGTTTTTAGTGAAGTGACAAATGACAGCAATCATTAGTAAAAATAAAATGTTTCTTTATTATAATAATTTTGACAATTACATACAGAAGATTGAAAAAGCACTAGCGCCATTAAAAAGCTCATTTGATTCTCTTTTTTTCGATCGATAAATATTAGTTATTTGCAAATGTCCGATTTTTCATTTAAAGTTTTGAAAACAAACTTTAAATGATAAACATTTTTTTGTTGGTGCTTTATTACAACATAATTTATCTAAAATTACCCCCAATTTCATGTAGATTAGCCGTCCTGGCGTATACACTCCATAAGTGATAATAAAGTTAAAAATAATGAAAGTTCATCGGATAAATTAATCTAGTGTATACGCCTCACACGTGATAATAGAGTTAAAAAGTAATGAAAGTTCATCAGGTAAACCGACCTGGTGTATACGCCGCACACTTGATAATAGACTTAAAAATATTGAAAGTTCGTCAGGTAAATCGATCTGGTGTATAAGCCACACGTGTTAATAGAGTTAAAAATAATGAAAGTCTATCGGATAAATCGACCTGGTGTATACGCCACACACGTGATAATAGAGTTAATAAAAATAAAAGTTCATCGGGTAAGTCGACCTGGCATTTACGCAGCATACGGGATAATAGGGTTAAGAATAATGAAAGTTGTAATCATGACTTGTATTGAGTGGAAACCTAATTTTATCACTCCAATTTGCTGGTATAGGACACTATACGTAGCAAAATACAGTGCTTTCTAACTTCCATGCACCATCACCTAAATCAGCTCTGAAGCATTTGTACAGGAATAGCAATCACTGATACAATACAGCACGATACATTGGGTTGGTACTGTATGATACAATGTAAAATCTCCATTAAATTAAATATTACTAACATAAACTGCATTGCCTTAAATATTCTGGTATAACACTTTAAAAAGTTAAAATTTTAAACTTCAACTCTTAAATATAATTTTATGCGTCCGGAATATTTTGCTTTTAGTGAAGTGACAAATGACAGCAATCATTAGTAAAATTAAAATGTCTCTTTATTATAATAATTTTGACAATTGCATACAGAAGATTGAAAAAATACCAGCATCATTAAAAAGCTCATTTGATTCTTTTTTTTTCGATCGATAAATAATAGTTATTTGCAAATATCCGAGCAATACTTTTTCATTTAAAGTTTTGAAAGCACACTTAAAAATGATAAAAAAAAATTTTGTTGGCACTTTATTACAACATAGTTTACCTAAAATCATCAGAATTACATGTAGATTAGCCGCAGTGGCTTATACGTCTCACACGTGATAATAGAGTTAAAAATAATGAAAGTTACATCAGGTATACATCAGGTAAATTTACTTTGTGTATACGCTTCACACGTGATAACAGAGTTAAGAATAATGAAAGTCCATCGGTAAGCTAATCTCGCATTTTTGCCGCGCACGGAATAATATTGTTAAGATTAATGAAAGTTACAATTATGACTTGTATTGAATGGCAACCTAATTTTATCACTCCATTTTACTAGTATATGACGTCATACATTTCAAAATACAGTCCTTTCTAGATTCCATGCAACATCACCTAAATCAGGTCTGTAACATTTGTACAGGAATAGGAATCACTGATACTATGCAGCACGATACATCGGGTTGGTACTGTATAGTACAATGTAAAATCCACATTCAATTAAATATTGCTAACATAAACTGCATTGCCCTAAATATTTGGGAATAGCACTTTAAAAAGTTAAAATTTTAAACTTCAACGCTTAAACATAATTTTATGTTGCCGGAATATGTTGCTTTCACTGAGGTAACAAATGGCATCAATTATTAGTAAAAATAAAATTTTTCTTTAATATAACAAGACTTAATAACTGTTTTCAATGTAAATGATAATAAAAAGTACATAAGACATGCATTTAGAAAATATATTACGGTCAAACGTTTGTTTTCAAGAACAACTATTGAAAAAGTTCTGAAAATTCCTATTAATGTAAGATTAGGTACAATGAAACTTATTAATCAGTGTTTCTACAACGATCTGCATTACTGCTTCATAAACCATGGATCACCAAGGGGAAAACAGGCTCTAATATAAGTGGGTCATTAAAGATTTAAGAGAGAAATTTTACCGACCGTAAAGAAAGAACCAGAAATTCCCATTCAGCAAAATTTTATCGCAAAATGGGTTGCGATATCTCGAGCAAAATATCTAATACAGAATAAAAATTTTCCATACATGCATAATTTTTACAAGTATTTGACACTATGCAAAAATTCATATGAATAACAGTAGAGTCGAGAATTAGTATTTTCTGGAAAAGTCTCGTAAAGTAATCAAGAACAAAAAGGAAGTCAAGAAATTTATTGTTCATAAATAAGACACGACTTTTAATAAAATAGTTTTTAGGAGAAAACAAAATTTACATACCGTATAATTATAGAAAATGCATTTGTTCTAGTAATATTCTGAAATCATATAAATATGGAGTTTTCAAATTTCGTAAATAATAAAACAATTATTTCAAACAAAAGTTTCTAAAGCTAAAATTACATTTGCATTAAATCAAGATCTCATCTAGAAATAACATTAAAAAGCATGTCTTGTCTCTTAGAAAAAATGTATATGAACAATTGAGCATATGAAAAGGTCATTAGAATTTGAAGTTAATACTATCATTTACAGAATCTTCTTAAAAATAGTTTTATTGGAGTGTTTATTAAACATTTTAATGTTTAAGTCCATTATAACCAAAATGTGAAGTTAAGAAAAGAATCCTTAGAGAAGACAATAACAATAGGTAATCAAAAACAAAAAGGAAGTCAAGAAATTTATTGTTCATAAATACGACACTACTTTTAATAAAATAGTTTTTTTGGGGAAAAGAAAATTACATACTGTATAATTATAAGAAATGCATTTGTTCTAGTAATATTCTTAGACATATCTGAAGTCATATAAATACGGATTTTTCAAATTTCGTAAATAATAAAACAATTATTTCAAACAAAAGTTTCCAAGACTAAAATTACATTTGCATTAAATCATGATCTCATCTAGAAATAACATTAAAACACATGTTTTTCCAATTAGCAAAAGTGTTTATGAACATTTGAGCCTGCGAAAAGGTCATTAGAATTTGAAGTTAATACTATCATTTACAGAATCTTCTTAAAAGTAGTTTTATTGCAGTGTGAATTAAACATTTTAATGTTTAAGTCTAATATCCATTATAATCAAAATGTGAAGCTAAGAAAAGAATTCCTTAGAGAAAACTATAAGTAGTCAAGAACAAAAAGGAAGTCAAGAAATTTATTGTTCGTAAATAAGACTACTTAAAATAGTTTTTCTTTGGAAAAGAAAATTTACATAATGTTTAATTATAGGAAATGCATTTGTTCTAGTAATATTCTTAGACATATCAATATGAAATCATATAAATATGGATTTTTCCAATTTCGTAAATAATAAAACAATTATTTCAAACAAAAGTTTCCAAGACTAAAATTACATTTGCCTTAAATCGAGATATTGTCTAGAAATAACATTAAACAATGTTTTTTAAAAAAATGTTTATGAACATCAAAAATCAAAATAAGTTAATACTATCATTTACAGAATCTTTTTAAAAGTAGTTTTCTTGCAGTGTGTATTAAACATTTTAATGTTTATGTCTAATATCCATTATAACCAATTCGTGAAGCTAACAAAATAATCCCTTACAGAAAACAATAACAATAAAGTTACACGATTTATTTAAATCTTCTTCAAACTTCGTAAAATGTTTTATGAACATTTACATGAGAAAAAGATCATTAGAATTTGTATCATTTACAGAATATTCTTAAAAGTAGTTTGAGTGTGTATTAAACATTTTAATGTTTAAGTCTAATATTCATTATAACCAAAATGTGAAGCTAAGAAAAGAATCCTTTACAGAAAACAATAACAATAACTAATCAAGGACAAAAAATAAGTCAAGAAATTTATTGTTAGAAATAACTATTTTTTAATAAAATAGTTTTTTTGGGGGAAAACAAAATTTACATACTGTATAATTATAAGAAATGCATTTGTTTTAGTAATATTCTTACACATATCTGAAATCATATAAATATTTTTTAAATTTCGTAAATAATAAAACAATTATTTCAAACAAAAGTTTCCAAGGCTAAAATTACATTTGCATTAAATCAAGAACTCATCTATAAATAACATTAAGATCCTGTTTTTTAAGCATATTTTTTTTTACATAAGCATGTGATGAGTCATTAGAATTTGAAATTAATACTATCATTTACAGAATCTTCTTAAAAGTAGTTTTCTTGCAGTGTGAATTAAACATTGTGATGTTTATGTCTAATATCCATTATAAACAAATTCTAAGAAATAAAATCCCTTACAGAAACTATAACAATACGTAGAACAAAAAGGAATCAAAATTTTTGTTCGTAAATTATGATACATTTTAATAAAATAGTTTTTTTCTGAAACAAAATTTACATTATAATTTAAAAATGCATTTGTTCTTGTAATTTTTCATATCTAACATTAAATATTTAATTTTCAAATTTCGTAAATAATAAACAAACAAAAAATTTTTTAAGCTAAAATTACATTTAAATTAAATCAAGATCTTCTAGAAATAACATAAATTACAGTTTTTTTTTCTTTCTTAGCAAAAGTGTTTATGAACATTTGAGCATGAGAAAAGATCATTAGAATTTGTAGTCAGTACAGAATCTTCTTAAAAGTAGTTTTATGGAGTGTATATTAAACATTTTAATGTTTAAGTCTAATATCCATTATAACCAAAATATTAAGCTAAGAAAATAATCCCTTACAGAAAACAATAACAATAGCTAATCAAGAACGAAATGAAAGTCAATAAATTTATTGTTAGTAAATAAGATTATTTTTAATAAAATATTTTTTTAGAGAAAATTAGAATTTACAAACTCTATAATTAAAGGAAATGCATTTGTTGTAGTAATATTCTTAGACATATCTAAAGTTATATAAATATTTTTTTTAATTTCGTAAGTAATAAAACAATTATTTCAAACAAAAGTTTCCAAGGCTAAAATTACATTTGCATTAAATCAAGATCTCGTCTAGAAATAACATTAAGAATCCTGTTTCTTAACCCATATTTTTTTTACATATAAGCATGTGATGAGATCATTAGAATTTGAAGTTAATACTATCATTTACAGAATCTTCTTAAAAGTAGTTTTCTTGTAGTGTGTATTAAACATTTTAATGTTTAATTCTAATATCCATTATAACCAAAATGTGAAGCTAAGAAAAGAATCCCTTACAGAAAACAATAACAATAACTAATCAAGAACAAAAAGGAAGTCAAGAAATTTATTGTTCATAAATAAGACACTACTTTTAATAAAATAATTTTTTGGAGAAAAACAAAATTTACACACTTTATAATTATAGAAAATGCATTTGTTCTTGTAGAATTTTTCGGAATATCTCAAATCATATAAATATGATTTTTCAAATTTCGTAAATAATAAGACAAATAAAAATTTTTAAGACTAAAATTACATTTAAATTAAATCAAGATCTGGTCTAGAAATAACATTAAAACACATGTTTTTTTTCCACTTAGCAAAAATGTTTATGAACGTTTAAGCATGTGAAAAGGTCATTAGAATTTGAAGCTAATACTATCATATACAGAATCTTCTTAAAAGTATTTTTTTTTAATGTGTAATAAATATTTTTCTATTTAAGTCTAATATCCATTATAACCAAAATGTGAAGCAGAAAGAATCCCTTACAGAAAACAATAACAATAAAGGCATTACAGTTTTCGATCTTTATCTAAAATCTTCTTTCAAAGTTCTTCGTAACGCGGAATGCTTAAGAGTTTTGTCGACTTGCATTTCTCGGCAGAATATCAGCAAAAGATGATCGTTCGCATGTTGCTGAGCTAATCCACGAAGTTCCTCACCAACGCATGTAACTCAGAATTGATCTCCAGAAATTTTTATAATTTCATGCTTGAGAGAATAGGAAAAAGTAGATAACTTCTTTTAAAGCATCAGGCAATAAACATTTTCGAACAAGAAAACATCGGCATGGAAAAGATTTTCTAGATTTGTATTAGAGTCCTCATTATTGACGACAAGTTCAGACAAAAATTTCAAAAAGTTCTTTCAACTTATGCAGTGAGTTGATTGAAATTTCTCCCACTTTAATATATTAGAAACATCTTTTCCTCTGTAAGCAATTTTACATGCCTTAAAATGTATTCTTACTTCATAGAAACTCATTTATATATGAAAGTAAACTTTTTATTTTTGCTGTACTTTCTTCAAATTGTTCGAGACGGCATAAGGTAAAAATATTTCTCGAAATAAACGATATATTTCCAAAATGATAGAGCAGGACGTGGAGGGTAAAATAATAAGTGAGATGAGAATTGGAAAGAATAACTCCAAGAAGGAATATTAAATTATCTCAAGTATCTCATTTCTCGGAATGAGAAAAGAAAAACATCTTCTTTTCATCTGGCCAGCGAAGAAAGGGGAAAAAAAGAAGAGATTGAAAAAAAAAAGAAAGGAATTATGCTCAAAGCTATGAAATTATCAAGTAAAAGTTGATGATGTATATGTGGATGTCTTGGGTCATTTGTTATTTTACGTTGCAAACTCTTCTATGGACAGAAGAGGAAAGCAGAGCATAAAAAAAACTCGTAATTTCTTTCTATGAAACAGAAAAAAAAATATGATAAAAAGAAAAAAAAGAGACGAGAAAATTAAAATCTCAAAGAATTATTTTTTACGACTGTCATTGTTTTCTCCAAGTATGGCGTCTTTTCAAGAAAAGAAGGTTTCTTTTCATTACAATTTTTTTTCCTTCCTCCTGACTGCGATGTTGTTGAGAGGAAGAAGAGCATAAGTCTCTTAAACATGCCATTGAAGTGTTGAATAAATTAATAAATAAAAATTTTCAAAATGAAAGATTTAATAAATAACTTAATAAAAATTCATTAGGGTATGGCCGTGTAGGAACTTAATTACAAGGAGAGATTGGAAAAAAAAATTTATTTTTAAATATATTTTTTCATTATTATTTTATGGTTATTTTAGCTATAATTGAAAGTTCCTTTGGACTTTTTCTTCAATTTTTCTTCTTTTTGTAAGAAAGTGGATAATAACTGAAGTTTTTATTGCAAAAGCTGTTATTAATTATGGATATTGTTAAATGGTTTCCCTGTAAACTTTCTATTCTAATAAGAATGATATTTTTTTACCGAAATGAAATTTGAGTAGCTTGTTATTTAAACAAATTAAATAACACAATTAAAAGGTGGTGTTCTAGATATATGTCGATACTTTTGTTAACCTTGTCTGGAATCTTATCAAAATAATTTGTATCTTATGCTTTTTCCATTCATTGAACTACATAAGGGACCTTTTAACACATTGCACATCAAATTATATTTACTTTTGTTAGCACTAGCTGATAACGCTTTTAAGTGCTTTATTTGAAATAAATTTAAACAGAAAAGGGAAGTTTTAAAAATAAATGAAAAGATAAATTCAGTTAAATGAAAGTTTTAATTATATATATTCATACAAAAGAAAATGCTACATCCACTTTTTGGAGGTATCTTTCTATATCGCAATTATGTGTTGAAATATGTTATGAAAAACTTTTACATATTCTTTGTATAAACCTATTCTGTTTTATAATTTAAATCATGCTACCTGATATATAAACGAAACTGTACATTAAATTTTATTAGAATACATACCTAAGTGAAGAAATTTTTTGAGTTTTTATTTATTTTCTAACCTTTTTGAAATATAAAGCAAAACCATTTATACATATTTTTAAGACAAACTAAATAAGAGAAAATCTGTGAAGCCTGTGAAAATCTGTGAAGATTACATGCAAGCAATCTAAATTACAGGACATTTCAAAACTGGTCAACTATGAAAATATTTATAAATTTTCATCAGGATAAAGAATGAAACTTCTGTTTTAAAAATCAGTGTTAGATTCAAAGTAATCTTATAAGAAATAAACGTAAAATTGAAGTTTGATTTTTGTTTTAATCTTATAAAAGTAGGGGGGGCTATAAAATGTTTTTCGTAAATTTGAGTGATTTAAGACATATTTAATAACCTCTGTTTCATGAATATAGAATGTTAGAATTCAATCTACTCTGAAATAGATTATATCTTTGAAATATATTGATCCTACATGTGTTTCATTCAATGTTTTCATAAACGGTAAAAGTTTATTTAAGCTTCGTAATTTTTTTCGTTGTTTTATTTAATTCTATGAAATTTGAAAAAATAATTATGATTTTTAAATCCAACCCAGTTATAATACAAATTCATTAATGGAAAACGTGCAAAATTTTTATGATCATTCAGAAAAAAATATAACTTAGTCATTTTCAATTCATTATTTTTATAAATAAATTTCCTCTGTAAGTGTGTTTGTAACAGGGCTCCTCCTAAACGGCTGGATTGATTTTGATTAAATTTTGTGTATGTAATTAAGTTGTTCCAAGAATGGTTTAGATTCATAAATAGATCCAATAGAAATTTTTTTTATTTCAAAACATAAAATTGCACGTTTATTGAGATTATTATAATGGTGCTTGAAACCCTTCACTGCCAACGTATCTGTGGAGCAGTAGTCAGCGCAACAGGATTCAGTACAAAAAATCCGAGGATAAATTCCCTTACAGGTGACGTGGTAATTTTAATTTTACTGTGCGTGACTGTGCGCGAGGTAGCGTAAAGTATTTTTGAAATAATTTTTTTCCTTACTGTTCCATCAAAACGGTCAAATATATAATTTATTTAAAAACATTTTGCAATTTTTAGATTTACAGCATTTAAACAGGACAACGTCTATCGGGTTGTTTAGTAAGATATAAGATATCAGACAACAAAATAATATATTTAATTTTTAAAACAATTATGTAAGGTAAAAAATTAATTTTAATAATTCAAAATAATAATTTGATTGCCATAATTTGGCTTGATAATGAACTGCAAAGAAATGAATTATGAAATTTTGGTCATGTATATATAAAAAGTTTAGGTTTAATTCTGTTATTTTATAATTTATTTGTCTCTTCAATAAATTTTCAAATATTGATAGAAAATTTCTTTTAAAAAAGAGCTTTTAATAGAGAAGAACAAAAAGTTTTTAAGTGTGATTAAAATTTATTTTCATCAGCGTATTTTATCTTTTACTATAAAATTACAATTGAGTTTTATATCTGAAAGAAAATTTAGTTTAAATTTTAAGCTGTATATAATGGAGTACAAAAGGAGGAAAAAAGTCCTTTAAATTTATTTTCGTTTGTAATATTGTCGGTTTTTATGTATGACTGGAAAGTAGTGTTTTAAAGGTATAAAATACTATATTAAATATATACACATTTAAAATTTGGAATTTTTCATTTAACATTTGAATGTAAAATTTTCCCTTTTTAGAGTATTCTTCATACTTCATTCTTAGCATTAATTTTTCACTGTACTATATTTGCCTTCATTGTTTCTTATACTTCATTATATAAATGTAATAAAAAATTAAATCTAAATAGGAATAGTCAGCATATTGAAAAAATAATTGATCAAGTTTCTTTATCAGAAATTTCGTTCGTATTTTAAATTAATGTGATAAACAAAATATACAATAGAAGAAAAATTAAATGAAACGTTTTTCTACTAACAAATATTTCGGTATTAATTAAATGTGAATTTTTTAATTTATTATAATTAGTTTAAGGAGCTATTTCTATTAATAATGTTTCATTTTCTTACATCTGAGGTTTCCAAAAAAAAAAACTTGTAAAATTTGGATCCTTTTTTTACTATATTAATCTACGAATTCAACCAGTTATTTTTATGTTGTCATTCCAAATGTGAATTTTTGCTAAAACGCATTAATTAACATAAAAGATTATTGTATCAGGAACAATCTGTAAAAAGGCAACTTTTTTTACTCAAGCCTTTTTTTTTCTATGTTATGTTCTAAACTGGAAAAAAAATTTGAATATCTAAGGCAATGTTTACTTAACTACATTCTCTTTCAGAAAAGATCTTAATTAAAAAAAAAGTAAGATCTTTCAATTTGAACTAAGGGTAGGAAGATTTATTTATCAATTTTCTTGTTTTAATTTAAACTTCTTAAATAAACAACCTTCTTAATGAATGTGGAGAAACTATCCTTAAAAGAAAATTACTCTTTTGAACATAATTCGAGATATTGTGCAGTGTGATTAAAAAAAAGTCGAGAAATAAAATTTGCCGAGCATTTTGATCCAGTGTGATGGAAGTTTTTATCCTGTTTGTGATTGTTTTTCTAGTTTATTAAAATCTATTCTATCGCCTAAGAAATAAGTCATCGTCTTTCCCTTTTTATTATTTAATTGTATGGAAGGAATACTTTCAGAAAATTTTTACGGTTTAAGGAAAATGTATTATTTTCTTTCAGTAATTTGAAAAGGTATAATGTGTTATATATTCTAAGAATATAAGTACTTATACAGCTATCTTCTTTCTCTACTTTTGTTGTTATTGCTAATTCCAGTATAACATTTACATATATATATATATATATATATATATATATATATATATATATATATATATATATATATATATATATATATATATATATATATTTACATTTATGTGTGAATACATATATATATATATATATATGTATATATATATTTATTTGCGTATATATATATACATATATATATATATATATATATATATATATATATATATATATATATATATTATATATATATATATGTGTGTGTGTGTGTATATGTATATATGTATATATTTATATGTATATATATATATATATATGTGTGTATATATATATGTTTATATATTATATATATACATATGTGTGTATATATATATATATATATATGCATATATGTATATATATATATATATATATATATATATGTATATATGTATATATATGTATATATATGTATATATGTATATATATATATATATGCATATATGTATATATATATATGTATATATGTATATATATATATATGTATATATACATATATATATATATGTATATATATGCATATATGTATATATATATTATATATATATATATATATATATATATATATATATATATATATATATATATATATATATATATATATATATATATATATATATATATATATGTATATAGTATATATATATATATATATATATATATATATATATGTATATATATATATATATATATATATATATATATATATATATATATATATATATATTTATATATATTTATTTATATATATGTATGTATGTATATACAAGTATAAAAGGGTAAAAAATAAGTTTTAATAAATCAAAATAATGATCTGATTGTAATAATTTGAATTGATTATGAATTGCACTTATATAACGAATTTTTCGGCCATACATATACTAAACAAGTTTTGGTTCAATCCTGTTATTTTACAATTTCTTTGTCTCTTCAATAAATATACAAATACTGATAAAAAAATTCTTTTAAAAATGACCTTTTAAAAAAGAAGAACAAAAAGTATTTAATTGAGCTTAAAATATATTTTCATCGGCTTTTTTTATCTTTCACTATAAAATTAGAATTGCATTTTGTTACAGTAAGGAAATTTAGTTTAAATTTTAAGCTATATATAAAAGAGTAAGAAAATAGGAAAACTGTTCTTTAAATTTACTTTCGTTTGCAGCTTTGTCGGTTTGTATGTATGACTGGAAAGTAGTATTTTAAAGGTATAAAATATTATATTAAATATATACACATTTAAATTTTGGCATTTTTCATTTAACGTTTGAATGTAAATTTTTCCCTTTTTAGAGTATTTTTCATACTTCATTCTTAAGATTAATTTTTCACTGTACTTTCTTTGATTTCATTGTTTCTTTTACTTCATTATATAAATGTATTAAAGATAGAAATTTTAATAAGAATAGTCAGCACATGAAAAAAATAATTGATCATGCATTCTAATCATGAATTATGTTCGTATTTTAAATTAATGTGAAAAACAAAATATACAATCTGAATAAAATTAAATGAAACGTTTTTCTACTAACAAATATTTTGGTATTAATTAAATCTGAATTTTTTAATTTATTATAATTAGTTTAAGGAGCTACTTTTATTAGTGAGGTTTCCAAAAAAAACTTGTAAAATTTGGATCTTTTTTTGCTATATTAATCTACGAATTCAACCAGTTATTTTTATGTTGTCATTCTAAATGTTAATTTTTGCTAAAACGCATTAATTAACATAAAAGATTATTGCATCAGGAACAATCTGTAAAAAGGCAACTTTTTTGACTGAAGCATTTTTTTCCTATGTTATGTTCTAAACTGGAAAAAAAAATTTGAATATCTAAGGCAATGTTTTCTTAACTACATTCTCTTTCAGAAAAGATCTTAATTAAAAAAAAATTAGATCTTTCAATTTGAACTAAGGGTAGGAAGATTTATTTATCAATTTTCTTGTTTTAATTTAAACTTCTTAAATAAACAACCTTCTTAATGAATGTGGAGAAACTATCCTTGAAAGAAAATTACTCTTTTGAACAAAATTCGAGATATTGTACAGTGTGATTAAAAAAAAAAGTCGAAAATAAAATTTGCCGAGCATTTTGATCCACAGTGATGGAAGTTTTCATCCTGTTTGTGATTGTTTTTAAGTTTATTAAAATATATTCTATCGAATAAGATAGAAGTCATCGTCTTTCCCTTTTTATTATTTAATTGTATGGAAAGAATACTTTCAGAAATTTTTTCCGGTTTAAGGAAAATGTTTTAATTTCTTTTAGTAATTTGAAAGGCATTATGTGTTAGATATCCTAAGAATATAAGTACTTATTCAACCAACTAATTCCATCATAATATATATATACGTATGTGTATGTGTGTATATATATATTTATTTTTGTATATATATATATATATATATATATATATATATATATATATATATATATATATAATATATATATATATATATATATATATATATATATATATATATATATATCAAAATTATTTAACTTTAATATTTCTTCAAAAGTCTAATCTCTCCAATTTTAATTCATCCAAATCTCTTTCCCAGCCTTTAAATGGTTTAATCAACGAAGTGTTTTCCACTTAACATTCCTTTCTGTCATAAAACTGTAAACTTTCTGTCTATGCAGCAGTTTCGCAGGTGTTGGCGGAACATGTGTTCGTGTTTTGCTGATATTGCAGTTAATTCGCTTAGTAAGTTGTTTTTGTTGTGGGAAAATTCTTGTTGTCAGCGTTCTTGGGTGTACTTGTGTCTGAACAGAGTGAACTCTGTGGCTTTTGATTATGTATTGTCCAGAAGGACAGATGTCCCGTGTTGCCGCTCTGAAATAAAGTTTTAAATTAGACTTCTGAGTTCTCTTGAATATGAGACCCGACTGCATCTTTGTACTTTATGAATGCTAGCTGTTGAACTTTCTCCTTGTGAAGGAGTTTTATAAAAAATGGATTACATATATATATATATATATATATGTATATATAGATGTATATATATATATTTATATATATATATATATATATATATATATATATATATATATATATATATATATATATATATATATATATATATATATAATATATATATATATATATATATATATATATATATATATATATATATTTATATATAATATATATATATATAATGTCATTTTAAAAGGGGTAGTTGGAAATTACGTTAGCTATAAACGATTTTAAAAAGGGGACTCTTTTTATAATAATAAAATAAATGAAAAAGATACACGCTAGCGTAACCTTTTGGAGTAATGTGGCCAGGCATAGAAATACTTCACAGGAAGTTGATCAATAATCAAGCGAGAAGTTTAGTTACCACGTAGACATGGAGCTGTCAACACCTTTCCACGTTTAGCTTCGCCACGAATAAACGCAAATGACGCAAGCCATGCCTGAAATGGAAACCCCAAAGTAAATAAGTGTTTCTACTAGGAAGGACTAATTATTCTATTCGCCTTAACACTGGATCACGACATTACATTATATATATATATATATATATATATATATATATATATATATATATATATATAT
>CM063510.1:63946808-63959308 GCA_032207245.1 Pardosa pseudoannulata | reverse complement strand
AATTTTCAGCAAATGTAAATCCCAAGATTTTACACTATTGATAAATAAAGATACTTTCATTATCTTGTTATCAATAAAATCTTGTAAATTATTTTAGTAAGAATTCTGAAGGTGCTATATAATTAATACAGTAAGAGAAATTATACAATAGAGTTAAGTAATTATGGGATATAATATGAATAACAATAGTAAATAAGAAACTATGTTTATATATAAATAAAAATAGGAAATAAGAAGTATTTACTTGTGATTATATAAGAAATACTGTAGGGAAGGCTGTAAATTTTTATATTAAACACATATTTTCAAGTTAATGTATGTCGAATTCAAATATCAATATTATTGATAAAAAAGATGTTTTCCAATTCTCCCTTTACCAATCAAATCTTGCGAAATATTTTAATCAAAACCCTGAAATCCCTAAATAATTATCGAAGTGCTATTTTGTTTGTAAACTGATATACTCGTCGCAATGTTCAAGAAGTCTCCCCCCCTTATAACTGTAACTTCTAACTGTTCAAAAGGAATCACGAGAGTAATTTATTGGATTTTCTCATCATTCTGTTTAAAGTTTGAAGTTTAAGTTGTAGAAGAGTCTCAAAGTTTTGCAAACTTTATGTAAGTTGAAGTTTCCGAAGGAGACCCCGAACTTCACACGGAATTTTATCTCACTTTAAATTGCATTATCTCCATTTCTTCTACATTTCAATAAGATACGTCGGATGTTTCAAGAGAGGGTGATTAGGAAATGTGTTATATAATTGGCTGTTACATAATCAGTCAATTGGCTGAACTAAGTTAGGTGCATTTAGCAAGAGTTAATTGAAATAGAGTATTTTCAACTATGAAACAAATTGACAGAGTACTATTGTGTGTGTGTGTGTGTGTGAAAGAGAGAGAGAGAGAGAAAAGGGGGATAAAAACTGAGTGAGGTAGAGAGAGAGAGAGTGAATGATTGAGTGAGTATAATCGATCAATTGACTGAACTAAGTTACCTGCAATTAGTAAGAATTAACTGTAATAAAGTATTTTCAACCATGAGAGAGAGTAATAGTGCATAGAGTGTAATAGTGCATAGAGTAATAGTGTATAGAGTGTATAGAGAGATAGAGTAATAGTGCGCGCGCACACACACACGCATATGTACTGTGCGTGTGTGTGTGAGAGAGAGAGAGATGATGTGAGTGAGTGAGTAAGAAGAGAGAGCCATAGAGATAAAGTGACTGGGTGTTAGAGAGAAATAAAGTGAGTGAGAAAGTGAGAGAAAAAACTGAGAGTGAGAGATAAAGTGAGTGAGTGACAGAGAGAGAGAAAGATAATATCAATATATAAGCCCCTAAAGTTTATCCAAAATTATCCCCTTTTCCCATTTATTATACTAAATCTTAATTTCTCCTCTCTATATTAATCCTATTTTCTCAGCCATCCAGTTCAAACGAGGAAGATTTTTATTCCTTCAGCCGAGCCCCGAAATTCTTTCTCTGATTGTCAAGGCTAAAAATTATATTGTTGGCATTTTAATAAGAAAGTAATAACTCTCACAAGAAAAATCTGTACAGAACAGCAACAATAGTCATTCTGGACACAAAACTTTGGCAGATGTCTGTAGTCAAAATCCCTCTTTTTAAGAAATTGTTTTTTCAGCATTTTCCCACCAGACCCAAAACCCACGTGGTACTTGGTTTTCTCTCGCTCAAGGTTGGTGTTACGTGATCTACATAGAGCGCATGTTGACACTGTTCGGTTCAGATTGCTCTGGATTTTGTCCTAATTTTGATGAAATGAAATAAAAATTACGTTCGGCTAAAAATATGTCTACTAAATTTAATCGGAAACTAGTTCATATAAAAAGTAAAGATTAGTTTTAGAAAATCACTGTTACGATGCAGTTTTTTAACCCATAAATTTGCCCTTATTGCACCAGCCAAGTACTATGCACTATCGCTTAAATAAATTGCACTTCTATTGAAATACATATGATGATTGTGTAAAAAAAATCCAAAAAATTTAAATCAAAGTCAAACATCAGTAATTTTATAAAACAGAATTTGAACTTTTACATCCGAATTTTCTGTTGAAATGTATATTTTTTACATAGATAAGCTTTTTGCTTCCATCCAATTTATAGACCAAATTGCTCTTACATACTGAATAAGAATTTACAAAAAGACCTAAATATATATTTCAATCCAAAAAATTAAAAAGAAATTAAATCAAATCAAATATCACTAATTTCTTAATACAGAATTTGAACTTTTACATCCGAATTTTATGTTGAAATATATATTTATTACATGGATACATTTATTACATGGATAAGCTTCCATCCAATTTATAGCCGAAATTGCTGTCATACACTGAATAAGAATTTACAAAAAGACCTAAATGTACATTACAATCCAAAAAATTAAAAAGAAATTAAACCAAAGTCAAATCTCACTAATTTCTTAAAACAGAATTTGAGCATCCGAATATTCTGTTGAAATATGTATTTTTCTACATGGATAAGTCTTTTGCTTACATCCAATTTATAGCCGAAATTGCTCTCACTGAATAAGAATCTACAAAAAGACCTAAATAAATATTAAAATACAAAAAATTAAAAGAAATTAAATCAAAGTCAAATATTAGTAATTTCTTAAAACAGACTTTGAACTTTTACATCCAAATTTGTTGTTTAAATATATATTTTTTTACATGGATAAGTTTTTTGCTTCCATCCAATTTATAGCCAAAATTGCTCCTACACACTGAATAAGAATTTACAAAAAAGACCTAAATATATTTTACAATACAAAAAATTAAAAAGAAATTAAATCAAAGTCAAATATCCCTAATTTCTTAAAACAGACTTTGAAATTTTGCATCCGAATTTTCTGTTGAAATATATATATTTTTTTACATGGATAAAATTGAAAAAATGGATAAACAGAAATTGCTCTCATATACTGAATAAGAATTTACAAAAAGATCTAAATATATATTACAATCCAAAAAATTATAAGAATTTACAAAAAGACCTAAATATATTTTACAATCCAAAAAATTAAAAAAAAAATTATTATTAAAATAACACCATCATTAAAATTTATGCTCTGAAAACATTCCTTTTTTCGTCAATACATACAATTATACCACAAACGTAATAATTTTTGATAGGTAATATACCTTTTTCAATTCAAAGAAGCATTTTGCCGAAAAGTGTTCCAAGTCCTTCCGGAACATTCTTTCTTTTCTGGGGGGCGGAATCTTCAAAGTCTTGAACAGTTCGCACTTGTTTTTTATATCCCCTTTTTCTGCTATCTCCCGCCATTGTCACGTATCATAACAGCTTCTCATTTAACACATATCCAATCAATCGTCAAAGCGAGCCGAATAATCGCCAAAGAGCGCGGCCATAAAACAATTTGGCGAAAGAGGCACAAAAAAAAATTATCCGATCGATGACAATTTCGTGCACAAAATGATCCCCCCCCCTTATATATTCCCCCGTCTTTTGGTTTTTGAAGCCGACATAGGGACCTCTTCCCCCGGCTTCTGGATGGAAAAAGGAGAGGATATATAGATACGTGCTTATCTGAAAGTTCTCCCCAATGTATTTTTGTTGAGTTTTTTATTTTTATTTTTTTCGATAGGGCACGTTGTGAGCAATACTGAAGTCGATTGCAGTTAAAGAAATAAAGTATTAGGGAAGTAAACAATGCCGCGAAGCGCTGTGAATTTTGATTTCGCGTAATGTTTGCTTTTCTTAGTGTTATATATATATATGGAATGATCCATCGTTTGGACAATTTTTGGTTTGTTTCTTTCTAGAACGAATTAAGTATTTTCATCTGTATGATATATTTATTTTTGTATGTTTGATGTCTGTTCTCAATTTAGTTTCTAATGAATTGCGAAACTTATTATGATCTATAATTTTTATTTTTTATTTTATTACCAAGATTTTTTTCAAATTTTCAGGATTTTTATTCCATATTAACCCATATTGTACCACACCGACTAAATATTTCTGTAAGTTATTAAAACTTAATCCATACCATTAATATGGTGTAACTAAGTATATAAAACCAAAATTTTGAAAAAATATTTTTAATTTTTTATGTAATTGGCTCTCATATAAATAGGACAACAGTCCAATACACTACTAAAACTTAACAAATATCACTTACATTGCAGTAAGCTGATCATAGATGAAATTTGGGGACACAGTCAAAACAAAGTCCAACATTACATTTTAAGCATACTGTGGTTGGTTTTCTCTCGCAGTTATTGAACTGGCAGTAAGAGAGTCAATTTATCTTGCAATCTCCAGTTTTTCTGAATGGAATAGACATCTATTATTTACCCCTTGTTGTGTCCAGGTGTGTGAACATGTGTTTGAACTGGTTTTCATTCGAAGATAAGAAAAGAATTGCGCTATCAATGCGATATCGAATTCGTGGAAAATAATCGGGACTGAACCGTCGTTTCAATTTTAGGGCACATTTTTTATACTTACAAAATACACGTGTAAAATATATTTTTCAACAAAAACTTTCAACTACATTATTAGCTCTGTTTTTTAAACTAAAAGTAACCTCCACACACAAAAAAAAAATTTAATGTAAAATTGAAGATTAAAAAATGACAATTTTGAAAAGGTTGCTGAAAATAAATTTTACAATACAATATAATTTGATTTCTCAGTTTTTTTTGTTACTTTGATAAAATGTGTCTAATTTAAAGGTGTTAAAATAAAATCCACTCAGAAAATATTTATAACTTTATTATTATATTGAAGTTTATTTGCTGTCCTTTTTATAGGACACCGGTCCAATATGGGTTAATTGATGTTTTCTTCCCTATAGAATCAAATAACTGAATATTTACAGTCATTTTTCTTTTATGCTTTAACTGCATTACTTTATTATATGTAATATTAAAAATTAAATTTTTAAGTGCATATAACTAAAAAAGACTTTTTAAATTTAGTTTGAGAAGAGTGTGGATTTTATTATGCATTTTAGAAAATTATTAAGTTAAAGTTATAAGACTTTGTTCACATATATATTATAGTACAACTATATTAACAATCTATATAAATAAAAATGTAAATGTTTGTTCATAACCCAAAATCTCTAAAATGTAATATCGATTGGCTTGAAATTTTGGCACAATTGTGTACAAGAGTCCTAGAATGTTTAAATCTTAACCGTTTATATATAAAGTGTAAAATATCTGTGTCGAAAATATTTCGAATATGTATGTATAAATCATCACTTTTGACTCTTAAATGAATGCTATAAACTACAAATACCTGGTCTGTTTTTCTGGTGCAACTAATTATCTTGATAAAATGTTATACAGCAAATCTTGGATTTAAAAAATCCCCTAAATATGCATAGAACTGGTTATGTAATCTTCTATATTAATAAAAATATAAATGCTTGTTGGTAACCCCAAATCTCTGAAAATATAGTACCGATTGGCTTGAAAGTTTGACACAACGTTGTACTAGAGTCCGGGTATATTCATATCCACTCCGTTTATATATAAATTTTAAAACCTCTGTGTCGAAAATATTTCACTCTTAAATATGCATGTATAAAACATCGCTTTTGACTCTGCATGAATGCTATAAATTACAAGTGCTTAGTCTGATTTTTTGGTGCAACTGTTTATTGTAATAAAATATTATACAGTGAAACCTGGATTTAAATGAAATCTAAATATGCATTAAGCTGGTTCTGTTATCTTTTATATTAATAAAAATATAAATATTTGTTCATAACCCAAAATCTCTGAAAACATTGCACGGATTGGCTTGAAACTTTGGCATAACGTTGTACTAGAGTCTAGATATGTTTTTATCCCCACCTTTTATGTATAAAGTTTAAAACCTCTGTGTCAAAAATATTTCGGACTTCCTTGGTCAGATTTTTGTAAGCAACTGTTTATTCTGATAAAATATTATACAGTAAAACCTGGATTTATAAAGAAATCTAAGTATGCATTAAGCTGGTTCTGTTATATTTTATATTAATAAAAATATAAATATTTGTTCATAACCCAAAATCTCTGAAAATATAGTACCGATTGGCTTGAAAGTTTGGCACAACGTTGTACTAGAGTCCGGGTATATTCATATCCACACCGTTTATATATAAAGTTTAAAATCTCTGTGTCGAAAATATTTCGGACTTAGAATATTTATGCATAAAACATCGCTTTTGACTCTTGCATGAATGCTATAAACTGCAAATGCTTGATCTGATTTTTTGGTGCAACTGATTATCTTGATAAAATATTATACAGCAAATCCTGGATTTAAAAAGAAAGCTAAATATGCATAGAACTGGTTATGTAATCTTCTATATTAATAAAAATATAAATGCTTGTTGGTAACCCCAAATCTCTGAAAATATAGTACCGATTGGCTTGAAAGTTTGACACAACCTTGTACTAGAGTCCGGGTATATTCATATCCACTCCGTTTATATATAAATTTTAAAACCTCTGTGTCGAAAATATTTCACTCTTAAATATGCATGTATAAAACATCGCTTTTGACTCTGCATGAATGCTATAAATTACAAGTGCTTAGTCTGATTTTTTGGTGCAACTGTTTATTGTAATAAAATATTATACAGTGAAACCTGGATTTTAATGAAATCTAAATATGCATTAAGCTGGTTCTGTTATCTTTTATATTAATAAAAATATAAATATTTGTTCGTAACCCAAAATCTCTGGAAACATTGCACGGATTGGCTTGAAACTTTGGCATAACGTTGTACTAGAGTCTAGATATGTTTTTATCCCCACCTTTTATGTATAAAGTTTAAAACCTCTGTGTCAAAAATATTTCGGACTTCCTTGGTCAGATTTTTGTAAGCAACTGTTTATTCTGATAAAATATTATACAGTAAAACCTGGATTTATAAAGAAATCTAAGTATGCATTAAGCTGGTTCTGTTATCTTCTATATTAGTTAAAATATAAATGTTTGTTCATAACCCAAAATCTCTGAAAATATAGTACCGATTGGCTTGAAAGTTTGGCAAAACGTTGTACTAGAGTCCGGGTATATTCATATCCCCATAGTTTATATATAAAGTTTAAAATCTCTGTGTCGAAAATAGTTCGGACTTAGAATATTTATGTATAAAACATCACTTTTGACTCTTGCATGATTGCTATAAACTACAATTGTTAGGTCTCATTTGTTGATGCAAATGTTTATACTGAATATTATACAGTAAAACCTGGATTTCAAAAGAAATCTAAATAAGCATTAAGCTGGCTCTGTGATCTTCTATATTAATAAAAATATAAATGCTTGTTCGTAACCCAAAATCTCTGAAAACATTGCACGAATTGGCTTGGAATTTTGGCACAACTTTGTA
Organism: Pardosa pseudoannulata; assembly: GCA_032207245.1. Taxonomy (NCBI): domain Eukaryota; kingdom Metazoa; phylum Arthropoda; class Arachnida; order Araneae; family Lycosidae; genus Pardosa; species Pardosa pseudoannulata. The sequence goes on along the minus strand of CM063510.1, from coordinate 63,951,920 downwards.
CAAGAGTCTTAGAATGTATAAATCCACATAGTTTATATATAAAGTTTGAAACCTCTGTGTCGAAAATATTTCGAACTTAGAATAATTATGTATAAAACATCGATTTTGTTTCTTGTATGAATGATATAAACTACAAATGCTTGGTCTGATTTTTTTATGCAACTGATTATCTTGATAAAATATTATACAGTAAATCCTGGATTTAAAAAGAAACCTAAATATGCATTAATATGGTTCTGTTATCTTCTATATTAATAAAAATATAAATGTTTGTTCGTAACCCCAAATCTCTGAAAACATTGCACGGATTGGCTTGACATTTTGGCATAACGTTGTACTAGAGTCCGGGTATGTTTTCATCAACACCGTTTATGTATAAAGTTTAAAATATACCTGTATAGTAATTTGATTGGCGTGTTTGGCTCGGTGGTAAAGTTCCTAGCACAAAGGAATGAAAACAGTGAACCAAATGATATACCAGACTATTGTTATTAAATTATATATGTTAAAGACATGCGATTTTTTCTTTCATTTCCGTTATTAACTACACTGAACCACAGCAACTCGTGGATGAGCATAGCTAGTATTTTAATAAAATTCGGAATTAAATTACCTTTATTAAAATATAATATATTTTGAATTTTAAAAATGTAGATAGATAATTTATTTTAGTACTTTTTCATTCTTTATGAAGATTTATATATTATATAACATTATTATTAACATTGTAACAGTTTATATTATGAATATTTTTATGAATTACTCACTCAATATATTGGTTAGTTAATTTGTTTTATATCTGTTCACTGAAATTTTGCGAAGTCCGACTTTTCTATTAATTGGGATTTAAACTATTAAATAGGATTTAAAATATAAGTTGAATCACAAAAGAATACTCTTTTTTATTCAATAATAAATTTATTTCAATGTTTAATAAGAGTAATTTGATAACTAATTCATGGGATCGCTGGATGTTCAAGTAGTAAGGAGTATTTTAAATAATAACAAAATTTTTCTTCAAAATTTTTCTTTTACCATTTTAAAGGGTTAAAATGGTTCAAAGTATATATTTGAATTTAAGGGAAACATTTAAGGAGGTTATTGCAGTTATATATCAATTTGTGTGTGCACAATGCTTTATAAATTAAATTTAATATAATATAAAAATTATTTTTTAATGTCCACTATGCCTTTAACGCACTTCTTCTTAAAATTAGGAAGAATTGCGAATTTCGATAGAAAAAGAATTTTAAGTTTACACACTATTTCTTTGTATTTTAAACAAATGCCATTATATTATTATATGCCATATTATTTATTTATATATAAATATCTATATAAATATATATATATATATATATAAATATATATATATATATATATATATATATTATATATATATATATATATATATAACTTTTTTACCTGTGTATACTCGTATAAATTGTATATTTTCATTTTCTTTAAAAATTATAGTATATTTAATATTTTTTTCTAAAACCATGTTTCGTTTAGTAATCTTAACTAAGTTTCTGTTAAAATGTATCCCTTAATCTTTTTGAAATTAATTAGAACACTATAAACAATATTGACAGGAACCAATAAGAATCAATTTGTTTGTAATTCTCTTAGAAAAGAACAGAATTTATTTAATATAAATTTGAAAATTTGATAAATTTGATGAATAAAATTGTTGTATTCTAAAATTGTAGTCAGATATATCAAAAGTAAGTAATGTGATCAAACATATTATTCCAAAATAATTATTTCTGGACGATGGCAGAATGGGTAAGACGATGCAATTAAATACCGGAGTTGATGGGATTGAATTACATTGCTGAAGTTGAAATTTTTAGTAGTTCAGAATCGGCTTTAAGCTGTGAGTCTATGTTTTCTTACCCCTCCCATAACAAAATAGTAGACTCTGACACTTAACATCAAACCAAACCGAAATAATTCTCGAAAATTTTAAAGTAGTTGCCTTTAACATTTTTATAAAAAAATAGTTATATTCAGGAAATATGAAATAGACTTACATTTAGTTGTTAAGTAATATGGTGCAGTTACCTAAATTCAGTTGTAACAAACAAAATAGGAAATTTCAGATTTTAATTAATGCATACAAATTGAAATTCAATGACGGTGAAAATCAGAGTTGAAAATTATAGTAAAATTTGTTGTTGATGTATAGTTTTGAGCCACCCATAAAACTACATATATAATTATTTACCTAAATTCAGTTATAACAAACAAAATAGGAACTTACAGATTTTAATTAATGCATACAAATTGCAATTCAATGACGATGAAAATCAGAGTTGAAAACTATAGCAAAATTTGTTGTTGATGTTTAGTTTTGAGCCACTCATAAAACTACATATATAATTATTTACCTAAATTCAGTTGTAACAAACAAAATAGGAATTTTCATATTTTAATTAATGCATACAAATTGAAATTCAATGATGATGAAAATCAGAGTTGAAAACTATAGTAAAATTTGTTGTTGATGTATAGTTTTGAGCCACTCATAAAACTACATATATAATTATTTACCTAAATTCAGTTGTAACAAACAAAATAGGAATTTTCATATTTTAATTAATGCATACAAATTGAAATTCAATGATGATGAAAATCAGAGTTGAAAACTATAGTAAAATTTGTTGTTGATGTATAGTTTTGAGCCACTCATAAAACTACATATATAATTATTTACCTAAATTCAGTTATCACAAATAAAATAGGAACTTTTAGATTTTAATTAATGCATACAAATTTAAATTCAATGGCGATGAAATTCAGAGTTGAAAACTGTAGCAAAATTTGTTGTTGATGTATAGTTTTGAGCCACCCATAAAACTACATGTATAATTATTTACCTAAATTCAGTTGTAACAAACAAAATAGGAATTTTCATATTTTAATTAATGCATAAAAATTGAAATTCAATGATGATGAAAATCAGAGTTGAAAACTATAGCAAAATTTGTTGTTGATATATAGTTTTGAGCCTCCCATAAAAATACATGTATAATTATTTATCTTCTGTAAACATTTCTTCAAATCATTCTCATAAAGATTCTGGTTTGTCCCAGGCTTTATTAGAGCTGCAATACTCTTTCCTCAATTACTCAGTCCATTGCGTGGATATCGTGTCACAGATAGTTTAATCCCTCATTCCGTGGGCATAAAAGGAAAAAAAAGAATTCATCTCCTTGCATCTACTCCTTAGAAGGAGTCTGTGTTATAGTCGCCGTGTCCCGTTAAATACGTTCCAAAACCCCGAACTCCGTCCTGATGTAAGCGGATTATTTCATAAGGCAGAAAATGCTGAAAGCGGATATATTTTCTCCTCTTTTGCCTTGCGCCTTTTAACCGCCACAGCCCGGCGCACAGAAATCGGCTTTCGGGCAACACTCACTCTACACCACTGGCGTGTTTTGTGTGTGTGTGGAATAGAAGCTGGCGACAGATCTGGCGATGCAGTTGCAAGGCTCGAAAGGCTTGTTAACAGAGAAGAGAGAGCTAACTGCAAATGGGGAGACCCCCAGTCGCTGGCGAAAATTGATTTTGTGACGAGGTCTTTCACCAAGCAAAAGCGGATTAACGCTCACGGTTTTGGAAGCGCTTGCCATGTTAATTACCATACACCAGCTTATCGATACGGGACTAGCGTGACACTGCAGAACTAACAGGATCCGTATGTCTCTTCAGCCGAGGGACATGTGTGGAAGAAAAGGCATGGGTCCTCCCTCACCACCATCAACCAGAAGATCTGGAGAGAGTCGGTCCCCCCAGTTAAGACCCTTTTCCGAGGGAAGAATTCCGATTTTTGAATATTTCACGAAGCGTGACGATGATTAGCGAGAATTCGTTTGAATTATTTTGAATTAAATTTTAATAAAGTCAACGGGAGTGAAAATTCTTTTCGATTCTTGATTAAAAGTCTCGAGCATTTGTGTGTTTCATGTGTGAGAGTGATTATTTTTTGGTTTTGAACCTGCGTGTACCCATGAGAGAGGTTCGCGTAATATCTAGAGGGATTTTGCATCCCCGTTTCAACCAAGATCCCTCCTTAAAGAGAGCCACACACTGCCAAGAATGTTCCAAAGTAAGATTTTAATGTCAGGGGATAATTCTTCCAAGATAAGAAGAATATTAATGAAACATTTAATTTAGTGAGGCTGAGATTAATACTGTGAAAGCGTAATAGGAAAATATTAACTCTGGATTTTATTAACCCCTAATTAAAAATGGTTTATTCATTATTAATATTCGTCAGAAAGTTGCATTGTTTGTTTAAGACTAGAAAATGTTACACTTAAAAGCGTGATTATTTCAATTCTTACAAATGAGTAATTCATAAATATAAACAAATTTAGCTTATACTTAAAATATTTCAGAAGTGTAAAATTAATAAAATATTTTTGTAATAAAGGGAAGTGCTTATTATAAATTTTCCCTTTAATATAATTTAGTTTAAAAGATTTATTTTTTCCTTTGAAAAATTTAAAAGCATATAACTCCTAAATAAAGTAGCGTAATTTTAAATTAAAAGAATGTAAGAGTTATAAAAAAATTAAAATTAATATTTTTATTCTACAAGAGTAATTCAACATTAATTTTATTTTTGATTATTTTATGTCCCACTAAACTTTAAATATATTATAAGTAAAATGAAGTAATATAATATGTTAAGTTTAATTTAAGTACCAAGAGAGTTTGGTATCTATTGCATTGTTTTTAACTAGCCAATTATTAACAATGAGACTATAGTGAGAACTGGTTTATTGGTAGAAATATTGGGTCTCAGTATTACTACTATTATACGGGCATATATTAAAATATCTCTTTTAAAGGAAATTTGAAGACGTGACAATACTCCGACTATGCCTGAGTTATGTTTAATCATAAACAAAATATATATTTTATTTAAATTATTTAGGAAAATCATTTATTTATTTTACTCTGAACTAAAATAAGTATTTAATTGACATAACCTACGACAAATGCAAAAATATCATCTGAGTTAATTTCTTATTATATCATATGGATTATAGAAAAGTTCAATTAAAGAAATTTTTAAACGCATGTCACATGCCGGTAAAA
>CM063510.1:63939308-63941808 GCA_032207245.1 Pardosa pseudoannulata | reverse complement strand
CATTCAGCCTTTGCATTCGTTTGAGCGTAGTGAAAATCTGATTCGTAACTCAATAGAAGAAACTTACTTAAACATTTTGCCTCTTATAATTGATGACTTCTTCTACCCTACACTTTAAATTATGGGGTTTTTACAAAAAGGGGCGTTGAAGACATTTCGGCACCGTAGGCGGTCGGTAGCTTAAAAAGATTGAGAATCCCTGATTTAAGTGATAGTGTCCGTGCCACTCTTGCGAAATTGCTTGGAAGTAGCAAGAAGCCATTTTGAATTTTAATATAGGTTTAAGTGTTTTTTTTTTTAAGAAAAAAGTAAAGAAGTGTCCTCATTTACAACTGTTTCCTCTCTTACTTACCACGATGGATTATTTTTATTACCTTACATACATAATTACCCATTTAAAGTTGAAAGCAATGTTGCCATAGCCTAGATGTCTAATATTTTCATCTGATAGAGTATTATGGTGATTGGCTTGATCTTTACGGACAGTTTTATCTGTAACCATCTATGTACACTAAATCGACTACCGATCAGGATTTCATTGTTTAAATTCCTTTAGTTTTGACAATTTTTTTTGTTTGTTTGGCTTGATCTTTACGGACAGTCTTATCTGGAGCCATCTTTGTACATTAAATTGATAACAATCAAGATTTGATTATTTTAATTCATTTAGTTTTGACAAATTTGCTTTGTTTGGCTTGATTTTTACGGACAGTTTTATCTGGAGCCATCTATGTACTCGAATCCCGATCAGGACATTGGATGTTCTTTAGTTTTGACAATTTTGTTTTGCTTGGCTTGATCTTTACGGACAGTTTTATCTGGAGCCTCCTTTGTACACTAAATCGACTACTGATCAGGATTTGATTGTTTTATTTCCTTTAGTTTTGACAATTTTGTTTTGCTTGGCTTGATCTTTACGGACAGTTTTATCTGGAGCCTCCTTTGTACACTAAATCGACTACCGATCAGGATTTGATTGTTTTAATTCCTTTAGTTTTCAAAATTTTCTTTGTGCAGTTTTCCATAAGATCTAGATATATCTAGGAATACTTGAGGTAGAAAATACAAATGAAATGTTCTTAACTAAACAACAAACGTATGTGCAATTATAATCATTTTAAATTTTATACTACATTTCTTTCCTTAAGAATTTAATTCTTGGAAGTTAAACTTCACGCTTCCTACTTATTTAAATATTCACTCATAAAATTTCTTTAAAAGGAGATGTACAATGAGAATTTTGTGAAACATGTTATGCATATTTTTAATAGCGTTATAATTGTAGCCCGTCAATGTGCAAAGGAGCGTTTAAAACGCCCAAACTACCTTTAGTAGAACTGCGAGTTAATCTACCTGAAAATGCTATAAAAATGTACATTCTCATTTGTTAAAAATTAAAAATTTTCTTGTTTGATAAAAACGTTAATAAAGTTTTAAACACTCTTGATTTGTTTTTATTATATCGTAGTAATTCAAACAAATGATTTGGAAAAGAGAGAAAAAACTTTTCTACACTAAATTAAACTAATGAGGACTTTTAACTCGAAAGTCTGCGCTTAAATAGTTCGCTGCCGTTAAACTTTATAAAATTAAGAGAGAAATTAAGCTAAACTATTATGAACACTATAAGTGACTTAAATTGTATTACAATAGGTTATTTAATTATAACACTAAATTAAGCTTGAATTAAATCTATTTAATTTAGTTTATTTCCCTAAAGAATGTCTCTTAAAATTAAATGGAGTTTTAAAACATCCACTGTTTAAATTGCTATGTAATTATGCTTTGTGTACATACTAAATAGAGAAACAACTATTTACAAGAATTTATTATTTCTTCTTTGAAATAATAGAAACAGCATGGCAGAGAAATAAGAAGTATTTAGTATAAATAATGTATGAATGTTTAGATAGATGATATTTGTTTTGATACCTCAACACATTTTCACTGTACAGTGTTTAATAAAAGTTTATGAAATGCTCTTAGTTCAAATTACCTCACACACTTATTTCTATTATTATTTGTTTACAAATATGATTTTTTATGTAAAAGTGATGATTGTACAAATTAAAAAGAAGTATTGCAATAATGAAAAATTTTAGTACTGAAATTTCAACGTTAATACTAATTTTAACAACGCCGAAATTAGTTTTAACATGGTTCAATATGTCTGTTTTTACATGAAAAAACTAATTTTGAAAAGTTAAATTTCTATTCAGACCATTCCTAAACTAGTTTCTGTCAAAATTATGCGCCAAAAAGGTAAGGTTCTTATCTTCTATATAGAAGTTTATGGGTTAGAATTAAACTGCTGACATGAATGATAGCAGCTAATTTGAATTGGCTTTAAGCAGTAGTTGGATATTTTTAGCCGTCTCGTCCAGCAAAATTGTAGACGGTAGCACTCCAAACTAAACCAAACCTGAACTATTTTTGACTAGTTTACTCTTGAGATCTAAGTACTTACCTCGCCTTACTCAAAAATGATTGGCTGTGAGAA
>CM063510.1:63904308-63934308 GCA_032207245.1 Pardosa pseudoannulata | reverse complement strand
ACTTTTAAAAGACATTTTAAAAGTCATACGACTCCTAAAATCGAAGACATGTAAAATATTTATTATTTTCAATTTTTTTCATACTTTCAAAACTACTAGTTTTACAAACATAATTTTTTAACTTAGTTAGAACAAATTATTATCTTTACTTACATATATCATTTATTTTTGAAACATAAAAAATATTTTTGTTAGAAAGTTTTAAATAAGACCATGTGTTGACTAAATAAATTATATCAATTTTAACGTGCATAATTACTAAAAATATAAATAAGTTTAAGACAAACTTCAAATATCTCAAAATAACTTTGAACCTAAATCTGTGTGTATTTAAAATACATATATATTAAAAAAGTATTTGAAAAAAGTTAATTTTTTCCTTAAAAATTCAAAGTTTATCAAGGCAAAAAAAACATATTTTAAAAATATACAAGAAATTTTATGCTCAATCAGATGAAAATTATATTGCATGGAACCTGTAGAAAATCCTGAAAAAATATTAAAAGCTTTGAGATAACATTCGCGTTGCATGAAAAAATTACGATTTGAGAAAAATCAAATTAAACTTTTGTAAGTTTAAATTTGTTTATAGAAAATACTTGAAATGTTTTTATTCATTAACTCCTCTCAATATTGGTAGTTTTTAAGCGGGTTATTTTAAAATATTCAGAACTAAATTCCTTTTCACATATATTTTTTCTGATAAAATCCAGCTTTTTGTCGATGTAACAGTCGTATCACCCCTTAAAAAGTAACTACGCATTTTCCCAGTTAGTTTCCACTCATTATAATACAAATCTTCACACCAAATTATAATATAGCAGTGATTCAAAATTTGATGAAAAAGAATTATCTTGTGTGTAAAGTTTTAAAACTAAGCATACCAACACTTAACACATACCTATATATTTCATTTATTTTATTTTGTTTTATTTTATTTTATTTTATTTATTTTATTTATTTTATTTATTTTATTTATTTTATTTTATTTATTTTATTTTATTTTATTTATTTTATTCACTTAATACATACCTATTTATTTTATTTCTATTTTGATTTATTACCATCATTTTAATTTATTACCCATCATTCATTACCCATTTTTTACACATACATTATCAGTAATTTGGCTGTTTATGGTATGTTTAGTGTTAAAATCACAAAAGTAACATTTTTATTAAAATTATTAAAAAATATTTCTTTGAAGATATGCATTAAAATGAGGTATTTTATATGGCAACACTTGGAATAAGGTTTATAACACTATCACAAAACTTTTTGGTTCATAACAGTACAAATAGAAAGATTTTCTTTGAATCATGCCTTAGACGACACATTATGTAAGGTCAGTCTATACTTTAATAACCAAGTAGAATTTTGTGGTTTAGTTTTGTCTTTACAAACCTCTTTGTATATCATCGTTGTAGCTAGTGACGTTCTGTTATTCAAATGAAATGCACAAAATTTAACTCGTATTCTACATTTGGAGGAATCATTAACCAAATTCTAACTTTTGTTAGCACGTTTCAGTATCGGAAAAATAACAGTATTGGAAATCAAGGAAGGTATCGATTTATTGACTGCATTTACACAAAAATCAAAAGGCTTTGTTTTAAACAGTTAATATTAAAACCTTTATTGATCATAATGCACTGTAAAATATTTACTCGGTTTTATTTATCTTTTTCTTTGGATATTAAAGCTATTCAGGGCTAAAATATTTCAGTTGAAAAGAGGAACAATGTCATGAAAGGACGAACAATATTTACAAACACCGTATAAACAGTGTTATGACTGCTCCACGTCTTTCCTGAGTGGCACGTAAGTTCTTTTATCCTCCTCTGTGCCAGCTATAGAAGCGATAAGCATCACAAAGGGAGCCCTAAACATACCACCACTTCTAGACAGATAATGGTAACAAAAGATCAAATGTTCACGGGAGTATTGAGAGGGTGGGGAAGGAAAAAAGTTTTATATTCTGAGGTGGAACGATCTACCGCGACCTGTTCCAAAATCGTTCGAATGCTTCTATCTTCAGCCTGCTCCTTATTTACATCATCGAATTATTAAGTTCTTTAACGATAGAAGAATTTCACTAAGGTGTGTTATAAGTCGAACGTATAGTATAAAATGAGGGGTGGGGAAAGAAAAAAATTCTTTTTTTACTCTGGTAGAACAGTTTTTTATAACTTGATCAACAATCGCTGGAATATCTTCAGACTACTCTTTATTTACACTTAAAAATCGTTTATGTAATTTAATAACAGAAGAATTCGGATATGCACTACTTTATGCTGGTGATATGATATAAATTATAAGGTATGATAATAATAATGAATAATAACAATTATTATTATATGATATGATAAATAATATCATATAATATATAGAGGCTGTTCGGACATTTTTAGACAATTTTGATTGGGTATTAAAAGTTTTTTTGTTGCAAAATAAATAACTGCACTTGTACTATGTTTTTATGTAGCACATTATAACTAATTGTTCACCTCTTCCTAATGATAATCTTGAACGATGGTTCACGGGTTGCATCCACACGCTGGGCCACTAAATGAGCCGAGCACGTAGATTCGTCGGTAGGGTCTACTGCGCACTTTGGTTGCGCATCTGGCTGCCTTTGATCTTTGGAGAAAAAACCGCCTCTGAAGCCATCGTCCGCCAAGGCTATTTTATCGTCTGCCCCCATCGACCACGATAAGCCATACCCCCTCCAGACGGTGGTATTGGCATGCAGTGGACCATAGTGTGGAGGGGCTTTGAAAAGTCAAAATTATCGTCTGCATCTTGAGAGGTTTGTTTTTATTCAAAATGGCGTTTTTAACGAAGCAGTGGTTCAAATGCTATTTTTATGCTCTTTCCGGAGAAAAGTATTCATATTCTGTTATCCAAAAACTATGCGAGAGTCATGGTTTTATGATATCTAAAGCGTCGATAGGTAATATCGTCTAAAAGAAAGGAAAAAAAATGTCTAATTGGAGCCTCAAATGGGACAAAAATTCCAAACAAGTATATAAGGAAAATACGAACATCTTCGACTATTGCAAAAGTACGTTGTTTAATGTTTAAAGAAAATCCCCCTAGTCAAAGAACAGTATCAAAATCATTGAAATTATTCAAACGTCGTCCCACAACCCTTACAGGCTTCTGGTTAAGCTATTCAAAAGGAATGGAATAGAATACCTCTTCTGACATTTCAAAAGACATTATTATCCTGGAAATTACGGTGTCGCAAGATAATTCAGAATAAGATCTATCAAATAGAACATTTCAAACAAAGAATTTTATGTAATTAATTTGTGACAATATACATCGTCTAAAAATGTATGAATACCCTTTGTAAACCTTAAAAAAGTGCTAGAAAAGGATAAAGACTACCGACTGGATGGATGAAGTGGAAAAATAAAGAATTGGAGTGAAGTCGCTAATAATAAAATTGCTGGACCTAGCTTGTGGTTGAGGCAGCCAAGGCCTGTAAAGGGCTGTTGTGCTTGTAAAGAAGAAGAAAATATACAAATTGCTGAAAATATTTTCTGTAATCAAGGGGTATTTAACATTTTATATTTTAGATAACTCCTTGAGCTTACAGTTTTATTGGGAGAACGTCTTGATCAAAGAGGTAAAAAGCTGGATATGAAGGCTTTATAATACTGAAATTTTCTAAATTATTATTTCATCTTTGTTTTATAACATTAGTTATTATAAAAATATATTGAATGATAAGGTAGTTAACGATCTATTTTTTTCTATTTTCTAATTCTAATTTTTTCTCTTCTAATCTTTCCCATCTTTAAAACATTTAGATTATAGTTGATATCTCTGCATCAAGTTATACGGAATTACGTCAACACGTTATTTCCAATCAAGTTTTCTTCTCAAATGTTATTAATATAAAAATATTTTTTTTTATTTTCACTTTTATCCTTTACGTTCAGTGGTCAGGACTATTTTCTTAAAACATTTCACTTTTTTTCCCTTTAAATCGACAATCTATAATGCTAAATGCCGCAAGAGTAGATTATAAAGCTTAAGCGAATAGACACACAGAGTCAGATTGACAGGTAGAAGCTAAAAGAGACAATAGCCCGCTTTGCATTTATTGAAAATGCATCTATCAAGAGATTGCCTCGAAAAAAATATAAATATATATATTTTCTTCTATTTTATTAAAAGCTCTATACTATTTAAAAAATTTCTAGAAGGTTCGGAGGGGAGTAGGACTCTAAAAGGTTTGTCGCCCAGGGCAAAGATGTAAAATAGGCGCCTACTCCATATCAGAACAAAGTATAAAACATAAAGATATTTCTTTAATCTTAAAAATTTTAGAACACTGATTATTTATTATTATTTACCAAAATGACTATTTATGTTTGCACTTGTTACTGCAAATCGCTATTCAGTCCAATTTTTCTTTAAAAAACATACTCCTGTCTTATATATTTTACTCTCACTTACTAGCATTGCAATTAAATCTAATAAAAAAATTTTTAAATATTATGTTTATGTCTTTTATGCTATAAAGGATTAAATTTTGTAATATGTTTTATACACTATTTTTCCTAATAAAGTAGCTTATAAATGAGGCAAATACCAACTGTAAAATTTGCCTCAATGGACTGGGGTTCCGTTTTCCAGACTCAAAAGCCGCTCCTGCGGTAGTAATCTTGATAAATTAAACACTGAAAGAAATTGCTTTGGTAAACTCTTTTCCATCTTTAAAACACTTAGATTATAGTTAATATTTCTGCATACAGTTATAAAGAATTATGTCAACACGTTATTTCCAATCAAGTGTTGTTCTCGGATTTTATCAATGTAAAAATGTTTTTTAGTTTCACTTTTCTCCTTTACTTTCAATGATCAGGACTATTTTCTTAAAACATTTCACTTTTTTCCCCTTTAAATCGACAATCTATAATGCTAAATGCCGCAAGAGTAGATTATAAAGCTTAAACGAATAGACACACTGAGTCAGATTGACAGGTAGAAGCTAAACGAGACAATAGACCGCTTTGCATTTATTGAAAATGCATCTCTCAATAGATTGCCTCGAAAAAATTATAAATATATAAACTTTCTTCTACTTTATCAAAAGCTCGATACTTTTTAAAAAAGTTCTAGAACGTTCGGAGGGAAGAGGGCTCTAAAAGTTTAGTCGCCCAGGGCAAAGATATAAAATAGGCACTCACTCCATATCAGAACAAAGTATAAAACATAAAGATATTTCTTTAATCTTAAAAATTTTAGAACACTGATTATTTATTATTATTTACCAAAATCACTATTTATGTTTGCACTTGTTACTGTAAATCGCTATGCAGTCCAATTTTTCTTTAAAAAACATACTCTTGTCTTATACATTTTACTCTCACTTGCTGGCATTGCAATTAAATCTAATAAAAATTTTTAAATATGTTTATGTCTTTCATGCTATAAAGGATTAAATTTTATAATATATTTTATACACTATTTTTCCTAATAAAGTAGCTTACAAATGAGACAAATGCCGACTGTAAAATTTGCCGCAATGGACTGGAGTTCCGTTTTCCATAACCTACAGCCGCGCCTGCGGGTAGTAATCCTGATAAACTAACCACTGAAAGAAATTGCTTTGGTAAACTCTTTTCCATCTTTAAAACACTTAGATTATAGTTAATATTTCCGCATACAGTTATAAAGAATTATGTCAACACGTTATTGCTATGTCTCCCATGCTATAGAGAATTAAATTTTGTAATATATTTCATACACTATTTTTCCTAATAAAGTAGCTTACAAATGAGACAAATGTCGACTGTAAAATTTGTCGCAATGGACTGGGGTTTCGTTTTCCAGACCTTAGAGCCGCTCCTGAAAGTACAGTCGAACTTCGATAACTCGAAGTCCCAGCAGACCACCAAAAATATTCGACATATCCGAAGTTCGAGTTATCGAAGTTACCTACCATTCCTCTCAACTGCCACTTAAGATGGGTCGACATGGTTGAAATGGTTTGATATGTGCTATAATACTATAGTCGCATGCATTTCAATTTTTAATAGTCTATGTAAAAAACAAGAGAAAATGGGTTCAAAAGTTTTATTAGAACTCAAGAAATTTGGCCTTATTACATGTTAATTAGTATACATACCATGTAAATCTCATTTGAAAAAAGCAATTATTTTTAAGGTTGTTGGCATTTACAAAGTCATCTAATTTTTTAACACGAATAGAGTTAAATAGGGTGCTGTCTATACATTCGGTGGTCTCCAGGTATTGTTGTAAGATGTGAATAGCGTCCTGAGCTTTCTCGAAGGTCACGAGTGGACTGGCATTCGAAGTTTTGAACAGAATTGTGTTTTTCACCGGGGAAATCTATCACAAAAATTTCGACTTAGAAGATGTTCACTTCGAGTTATCGAGACAGTTTTTTAAAGAAAAGTATAGAAATGATTCGAAACTTGATTAAAAGTTCGAGTGAGCGGATTATTCGACTTATAGGAAGTCGAGTTATCGAAGTTCAACTGTAGTAATCCTGATAAACTAACCACTGAAAGAAATTGCTTTGGTGTACTCTTTCCCATTTTTAAAACAATTAGATTATAGTTGATATTTCCGCATAAAGTTATATAGGATTATATCAACACGTTATTTCCAATCAAGTTTTCTTCTCAAATTTCATCATTGTTTAATCTTTTTATTTTCACTTTTCTCCTTTTTGTTCAGTGGTCAGGACTATTTTCTTAAAACATACCACTTTTTTCCCCTTTAAATCGACAATCTATAATGCTAAATGCCGCAAGAGTAGATTATAAGGCTTAAACGAATAGACACACAGAGTCAGATTGACAGGTAGAAGCTAAACGAGACAATAGCCCGCTTTGCATTTATTGAAAATGCATCTATCAAGAGATTGCCTCGAAAAAAAATATAAATATATATTTTCTTCTACTTTATCAAAAGCTCGATACTTTTTTTTTAAAGTTCTAGAAGGTTCGGAGGGGAGTAGGGGAGGGATATGAACACGATTTCAGTTTTCAAAGGAAACACATGGTTTAAAGTAACTTTTTTTGCTATTTATTTTGACAATTTTTCCAATAATACATTTCTTTCTTTCTGGTATATGCAGTCAATGATATGTAAACTCCGTGGCTTTAAAACCTTTTGTGGATCAATAGTGAAATCCGTAAGAGTGTATATATATACATATATATATACTTCAAAACAATGATATATGTATATGTATATATATGCATTGGAAATATAGATGAGATTATTGCAGCCGACCCGCTAAATAAAATACGCCTGAATTTTTAGCTTTAGGTTTAGGGTTTGAATTAATTTGAATTTTATTGGAAAAGCATCTGAAAATATTATTTGTTTGAAACGGATATTAAAAGTAAGTTTAAAGAAATAAAAATATATAGTGAGATATCTATTTGTTTAGAAAATATAAAATAATGCAGTTAGTTTCTTTTTTAATTTACTTTGATTTACAAAAATAAAAAATGGGTGTTACAGAGCAGTGTAGTATAGATAAAATACCCTTACTTAATAAGAGTATCCTTTATAAATCTATTACTTTGTAATAACAATCATTTGTATACTTATAGCTAAAGTATATTAGTTGGCGCTTTTATTTTGTATAATTTTTCAGTGTTTTTAACCCCTTCCGGTATGATTTAATAATGAAAAACTGTGCATGAAATAACCATTTAATTTTTATTTAAAAAACTTGTTTCATTTCAGGGTCAGCTAGCGTGCACAACACCCTTAACTTCTGGGTCAATATCTGTGGGAAAAATATCTTAGGTTAGGGGTTAAAAAGGGGAATACAAAATGAAGAGGGAATTTTTAGTCCTTGATTTAAGTTTTGAAAACCCCTGAGAATTTTCCTTACACACACACACACACACACACACATATATATATATATATATATATATATATATATATATATATATATATATATATATATACATATATATATATGTATGTATATATATATATATATATATATATATATATATATATATATATATATATGTAATATATCAAAATTATTTAACTTTAATATTTCTTCAAAAAACTCCTTTCTTCCATTTTAATTCATCTAAATATCTTTACCAGTCTCAACATGGTGTGTTCAACGGAGTATTTTCCACTTAACATTCCTTTCTGTCATAAAACTGTAAACTTTCTGTCTATACAGCAGTTTCCCAGGTGTTGGCGGAACATGTTTTCGCGTTTTGCTGATATTGCAGTCAATTCGCTTATTAAGCTGTTTTTGTTGTGGGAAAATTCTTGTTGTCAGCGCTCTTGGGTGTACTTGTGTGAGAGCAGAGTGAACTCTGTGGCTTTTGATTGTATATTGTCCAGAAGGACAGATGTGCCGTGTTGCCGTTCTGAAATAAAGTTTTAAATTAGACTTCTGAGTTCTCTTGAATATGAGACCCGACTGCATATTTGTACTTTATGAATGCTAGCTGTTGAACTTTCTCCTTGTGAAGGAGTTTTATAAAAAATGGATTACATATATATATATATATTTAATATATATATATATATATATATATATATATATATATATATATATATGTGTGTGTGTGTGTGTGTGTGTGTGTGTGTGTGTGTGTGTAAGGAAAATTCTCAGGGGTTTTCAAAACTTAAATCAAGGGTAAAAATTCCCGCGTCATTTTCCATTCCCCTTTTTAACCCGTAACCTAAATTGACCACTGGGGCTACAGGTTACGCCCTCAGAGAAGGGGCCTGGCCAATACACTGGCAATTATAAACCTACATGGCCCTAGCGGACAATTTAGGAAATTTCCAAATAAAAAGGAGATACACGCTAGCGGAGACAGATTTTTCTAGAGATATTTTCCCACAGATGTTGACCCAGGTGTTACTTGTCTTGTACATAGAACTTCATTCTAGCTGACCCTTCAGTTTGTCCCTATGATGAAGTGGGAACCCGTCCTTTAAAGTTATCTTAATAAAGGTCTTTAGCTAAAATGGTATCATTTTTATGGCCATGACTGCAACCCCCCCCATCGAGAAGTCAGTCTCATTACATATATATATATATATATATATATATATATATATATATATATATATATATATATATATATATATATATGATTGATATGCGTATGATATATATAGATAGATATGCGTCATTAAAAAAAATATTAGCATTTTGAAATCTAACAATACTATTGTGAATTCTGTATCACTAATCTTTATGTGTCACCTTTGAAAAAGGATGATAGAGTGTAGACGAAGAACCTATTAAAGTCAACACTAAGTTTTTGAAAGTGTCAAATAATAGTTACGCAAAATGTGACGATTTCACGACAAACTGTGCATATTTATGTAATAAAACTTTGCAATTGTGAACACACACTTTTAAACTACTTTAACATCTCTTAAAAGTTTAAATAAAAATATCAACCTAGAATTCAACTGCACAAAAAGAGATATTAATCTTAACTAAGGCAATAAATATAACATAACGTAACACAACACATTTTTTTCTTTCAAGATTAATTGATTACTTAAACACGATTAACTGATCAGTTATGTACATTTCTGTGAATAGTTTTAATTAAGATTTTTTTTCTTGCTGGACTCATGGTTTGTCTTGTTTTATAACCTTTAATCTCTAATTTTATGTCCTTTGGTTCCATTCTTGATTAGATTCATCCTACAGCCCAGTTGTTGAATTTTGTTTTGAAATTTCTGCATATTTATTGTACATGAGTTTTATGAAAAATTCTGTGCTAGCTGAGAATAATTATATTCTGGGATTAGATGTAATGTATTTTCTAGGAAAAATTTTGTTTGTTCAGACAGTAATATAAATAGGCTTAATTTCTAAATTTAATTTTTAATCAACCATGTCAAATGTTTTGAGAAGTATTAAAACTATTAAATAATAAAAATTCTGATTTTTTTATTTCTTATATTGTTAAACTCCAAATATGTCTGAACACTTTCTTACCTTTCTTTAAAATAAGTTTTAATTGAAACGGTAATTTTATTGTATTCAATTATTTGTATTTGTGTGTCTAGTTAAAATATTTAAATTTTAAAAGATGCTTTTCTGCCATTTCATTATATTTAATATGAGCACCACAAACTATGTCATAAAACTCATGTTTTGTTTTCGTACTGTTTTCGTGTATTAATATAAGTATTCAAGCACACGCACACACACACACACACACACACACACACACATACATATATATATATATATATATATATATATATATATATATATATATATATATATATATATATATACATACATACATATATGATATAATATATAGACAAGTTATCCGTCATCCGAAAAGTATTATTAGCATTTTGTAATCTAAAATACTATGGTGTGATCACTCTATCACTATTTTTTGAAAGTGTCAAATAATAGTTACGCAAAATGTGACGATTTCACGACAAACTGTGTATATTTATGTAATAAAATCTTTGCAATTGTGAACACACACTTTTTAAACTACTTTAACATCTCGTAAAAGTTTATAAATAAAAATATCAACCTAGAATTCAACTACACAAAAAGAGATATTAATCTTAACGGAGGCAATAAATATAACATAACATAACGTAACACAACACACATTTTTTTCTTTCAACATTAATTGACTACTTAAACACGATTAACTAGTTAGTTATGTGCTTTTCTATGAATAGTTTTAATTAAGATTTTTTTTTCTTGCTGGACTCATGGTTTGTCTGGTTTTATAACCTTTAATCTCTAATTTTATGTCCTTTGGTTCATTCTTGATTAGATTCATCCTACAGCCCAATTGTTGAATTTTGTTTTGAAATTTCTGCATATTTATTGTATATGAGTTTTATGAAAAATTCTGTGCTAGCTGAGAATAATTATATTCTGGGATTAGATGTAATTTATTTTCTAGGAAAAATTTTGTTTGTTCAGACAGTAATATAAATAGGCTTAATTTCTAAATTTAATTTTTAATCAACCATGTCAAATGTTTTGAGAAGTATTAAAACTATTAAATAATAAAAATTTTGATTTTTTTATTTCTTATATTGTTAAACTCCAAATATGTCTGAACACTTTCTTACCTTTCTTTAAAATAAGTTTTAATTGAAACGGTAATTTTATTGTATTCAATTATTTGTATTTGTGTGTCTAGTTAAAATATTTAAATTTTAAAAGATGCTTTTCTGCCATTTCATTATATTTAATATGAGCACCACAAACTATGTCATAAAACTCATGTTTTGTTTTCGTACTGTTTTCGTGTATTAATATAAGTATTCAAGCACACGCACACACACACACACACACACACACACACACATATATATATATATATATATATATATATATATATATATATATATATATACATACATACATATATGATATAATATATAGACAAGTTATCCGTCATCCGAAAAGTATTATTAGCATTTTGTAATCTAAAATACTATGGTGTGATCACTCTATCACTAATCAGGAAGCATCAGCAAGTTTAATGAAGAAAATATTTAAGTCTACAATAAGTTTTTTACAGTGTCAAAATATAGTTAGGTAAAATGTTGTCATTTCACGACAAATAGTATGATTTTATGTAAAAATAATATGTGCATTTGTAATGTGCATTTTCATATACTCCAGCATATCGTAAAATACTGTTCATTTTTTAAAATAAAACTAACAATCTAGAATTGAACTACTCAAACCCAAAAGAATATAATAATTTTGACAGAGGTAATAAATATAACATAAAATAACACAACATATTAGCTTCTTTCAACGGGAAAGTACTACTTAAACACGATTAACTAGTTAGTTGTCGTATCATTTTCTCTGAATAGTATTAATTAATTAAAAAAAATTCTTACAAAAGGATCATAACTTGCCCAATATAGAACACACAAACTGAGTCTTTTTATTGTACCCAACTCGAATTTTATATTTTTAAACCATATCTCAATTCTTATGGAATATCTATCACCTTTAAACAGTAAATAACAAAGTAATCATTTGTAAAACCAACGGGTTTCAGGCTTTCAATAGTAAAGATAATGATTATGTAAATAGAGTTTGAAAGCACGCTTTATAGAATTTTAATAAAAAGATTAAATTCTATACTAAGATGCAAGAAGTTGCATATATATTTACCAAAATTAACAATCAGTATGTCCCAAGTAAATTTTGTTTAATATTTTCCATTGAATCCATTTGTTAATAAAATGTCATTAAAAATATATGTATGCCGACTGTCAACATAATTTCAATATTTTATGAAAACATATCTTTACGCATTTCATTTTGTTTAAAATTTAAATTTTTGCTAAAGTAATCTACATCTAACGATATATGTTTTTTAACGTAAATCATACCTTTGTATAAAATAAATCATTAATGTTTCCCTTCATGCATAAAATAGTCCCATTAATATTCACGTTTTTAAATAAATAACGCAAATAAAAATATCGAATGTCCTATTTTGATAAAATGGAATTATTCCAGCTTTTGAAACGGGAGTAAAGTTTAATAGCGGTTGATTTTATTTTCATTTCCGGGCAAACAAGAAACTCGAATCACATTCTGATATGAAAAATCCATTTAATCTGTGTATTCATTTATACACATTCTAATGCAAGATTAAGTCCCCTAAATATTAAGAATGTTGATATTTAACAATAATTGTAAATACCCGAGCAAACAATGAATCTAATATAAATATTTACCCGGAATATGAAATCGGAATATACATTTTATATGGTAATTAGATACAAATGAGGATTAGAGGTAAAAAATATTTGCTTAATAGAATTTCTGATCAGAATGCGAAAAATATATATTTGTGATTTCAAATGCATGTAATTATTTCGCCGTATTCCCGGATTGTGGGAAATTCCCTCACTACAAATACATTCTTCTAATAAGACAATCAAACCTAACCGTTGCGACTGCAGCCTAATTAAATAGCGTTCTAGGAGATGTATCTCGGACGAAACATCTTCCGGAAAAAGATCTTCGAATTACACGAGATTTCGAAGGTGAGAAGGAAAGAGGGGGGAAAAAATCCCACCTTGAAACCAAATGGAGTGTAACCTGGCTGTATTGCTTCCCCTGCAGTGTCTCTCAAGGTAATCTCTCAATAGTTTTGTTCTCCTAAGCGGCAGCAGTGCACTTTACTAATCGAATTTAATCTCTTAAGTTGAGTTGGAAGAGAAAGCGACGCTGGTTCGAGAGATCGTAGCCTCAGTTAAGCGATAATAGATCCCGAAAATTCCCTCCCATCGCTTTTACCCTTTTAAAAATGCGACCGTAACCAGACGCCAAGGAATAGGAAATATTTATCTCGCTTTTGGCGCCTTTAATGTTTTAAAGCATAAAAAGGGACGAAAACGCTCATAATTACTAGGTGATTAGCGGAGATAATTCGGGGGCAAGTAGTGTAAAGGGGTTGCACGCGGTTATAACTCCCATCAGAAAATATCAGGTGGAGGCCCCGCGAAAAAGAACCGGCATCTTTGCCTACGTAAATTTAATTAAAATCTGAGCCCAGTGCCTTTATAAATCACCTGAATTAGTGATAAGGTACAATAAGAGATCCCAGTATTTCAAGAACGGGGGGAAGAGATAGCAAAAAGCTCGAGAGGGGAGGAGGTGGAGAGTTCTGCATGACACCCAGCTGTCTTCTGAAATATTATAGAGACTAATTAGCCATTAACAGAATAATGAAGCGAAGGTAACTGCGAGCATGATTGGGAGGGAAGAGCTCAGAGCGCGAGAGAGAGAGGTGGGAGAGAGTGAACTAACTGGAATGGGATTTCGCGAAAATTAAGGGGATGATGGCAGAACCCCCCTTCTATAACAAGGTCCTCGAGCTCTTGTTACTTCTTGCTCGAGGCGAGTTCGGAATGCATTGATGAGTTTCGGGTTCCCGTCATTTCCCCCCTCCTCTCTGTGGATACGTAGCGTGTAGAGAGGCGTGTTGGGCAAAGAATTTTCGTAGAAAAGGGGTTGATATGATTTGGCGTTCCACGCCACACTTGCCGAAACGAAATGGCTCGAGGGTGGGGCACCAAATTACGGCGACGAAGCCACTGTTTCGTGAGGCGATTGAGAATATGCGATCTCTTTCAAAGCGGAAAA
The DNA here is from genome assembly GCA_032207245.1 of Pardosa pseudoannulata. Taxonomy (NCBI): domain Eukaryota; kingdom Metazoa; phylum Arthropoda; class Arachnida; order Araneae; family Lycosidae; genus Pardosa; species Pardosa pseudoannulata. The sequence continues at coordinate 63,920,138 of CM063510.1, read as the reverse complement.
TGTTCGACGTTTCTAATTTGGGAACCAGATGAGGACTATCGGAGGTAAATGAAAGCAAGAAGCAAGATGCGGATATGTTGGCTTCTTGTAATAATCAACAAACTATTTCCTGTAACATATGAATGCCTCACTTGCCATAGCAATTAATTCCGCAACAGCAAAAGTAGGAAAAAGTAATAAAATTGTGTGCATTAATTTTAAATTTTTGTATAAACTATAAATTCAAATATACGCCTTAAGCTGTAATACTGTAATTGTATCTGTTACCTATCACCATATAAATAGAATATATTCAGATTAATTATTAATTCACTTTTCCTTTTTTTATTTAAGGAAATAAATCAATTTGGTAAATAAAACCACATAACAATTAAAATTCAATTATTGAATTCAAATAGTACCAAAGATACAAATTATATGTATATGTAAAAATTGAAACTATACAAATTCAAATATAATCCAACAAAAGCATGTTTGGTTACCTTTTTATACACCCTGTGTTTAGTAGTAGTAAAAAACGAATACCATTTCACATATGTTTAATTTTTGTCTTATTAAAAAGCGCTTTAACAAAATAGTTATTACACATTTACATTAGAATATGTTGTTAATAAGATTGCATCTCAAATAAATTGCTAAAATATTTGTCATTTAGGGGTATTAACGGTAGTTGTTAGAGCAATTTTCTTTGAATTTATACGTATAGAATACAATCCAACTCTTTGATATTAAAACTTTAAAAACTTAAGTTAGTAAAATTTTCCGATTTGGTAAGTAAAACTTTATATCAAAAATTATAATATTTTGTACAACAATGAAATAAAACAGTAAACTAATTGTTGAAACATCGAGTAATGAATTAACAAAATCATACTTGTGTTCTATTTACTATTCAAAGTAATTCCTAATAACTAAAATATTATCTATTATATTATTTAGCTTAAAAAATATTATATAGTAAACTAATAAACTACCATTGATGATTTCTTGAGAGCAAATAGAGCGAACTGTTTCTTACATATTAAATTATATTTATTAATTGTTTTTAACATTTAAAATCATATATTTTGCGAAAAACATCTTCACAATTTTTAAAAATAAAACCAGGGATATGGTGTTACAGATATAACTTATATACTGTCTGTAAGACACAATGAATGGCAAAATTTGGACTGTTCTGTTAAAATTCGTTTCTTTAAAACAAAACAACATTGTTTTTCAGCTAATTATTTCAATAAATATAATACATCACCGAAATTAATTTACCACACTAAAACATTTCCCTATATATTGATTAAATACTTCTTTTATATTTCCATGAAAATAAAATCTTACAATATATAAATTTAAACATTAACCGTCTGCAAAATCGTATAGCAAGTTAATCAGTAAGTCCAAGCTCTAATACAACGCTTAATAAACAGTACCTTCGGATGATTCTAAATGCCAAGTGCAGGAAAAATAGCTGCACTTGCCTCAGTGCCATAATATGCTGTTCTTCTCCAGTAGCCCATACATATAAAGCGTGGTTTTCAATTTAGTGCGCAGTGCGTACACATTAGAACTTCCTATGTTCGTTTGCGCTCTACGTTGTGCAGTACCTAATATCACACGCACTGCGGGAATACAAGCAAGAAAATCAACATAATATTTGAATATATTATAAATAATGTTTATTATATACCATATAAAGATAGGTAGACAGGTGCAGAAAATTATTGTCAATCATAATTTTAAAGCAGTGCACCCCCGCATATGGACCGCAATGTTATATCTGTTTAGTAAGAAAAACGAATGCCATTTCTGTTTAAATTCGTTTCTTTAAACAGCAAACAAATTTGTTTTCAGCTAATTATTTCAATAATATATTCTCAAATAATTTGATAAAATATTTGATTATTGACTTTTGTTATATTTCCGAATGTCTTTATATAAAAATCTTCTGACATATATAGAATTTAAACTCCGTCTGCAAAATGGACTGATTTTGATGAAATTTTTTGTATGTAAAAAGTTGATTCGAAAAAAAAAAAAGTCATAGAAATATTATATTATTAAAAATCCAGAATTTTGGATGATTTATTAAATGCCGCTTGAAATAATGCACGTATCTGTGCACAGTGATAAGCGCAACGGCTTCAGTAAGAGAATTTAATAAATCCGGTACAGATGTGGTATTTTCATATTGTACCATCACCAACTAAATGTTTCTGTAAGTTATTAAAACTTAATCCATATCATAATATGTGTAACTAAGTATATAAAACCAAAATTAAAAAAAAATACTTTTAATTTCTTATGTAATTGGCTGTCCTATAAATAGGACAACGGTCCAATACACTATTAAAACTTAACAAATATCCCTTACATTGCATTCGGTTGATTCATAGATGAAATTTGGGGAAACAGTCAAAACATTCCATTTTAAGCATATTGTTGTAGGTTTTCTCTTGCAGTTATTGAACTGGCAGTAAGAGAGTAAGTTTATCTTGCAAAAAATCTCCAGTTTTCTGAATAGAATAGACATTTATTTACCCCTTGTTGTGTCCAGGTGAGTGAACAGGTGTTTGAAATTGTTTTCATTGAAAGATAAGAAAATAATATACACTAGCAATGCAATATTGAATTCATAGAAAAATAATCAGGACTGAACCGTCGTTTTAATTTTAGGGCACCTTTTTTATACTTACAAAATAAACATGTAAAATATATTTTTCAACAAAAACTTTCAGCTACATTATTAGCTCTGTTTTTAAACTAAAAGTAACCCCCACAATGCTTAAATATAATTATAAAATAAATATAAAATTAAAGATTAAAAAATGGCAATTTTTAAGAGGTTGCTGAAAATAAATTTTACAATACAATATAATTTGATTTCTCAGTTTTTTTTTGTTACTATGCTAAAGTGTGTCTTTTTTAAAGGTGTTAAAATAAAATCCACTCAAAAATATTTATAACTTTATTATTAAATAGAATCTTATTTGCTGTCCTGTTTATAGGACAGCGGTCCAATATGGGTTAATTTTTACAGTATGCAGATAAGATCACACGAGTTGATAAGTCGAATTGTGATGACTGTACTCGTGGTAGTGTCAAGTATTTTTAATTTTTTTTCTTTTCCATCAAAATGGTCCAATTTAAAATTTACCTAAAACATTTTACAATTTTAGCGGAACGATGGCCGAATAGTTAGGATGCTGTAATTCGGAACCAGAGTTCATAGATTCGAATCCCACTGTGGCATGGATATTCATAGCCCTTTGGAATCGGCTTTAAGGAGTAGGTCCCGGTCTCATTAGCCCTGGTGTTGAAAAAGTAGACCGTAGCGCTCCAAACCAAACCAAATATTTTTAAAATTTTTGGATTTACAGCGTTAAAACAAGTCAGCATCTGTTGGTTAGTCTAGTATACATATAGAATCCAATCCAGTGGTTTGATATTAAAACTTTAAAAACTTAAGACAGTAAAATTTTCTGATTTGGCAGGTAAAACATTATAACAAAATTAACATATTTTACACAATAATAAAACAAAACAGTAAACTGATTGTTGAAACATAGAGCAGTGAATTAACAAAACCATACTTGTGTTCTACTTACGATTCAAAGTAATTCCTAACAACTAAAATATTATCTATTATATTTTTTAGCTTAAAAATTATTATAAACTAATAAACTACCATTTGATGACTTTGAGAAATAGACCTTTACAACATAATAATTAAAATTCAATTATTGAATTCAAATAGTACAATAGTACCAAACATACAAACTATACATATGCATGTATAATCAAACAAAAACGGGTTTGCTTACATTTTTATACACCATGTGTTTAGTAGCAATACAAAACGAATACCATTTCACATCTGTTTAATATTTAATTGTATTGTTAAAAAGCGTTTTAACAAAATTGTTATTACATATTTACATTAGAATATGTTGTTAATCATATTGTCTTATCAAATAAATTGATAAAATATTTGTTATTTAGGAGTATTAACGGTTGCTGTTCAAGTAATTTCCTTTGAATGTATACATATAAAATTCAAACCAGTCCTTTGATATTAAAACTTTAAAAGCTTAAGACAGTAAAATTTTCTGATTTGTTAAGTGAAACGTTATAACAAAGTTATAATATTTTACACAACAATAAAACGGGTCTACTGAAGCATTGGGATTCCCTTGGCAAATTTGGCTAAAATGTTGGCGATACTTAAAACACAAAGGTAATCAATCCAAACATTGTATTTCTTGCTTTTTCTGGCGATTTTAATTGATCACAGTGCGCCATCGTAATAGAATTATAAACTCTTTCTTAATTAAAGTAAAATACTTGAAAACCGGACATTTATATTTATGGGTAATTAATCCTTTAATAGTTTGCAAACGTAAAAGCTCCAAATTATTAAAAATCGGCCATAGTGAACCATTAATGGTTTATTATATCTAAATTTTTAAGCATTGCCCACTTTTAATATATAAGAAAAAGGTGACACAAGGAAAGTTGGATGCAAATAACATATAAATTATAACATAGATACAAATTGTTTGTACACGCTGAGATCAGGAGAAAATGTCAGGCGACCATACTCAAACCATTTTCGCCAAGTTGGCGAGAGAACACAATTCTTCAGTCAAGCCCAATAAAACAAAACATTAAACTAATTGTTGAAACATCGAACAGTGAATTAACAAAATCATTCTTGTGTTCTATTTACGATTCATGGTCATTCCTAACAACTAATATATTATCTTTTATATTTTTCAGCTTAAAAAATATTGTAAACTAATAAACTACAATTTGAAGATTTCAGAAATAAACCTATACTACAATTATTCCACTAAACAATTAAGTTAATGAAGATTCTATTAAATTACTAAAGCAGTTAAATACATGGCTTAGCGATAAAATAACATGCATTTTTCCAGGGTTTAAAACTACAGTTACTTAACAAAATAATAAAAAGTTTCGAAGCATTTTCAGCAATAAACCATTACAAGTATCCCATTAAGCAATTATTTTAACGAAAATTGAATTCAATTACTGAATTATATCAACGCAAAACCGATTCTAGAACTATCTAAAGCAGTAAAGCATTATCTAGACTACAAATAAAATGTTGTATTGTAAAATGTTTAGATAAATTTGTCATGATGCCAGTTCTAAGAGAAATGTCAGATATTGTTTAGTGGAAATGAAGTTGTCGTTTCAATTAAAAAAATGTCACTATTGCTAAAGAAAATTAAATACTAATTTGCATTCTTTAAACTTTTAATAAGGCGTTTGTTTTTAAAATAGGAATATTTACTAATTATAATTAAATACTTTTAGATTCTAAACTCAATAATAGAATGCCTATAAGGGATTCCTTTATATTATACATCATCAAATGCCAGATAAAAAATACTTTCTGTGAAAATAAGTCATATATTTAAAAACAAAATGCAGATCAATAAACTAAATTACTCAATTAATTGATAATTTGGAACTGATAGTGATAGTAAAAATAGGATATCATAGTACTCAGAATTTATCTGGTTAAGAGAAAAGGCTTTATAAAAAAAAGAATGTGAATTTCACGGAATAAACTAATATCAGCTATTTTATTCAAGTGAGTCTGTTTTAATGTTGAATTACAGTATTGACATATAAACTTCATTAACAACTGTTCTTGAATTGTGTAGACTGATAAAAAAAAAATCCTAAAAAATATTAACGCTATAGCCCTAAAACTGTGATTCTCAATCTTTTCTGGATCACCGACCCCTTTGTAAAAAAAAATTATTCAAACGCCTTCTCTTGGTTTTGATATTGAACTGCAGTATTGACATATAAACTTCATTAACAATTATACTTGAATCATGTAAACTGATAAAGAAAATCCTAAAACATTATAACGCTATAACTTTAAAACTGTGATTTTCAATCTTTTTTGGACCACATCCCCCCTTTGTAAGAAAAAAATATTCAAACGTTCCCTTTTGGTTTTGATATTGAACTGCAGTATTGACATCTAAACTTCATTAACAACTAATATCGAATTGTGTAGACTGATAAAGAAAATCCTAAACTATTATAACCCTATAACCCTAAAACTGCGATTCTCAATCTTTTGTGGACCACAAATGTCAAAACAAAAGATTAAAATACATAAAGTTTATTTCTAAGAAACCCTGGATAAGGGTAGATATACATTTAATTAATATACAATTAATACATGTTTTTTAAACGTGTAAGAAAATGACTGCTAAAATCACTTTACCTATCTAAAACTGTAATACCTTATAGATTAGAGATTGAGATAAAAAATAAATTTTGTATTCTATAACATTTTTGTCTAGACAAAGGGCAAAATATTAAACTTTCTAAAAATATATGAGTATAAACCTACAGATTTCTATTCATTATCTAAATGTTTTTTATAAAACTACCCGTATATTACATTTAACACAATGTAAAGGAAAAAGGAAAGTAAGATATAAACGTCAAAACAAAATATTAAAATACATTGAGTGTATTTCCAAGAAACCCTAGACAAGGCTAGATATACATTTAATTAATATACATTTAATACATGATTTTCAAATTTGTAAGAAAATGACTGCTAAAATCACTCTACATATCTAAAACTGTAATAATTTACAGATCAGAGATTAAGATAAAAAATAAATTTTGTATAACATTTTCCTCCAAAGGGCAAAATATTAAACTATCTAAAAATACATGACTACAAACCGACAGGTTACTATTCATTATCTAAATGTTTTTTATAAAACTACCCGTATATTACATTTAACACAATGTAAAGAAAAAAGAAACGTAAGATATAAACGTCAAAACAAAAGATGAAAATACATTAAGTGTATTTCCAAGAAACCCTAGACAAGGCTAGATATACATATAATTAATATACAATTAATACCTATTTTAAAAATGTGTAAAAAAATGACTGCTAAAACTACTCTACATATCTAAAACTGTAATAACTTGTAGATCAGAGATTTAGATAAAAAATAAATTTTGTATTCAATAAAATTTTCGCACAGACAAAGGGTGAAAATATTAAATTTTCTAAAAATACATGACTACAAATCTACATGTTTCTATTCGTTATCTAAATGGATTTTATAAAACTACCCATATATTGCATTTAAAACAATGTAAAGGAAAACGAAACGTAAGATATAAACTTCAAAACAAAAGATTAAAATACATTAAGTGTATTTCCAAGAAACTCTAGACAAGGCTAGATATACATTTAAATAATATACAATTAAAACATGTTTTTTTTTTAATCTGTAAGAAAATGACTGCTAAAACTACTCTACATAACTAAAACTGTAATAACTTGTAGATCAGAGATTAAGATAAAAAATAATTTTTGTGTTCCATAACATTTTCGTTCAGACAAAGGGCAAAATATTAAACTTTCTAAAAATATATGAGTACAAACCTACAGGTTCCTATTCATTATCTAAATGGTTTTTATAAAATTACCCATATATTACATTTAACACAGTGTAAAAGAAAAAGAAACGTAACATTTTAGAAGGAAAACTATACATTAAGCAAAAGATTCAACCCTGAAATACCATTTCCAATACTATAGCATTCACATATCATCAAGCATGTTCTAATATTTAATGCAATACCCCACCCAAAATGATAATGTAGATCAGAGATTATAAGTAAAATTTTTAAAAATAATATTAAATATCGCACAAACATCTATCATCATTATAAATAGTATATATAACACAATGTAAAGACAAAATTTGATATATCATTAAGCAATTCCCATATTCTTTCATTCCATTAAAGCATGGCTAATAAAAAATAAATTAAACAATGGTATATAAAATATTAAACTATTAAATTTGTTTCATCTTTATATATAACAAGTCATTATATTTCAAAAATAATTATTTGCATTATTGAATAAATTTTTTTATATTAAGCATTATTAATGAATGGTAAATCTTTTTTTTAAATTTATTAAAAAAAGTTAAAGCTCTTTTAAAAAAATCATATAGCGTAAACACAAAAGAAATTTGCCAAAAGTATAAATAATCCTTTGTAAAATTTATTGTCAAAATTTTTTTTTTTGTATTTTTAACATTTTTTAGTGTTTAAACATTTTTAGTAGTATTAATAATTAATATTAAAACATTAATTTTTTAAATAGATATATTTTAATTTTTCTTCGTTAATAGTTAGCTTCAATATAAAGTTTTCATGTATTTTAATATTTTAATTTAATATAAAGTTGTCATATACTTCAAATGCTCAGAAATTTTGTTTCTTAAAATGTCATTTCTAAAGTTTAATATTTTGTTGAAAATTATTATGAATGCTTTTGTTATTATTTACTAGTAAATGACTTAAAAGCTTTAAATTTGGATAATTTGTAATGATGTTACACTCATAGTTAGATATAAAGGTAATGAAAATTCGTTAAAAATTCAATGTGTATGTTTTTGAAGGACCAAAAGCAAAGATTTTAGATGATTCACTAGTCCAGTGTATAAGAAATAAACATAAAACATAAAAAAAGTTAGTTGTTACATAAAAAAATATTGAAATAATTTAATTTATTAAAAAATTAGACCTTCTGAAAAAAACCCGAGTTTTTTACTAAATTTTCTTTATTTATCAAATTTTATAAAACTTCTCGAGGAATAAATTTTTTAAGTGCAATTCTCTATGATAATATTAAAAATAAATCTAAAAATGTAAAAACATGAACTAGTTTCTACTTTTAAAGAATAAAATTTTCCGAACGTAGATGGATATCTTAAGCATAAAATATGTATATTATCGCAAAGCTTATCATCCTTTACTATATAACAAGTTATTATATATTAACAAAATGTAAATCCCCCACCCCCAAAATTTGCATTGTCAATAAAATTAGCCGATATTCTTTTACCTCCATTAAAGCATAGTATTAAAAAAATGAATAGCCGTTAATAATATTTTCTTTAATTTTATTAAAACTTAGGTTAAATCTCATTAAGGCTTTCACTAAAAATCTGCAATAATAGCCTTGTTGATTGGCAACAAAATATATTTGATGAAAAAAAAAATTAATCATAAAATAACAGTAAAAGGAAACCTTGTTAAATATCCAAACCCTAAACTTTTAATCTCCTCAATATATTGTTTTTAAGAAAGCTAATATTATCATTAACTTCTAACAAAATATTTTGTTTTATGGTATTCCACAACTTTAAAAAAAAGTGTAAATTTCGGAAAATAAAAACATTATCTAAGAATATTATCAACGATACAACCATTATCTCTCTTTAAAAAAATTCTAAATTATCAGGTATTATCTACAGGAAATGCTATGCATCACTTAGTATAATTTTTTCGCTTAGATAATTTCCCCTTGATAATGAAAGTCAATAAAATTGATACTTTTAAATTATGTTGCACATATTTAAACAATTTTTATAAGGTTTTTTAACGAGGATTTTTATTTATTTATAAATTTTTCCTTCAATAAGTTGCAAAACCTTTTCTGTCTATCCATGTACGTAAAATATAATTCTAAATAATTACATTTGTATAAGTTGCTTGAAGGCTACTGAATCTTCAAGATTATTGATTTTTCAATAGACATAAAGCAATTCGGTCTGAAAGGTTTTCATTATAACGTATTTTTGGATGAGTATAAAATAAAATGGTATGCTGTGTTTAAACTTTATTTAATAATTTAATAGAGGCCTAATTTTTGAAAAATTAGTTTCTTTATATAAAGTAATACTTTAAAAATCATAAAATATGTACAACAGGAGAAAAGGCATATAATAATTTAGATATGTATAGTATTATTAAATCATATAAATTTAATTGCACACATATCTATATGAATATTGTTATATGAAGACAATAGAAGTACGTGTATATAGAAGTACGTGTGTGCTATTTCAAATATTGAATAGGGCGGTATTAATATCAATTACTTGTATCATGGACGTTGTTTTTTTAATACTGCATCTAGTAATTAAACTAAATTATGTTGTGTATATTGCAGCTGTGCATATTGTCATAATTTGTAGATTGGATGGCTTCACTGATAATTTTAGAATTCATGTTATAAAAAAAGGGAAAGTAGCAAATGTATATTTATACGTTATATTTTATATGGTCTGGTGGGGTAAAATGGGTACTGGGATAAAAAGGGTATTTTTTGTAATTTACATAAAAGACACAACATAACTTTTAACAATTATATTTTAGCTTTGTAATATATTACTAGACAGTTGTTGACAACATTTATTTTTCCTCAAAAAGTTTTATATTTTGCCTCTGTCAACGTAGATTGCCTTGTTTGCAAGTCAGGAATACATTTTTCTGTACTAAGGTCTCAAAAACTTTCAAAAATGTAATATTTTATTTCTTTTATCGTCAATATTTTTTCAATAATAAACTGCAAGGGTTTCTGAACTACAGTTTTTAAAACACAGGCAAGAAGTATTTTAAATATTTAAATATTTTATGTTTAATGATTATTTTTGTATGATGGGGGAAAATAGGTAATGGCTATGATTAATAATTTATTATAAAGTTCTAAACTTTTAAATGTAATCATTTAAACCATACTTTCAATTTTAATGTAAATAATGTTACATAGTAATTTTTAAGTTTATTTTCTGTCATATAGAGTAAACTAATAAAATAATAGTAAAATTTAGCTTGGAAGTCTAAAAATACACGTGTCTACATAACTGTTTTTTATATCTGACATTGGAGATTTCCTTAAAACTTTCACTGTGTACAAAAGTTTAAATATATATGAAACTTGGACCAAGCGTGGACAACATGTTGCCTTATATGGCTAAACAGAGTCAGGGGAGATGCATGGTACAATGTTTGAATCTTGTATAAGAAATTTTCTCAAACAGGTGGATCACATGGAAAATCCTCTTTTTTAATATTTGATTGTTACTTGACACATAAAAAAGTAAAATAAGTAAAGGAAAAAAAGTAAAAAAAAGTAAAATAAGGATAAGACAATAGAATAACCATTTACTGTCTCCCATCAAACTCAAGCCATGCCCTGCAACCTTTAGATGTCAAAATATTTGCCCCTGTAAAGGGAAGTACCTGGAGGAAAAATCCTGAAGATGTGGTACACGGGGAGTTGTCTTCAAGAAGTGTCCAAAGAGACATTCCTTAACCTGTGGCAAGAGCTATTTCACTCTGTGAAATAAAAAGGCTGTTAAGCTCAAAATAGTATTAACTGAAAAAGATTAAAAAATAACAGCAAACAGTGTTGCACTGACTTCTACAACATCTGCTATGGATGCTCTTTCTACTCAAACATCTAGTTCAACCGCTTCAAATTTCGCCATTTCTTCCTCATATAAAGATTTAAAAAAGACCATGCTTACAACAATTTCACCACTACAGTTGTAAGTATGAAAACTTTAGAAAATAACAGACGAAAATGAAAGCGGGTACAAACTAAGGCCGGAGAAGTGATAACTGTTTCTGATGTAGCAGAACGTATCTCAACTTAACCGTCGCCATTACAGTTTTCCAATATAAATTGTAATTACATCACATATAAATGTGTTTGTAGCTAAAAAATAAAGTTTTAATTAAATTTTGTTTAATTAATTGTATTTTTAATAAAACCCATTTTACTACATCTACTACTCATTTTACTCCATCTACGGGGTAAAATGGGTAAAAAAAAGAAGTAAAAATTATAAATTTGAAATTTATGAAAATGTACAAAACTATTTTAACAATAATGGTAATGAACCGATTGCAAAATTACATTGAAAAATTGGTTGTTTATAGTTTTTTTAAGTGAAAGGAGGGCCGAATGATAAATCAAGCTTTTTTACCCATTTTACCCCACCAGACACTATATAATATGCATAACCAATATACATTTTTATTTATAAAATTTTCCATCAATTAAATTTAAAATCATTGTGTTATTTCCATGTATGCAAATTACAATACTCCACACTTGTTTAAGATTCTCAAGAAAGACGGTAATCAACAAATATAGATATTTTAAACATGAAACAATTTTAATGGCATAGTACAAAATCAATAATCTAATACGAATGTCCTGTTATTGGAAAAATTCCTTAACGATGAATTTATAGGTTTTAAATTACTTTATCATTTAAACCTGTAATTAAACTTCGAAATTGTATTAAAGCTAAATAACGACAAACACGAAATTATTTCAAATATTTACATAATTTTAACATTGTATCTCTACCTATTCGGTTTTGAAACAGCATCGTAAATAATTACATACATTTATTTAGAAAATTATCTATTATCAAAGTATTTCAGAAAATGTATTGATCACTTATATAGATAGTATCTTCTCAATATTAAATTAATAAATGAACAAGATTTCTATTAATTAATAAGGCCATATCTAACATCGATGGCTTATATTATTAGATATTGTATATTTCCGTAATAATCGTAATTAAATTTAATACCAAAATGTGCTATGTTTTTGTAGAAAGTGAAGTTTTTGTTGTAATGTGTAAATTTAAATTATCTGTTTTATTACTAATTTGTAAACTTGCTTAAAAAAGTGAATCGCTTCAAAATATTAAATAAGTGTATGTTCCAAGAAAGAGATCATTTGAGAAGGTAATTTTACTTTTAAGGGGGCAGATAATTTTGAAAATAACAATATTTAACAATTTTTCCTCTAAAAATATTAACACAATGAAGACGGGAGACGGAAATTTCCGTCTTTTATTTTTCAACTGTTGGCGACAGATGACGGAAATTCACGTTTTTTGGATTTTTTTGTTATCACTTTAACAAAAAATGTGCAGGACCTGAGGCTAGACACTTTTCAGCGCATACAGTCTTCAATGTGTTAAGTCAACGTACGCTTTATAACACTTTTTGTACTCCTTTTAGTTGAGTTTTTGGTATTGTAATACTATTTTATTTCATTAAAAATCCCTTTTTAAAATCATATATTCTGTCATTGACGTAATAGTAATTTTTATAATTTTCATTTTTATACCTTTTTGGGTAAATTTCAAATATTCCAGGGTATATCATCTTTAAATTCTCTTAGATTTCTACACTTTGTCTATTAATGCGTTTGCTACAAGTATTTTCTATAAATTTTGTATTTTATATAAATATGGCATTTTATCAAGAGTAACTAACTATAAGCCTGTAAGGGTTAACAGCTATTTAGATTGGTTTGGTTTGGAGCGCTACGGTCTACTGTTTTGCACATGAGGGCTAATGAGACCGGGACTTAGAGTTTAAAGCCGATTTCGAACGGGTACAAACATCCATGCCCGCAGCAAGATTCGAACCCGCGAACTCCGGTTCCGAACAGTAGCGCTCTACCATTCGGCCATCGTTCGGCAACAGCTATTTATTTAAAAAAAATACTAATACCTGAAAAAACTATAAGGTAAATTTAATTAATTTTAATTATATAATTTAATAAATAGGGGTAAAACTTACAAGTACAAAATACTTACTGTCACAACATATAAATATTCAAGATACAAAATAACTATTGAAAAGAAAGACCATGTTCCGTTCTTGAATCAAATACACCGGATGGAATTTAGACCAGTGCATCTCAACCTTTTTTTGACCGTGCCCCACTGAGTCAATATTAAAATCTGATCCCCCCCCGATGAGGTGAACATATTTAATAACTATAGTTTCTAGGAATTGAACCCAGAGAGGCCACAATTTTACTGATTTTGTCTTAACTAGCTACGCTACACCACAAGCTGTGTTAATTTACATTAAAAAATAAATATTAAGTGTTCTTCTATATCTTAACGATTTTATGCAGCTGAGCAATTAAATGCAGATATTTTATAAGCATTTTACATAAACATATTTAAGTTTAACAAACATCATACGAGCTGGCTTGAAAAGGTTATAAATTTAATTGCAAAAAAATTAGAACCAAATACTCATCTCAAAACTACAGGACATAACTTGAGAAGCACTGATTTAGACCATCATTCCCTGTTACAGCCGATAGGTAATTCGCTCGAAAGACGGGGTGTTTCAGCAAGCACTTTAATAACTTGGAATATATTGTTGAGTTTCAGAGTGTAAAATATCGTGAAACAGCAAAAATTTTCTGAAATATTGTTTAAGTATAGATATTTTAAAACAAATTGTGTGTGTGTGGCTATCTCACTTGGTTGACAGCAGCATCAAACCAAGTTTATGAACTTGTGAGTTTCCAGAAACCGAAAAACTACATCTGGATTGGAGAACAATTAGCTCTTATCACATCCAAAACACATCATAATATATGCAGGAGTAGCTTCTGTCGAGCTTCATTTTGTATAATGGGGATAAAGTAATACAAAATTTCAAACGAAATAACAACTATATTCAATATTTTTAAATATATAGGAAATGTTAATGGATTACAGTAAGTTTTGCTCGAATTATAGCAAAATAAATTACATTATCTTCAAGATAAATATAATAGGCTAATACAACACTATTATTATGTATATCAGCAGTCATATATTTCATATCTTTTACATTCAATTGAATTTCGCAAATCCTTTACAGTATCCGACAAATGGCGCTAAACTGCCGAACTTTTCTTGGAAAAGTATCTGTATCTATTGGGAATATGGTAAATTAAATATTATGTATTTGTCAAATCGGGCTGCACGGAATTGAAATACTGTTTTTTCTCTTGCCTGAACTCAGATTGGGTATTCCAAAATTGAAGCATTTGTATTGCCCTAGCTGATTTCGTGTTTCACAGAAAGGGGTTAGCAAAAGTAAGACATAAAGCTACATCTTTAACCCCTTCTGGTACGATTTAATAATGAAAAACTGTGCGTGAAGTAACCATTTATTTTTTATTTAAAAAACTTGTTTTATTTTACAATTCTTACATATTCTTAATTAAAATCCACTTTTTACATAGTGTTAAGTATCAGAAACGGTAAAATTAAGATAATAGTCTTCAAGCTAGTGGTACTTTTCAAAACAAAGTGCAAAGGAATTCTGAATTGTTTACATCGCCAGGGAGTCTCACTTCTAATTTGATTCTTGTAACACACACGGCATTTCTTAGTAGGTTTTCTTTTATTCTGACTCATCAATTTGGCAGTGACTTGTACCAAGAAACTTTAAATAAACAATATGTAATAGTGACCTGGGATTTCCACAAGTAACAAAAGTGTTGCTAAATTCAGTACACTAGAAATTTTAAACTAAATTAATTATCATATTTATCAGTAACTTTAGTCGCATGACGAGTGTAGCTCGTCATTGTGTGGTATGGAATGAAAAACCAATGACGAGCTAGACTCGTCATTTTACCGGAAGGGATTAATCCGGTAAGACGGGTACACCAGCTAGGACTTAATATCAATGAATAACTGTCAGATGAGGAAGTTTCAGGTACTTAGAAATAAAAGTAATTAGAATCACTTTATTTTTCCCTATTTAATAATTTTTTGCCCTTTATCTTTCAACGGTTGCATTCAGGAGTGGGAGCATTTGGGAATTCTAGAAATCTCTCATATAAAAATAATGTCTGATTATAGTTTACCAAATGACACTCGCTTTAATAATGGGAATCTAGGGTGTGGCATCTAATTATCGGGATGAATACCGTACTGTGGAAAGTGATATTAGGCTTTGTATTTTGGTGCTCAAAAATAGAGATATTAATGTTAGTTCCAAAATAGAGTGATGGTGTAGTATCGTAGCATCAAACTCGATACACATACTGTTTAGGAATACCTAAAGTCGAATTCGGAAAAAAGATGGTAAATAACAAATCTAAATCAAATTATTTAATTTCT
>CM063510.1:63899308-63901808 GCA_032207245.1 Pardosa pseudoannulata | reverse complement strand
TCTCTATAAATTTTGTATTCTGTTAGAGAGGATGTATCAAAATTGTGTCTTAAGTTTTATAATGGAAACTAAATATCACAATGTATATAGGTGGAAAAATACTTTTTCGATATAGTTGATATGTATTCAAAGGGTACATGCAAAAACTTACACCATAGCTCATTTTGTCGACGAATTTGTATTGGGAATGTGAAATACTTAGAATCTCTATAAATTTTGTATTCTATTACAGAAGATGTATCAAAATTGTACCTCAATTTTTATGATGGAAACTAAATATAACAATGAATATAGAGGAAAAAATACAAATTGAGTAGAGTTTTAAAATTTAAAAAATATTAATAAAGGAATTTGTATTCATTTTTGACCTTCAATTTGATTTGAGACCTTTTTGTTCTCTTACAATGTTTTGGATGAATTTTCAGGTAAATTTTAATTGTTAGTGGTCTGTTATTATTAAAAAATAATTAGGAATATAGAGTATAGTACAAAATTGTTCAGCTAACCGAACAGACTTTCATTTTCATTTCTAGCTTATTTCTAAAAGTGTGAAGATATGTCAAATATAGTTTTAAATTTAAGTTTCTATTGAAATTTGGGTAAAATTTGATGGAAAAAAAAGTATAATTGGACACTATAGAAAAAAATGTTTATTTTCACTTTAAAGAAATGTATAAGAATAGATATGTAATCATTTTTCAATTTTATGACTTTTTTAAGCATAACAAAAGAAAGTGTTGTACATTCGAAAATCTATATAATTTGTTGAACACCAACATTTTAGATTTCTGTGTGTCCGAAAATAAAACGTTAAAGAATTATTACTGTTTGTTAGTGTGTTTAGTTTGTTACTGAAATTTATCTCGATAATCTATTGTACAGCCACATTTTAGAATTCTATGTGTCCGAAAATAAAACATTTACTAATTATTACTGTTTGTTAGTGTGTGAGAGAGAACACAATAGCTGCAATAAACGATTTACATCGAGAAAAATTTAGAAAAAAATTAATATTTGTATATGCAATTGATATTAAATATTGATAGTAAAATATTTAAATATTTTGCTTATTTTTACTTTAAAGAAATATATAAAAATAAATATGTTATCATTTTTCAAATTTGCAATTTCTTTAAGCGTACAGAGAGAAAGTGTTGTACATTCGAAAAGAATTTTATCTCTATAATTTGTTGTGCATCAACATTCTAGAATTGTGTGAGTTTAATAATAAAACTTTTAAGAATTATTACTGTTTGTTAGTGTGTGAGAGAGAACACAGTAATTGCAATAAACGATTCCCATCTAGAAACTTTTAGAAAAAAAATAATATGTGTATAGTCAAATGATATTAAATATTGATAATAAAATATTTAAATATTTTGCTTATTTTTATTTCAAAGAAACATATAAAAATAAGTATGTTATCATTTTTCAAGTTTCTAATATTTTTAAGAATACAAAGAGAAAGTGTTGTACATTCGAAAAGAATTTTATCTCTATTTTTAGTTGTTCATCAACATTTTAGAATTCTGTGTGTCCGAAAATAAAACTTTTAAGATTTATTACTGTTTCTTTGTGTGTTAGAGAACACAATAGCTGAAATAAACGATTTACACTGAGAAACTTTTAGAAAAAATTAATATGCGACTATGCAAATAATATTAAATATTGATGATTAAATTATTTAAGTATTTTTCTTATTTTTACTTCAAAGAAACATATAAATATGTTATCATTTTTTAATTTTCTAATTTTTTAAGCATACAAAATGTAAGTGTTGTACATTCAAATCGAATTTTATATCTATAATTTGTTGTACATCAATATTTTAGACTTCTGTGTGTACTAGAATAAAACGTTTAAGATTTATTACTCTTTGTTAGTGTGGGAGAGAACACAGTAGCTGCAATAAACGATCTGCATCTAGAAACTTTTAGAAAAAAAATAATAGTTTTACTTCAAAGAAACATATAAAATAAATATGTTATCATTTTTCAAATTTGTAATTCTTTTAAACATACAGAAAGAAAGTACTGTACAGTCAAGACGAATTTTATCCCTATAATTTGTTGTACATCAACATTTCTGACTACTGTGTGTACGAAAATAAAACGTTTAAGAATTATTACTCTTTGTTAGTATGTTAGAGAACACAGTAGCAGCAATAAAGGACTTGCATCGAGAAATTTTAGAAAAAAATTAATATTTGTAAATGCAAATAGTAATAAATATTGATAGTAAAATATTTAATTATTTTGCTTATATTTACTTCAAAGAAAACATATAAAAATAAATACGTTATCATTTTTCAACTTTGTACTTTTTTAAGAATACAGAAAAAAAGTGTTGTACATTCGAAACGAATTTCATCTCCAAAATTTGTTGTACATCAATATTTTAGAATTATGTGAGACCAATAATAGAACGTTTAAGAATTATTACTGTTTGTTAGTGTGTGAGAGTGAATACAGCAGCTGCAAAAAAC
Source organism: Pardosa pseudoannulata (assembly GCA_032207245.1). Lineage (NCBI taxonomy): Eukaryota > Metazoa > Arthropoda > Arachnida > Araneae > Lycosidae > Pardosa > Pardosa pseudoannulata. The sequence continues at coordinate 63,899,323 of CM063510.1, read as the reverse complement.
GATTTGCACCGAGAA